>JARWLC010000001.1:196621605-197109105 GCA_033318265.1 Phyllotis vaccarum
ACCGGTCCTTGCATGATGCACACCAGCTTATTCTAATTTACCCCAGAAGAGAGTGACTTAGGGTTTCATCCTGCGTCTTCTCAGCCTCAATCTGGCCACAGCTCACGGCTGTGTTTATTTCCTAAGTAAATATAGCTATAGCTGCTGAGAACCGGGGAGAGGAGAGGTTCATCCACATTTAGTTGTGTCCTGTCGTTTGTTTCTTTGTTTTTCTTCCCTTGTTCTGGTTGAAATTCTGATTAAAAAAAAAAAAAAAACTTCGTGGAAGCTGATTCTATGATCAGATGGCTACAATGTCCTTCAGCGAAAGTACTGTTACATCGGAAATTTAGACCCCAGAAAGGCTGGCGCCGAGCTCACAGCTTAACTTCCTCACAGCACCATGTACTTTCCCCTAAGGACTGGGCTCTGTTCTGGGGTCTCCCCGTATTGCTTGCTATTGCACACTGAAACCTTACTAACCTTTCTTAATTAGATGCCAATTTTGTAAATGATTCTTTTTTTTAATCAGATCCTTCATTCGTTTATTCAACTGCGATTTTGATACGATCTGTGAAGCGACCTCATTTGAATAAATGGGGAACTGAGCCAGAGACTGTAAAGTCCTTTCTGGTGGGAGATGGTTTTGATTTACGATTTAAAATGTAAACATTTTGGGTCAGGCCTCTGGAGGGAAAAAAAAGTGAAAGAATAATTCGCAAGCCCAGACATTTCTCCTTCAAACTTAAACATGTATCACCAAGAGGCACACAAGAGCACTGTGCCGTGGATTTACCTACAGGGTGGCTCTTATTGCCTCCTTAGGTGTTGTTGCTCAGAGGCTCACATAAACATTTATATAGGTCTTAGAAAACAGTTGTTAAGGAGAAGGAGCTGCCTTGTGTTTACACAAATTCAGAACAAAGAAACATTGCAGAGGCTTCCGGTAATTGACATGTGGGCGTGTTTTTCCAAGGCACCGACTGGAAGAAGTGAGTCTCGGAGATTTATTTTTGACAGGACTTGAATTGCTGGTAGTCTGACACATTTTTGAACAATTACTAGACACCCGGGTGTTTAAAGTAATAGGTACTCTTTGCGTGAGGGAGGGGAAGTTGTGAAACCGTTAGCACAGAACAATTTTCCATGTGATTAGCAAGATGTGTGTGTTACATGTGTCCCCTAATCGGCCGGCACACACACTCTTGGCTCCCCAAATGATGCTCTTCTTTCTCGACATAAAAGTCACACTTTGAGAAAACAGAACCCTTCACTTGAAGAATTGGCGGCTCATGGGAACTTAAGAGAATAGGCTTCTCTGCTCACTGTCAAGTTCCGGCTTGGCTCTCAGTCAGTCCCTCAAGTACACAGAACAGAGAGCTCCGTCCTGTTTTGTTTCAGATGTCTTAGGAACCAGGCCTGCCTGTTCATTAATTAGGGGCTATCTTTTGGGCGCTTCTAAACATTGTTTTACTTGAGATCTGAACTCCCACTGCAAGATTTAAATTCACAATTTGTGAACCACTCCTATCCCTCCCACCCCCGCCTCCTCCTCACCCCCTCCCCCACGATAAAGTCACCACAGCTGCCATAATTGGCTGGGCACGGATGTCTTGAATGATCTAATTCAACATTTTCCTTCCTTGCTGTCCAGACATCTGATGGACGTAAAAGATGGCCAGCTTCCTGTCTTCTGCCCTGTGTCCTGTGGTTGCAGAAGCAAGGCCATCTCTGGGAAGAGATCTATCTATCTATCTCTCCACCCTTTCTGTTTTTATTCTCAGAAACACAGGTCAAGGCAACCCAGAGCTTACACATCAATGGTGAGGTGGGCTTCATGGCCTGTCTTGTCACTGTTACCTCTCAACCTGGTCCAGAGATACATATGATGAATCCTAGAGAATGATACCATCTGCATTTCTGAAAGAAACACACTTCACCCGGTTCTGTAGGAGATAGCACTTTGGATTGTGAAGGTCTTTGGCACTTGTCCTTAAAGGTGACTTTGACCCCAGATCATCCCAGATACATTACCAATTAGCAAAGCAAAAGGTAGGGATGCAGCTGAGAAGTCAGCTCAGTTTAAAAGGTGCTTGTTATGCAAGCGCTTTATAAAGACCTGAGTTTGATCCCCAGAATTCACATTATAAAAGCCAGGCATGGTAGCAAACACTTAGAATCCCAGCGTTGGGGAGATGGAAGCAGTGGATCCAGACCCCTGGGGTTCTCTGTTCAGCTAGCATAGTCGGCTTAGCCTCCATGCCACTGAGAGCCTTGTCTCCAAAATGAAAGGGTGCCGCTCTATCCATCTGCATATCCACTCACCCACTACCCATCCATCCACATATTTACTCCCAACCTACCATCCATCTAATGACACATACATCCACCCACCCACTCACTGACTCATCATTTTCCATCTTCCCATCTGCTCATCCATGCACTCATACATTCACCTGTCCACCCATCCACTCATTATTTATTCACTCATTGATCCATCCATCCATCTACTCATCTATCCTTCCATCTTCTCATTCATCCATCTTTCCATCTACGTATGTATGCATGCATACCTACACCCACCCACTCACTCATTATCTATCTATCTACTGATCCATCCATCCAGCAATCTATTCATCTACCACATATGGATATAAACACTTCTGAAATATAATTCACGAATGGTTAGAATTCTTTTTCAATGCTGGGATATTGGATAGTTTTAATTGTTTTCTTTAATGGTATTTTTTTTTCCTGTAACTTAAATACAGTAAATGTGAGTCACTTTTAACAATGAAATTATTATCTCTTAAAAGAAAGAGGCTGATACGGTATGAACTAATGGATGCTTTTCAACAGTCCAGCCTGGGAAATGGTTCTGAGCTGAGGGCTACTTGCACACTATTAACTCCATCTGCCAAGTGGAATGCATCCCTCTGTTTTCAGTTTGGGGTTCAGCTTGATGAGTGGACCTTTTTCATTGTGAAATATGCATGTTTAATTATCATTTTCCACTGACCTCAGTGTTTGTAACTCGCAATATACATCAGCTAAAAGCCCAGGATATTAATCACAAGGGTTTGGTATGGGGTTCCCTGGAGTCAGGCCTTCCTTATTTACTTGAGGATTGCCAAGGTATGGAAACTTCTCTATTTCTGAATTCCAAATTTTGAAAAGTCTGACTGAAGGGGCAAGAAAGGGCAAACATGACTTCCCACTTCTAGGTCTGTAAACAACATGTATACACACAACCTCTTATATATTGTTAAACCTGCTGGCTCAATGCCATCTCCCGTGTGGAGCCCTCCTTGACCACTTTTGAACTTAAGTATGTGTTTCTTTGATCAAAATATTCTTTCTTTCTTTTAAAAATATTTTACTAATATTTATCTGAGGTAGGGTAGCGCATGCTGGGGTGCCTGTGGAGGTCAGAAGACAGCCTACTGGAGTTGGTTCTCTCCTTCTACCATTAGGTCCTAGGGTTCAAATTCAGGTCATTAGACTTAGCAGCAAGCACCTTTACCCTAAGACAGCTCACTGGCCTAGTGATCCATTCTTTGATTCAGAAATTAAGTGTCTCCATTTTTTTCTCATAGCTTTCTATACTCAAACACGCAAATCACTACACGGATGACATGGAATCCTCATATATCTACCCTTCCTCCTGCAGTTTGGGCTCCCTGAGAAAGAGGACCACAATTTTCTAGCCTTGGTGTTGACATGGGCCTCAATTTGTCCCCTTTGAGAGAGCCATTCAGAATTTAAGTCAATAAGGTGGGTTTGGTATAAGTATGAAAATCTGTGAAGAACGCAATAGTATAACAAGATTGGAATTTTCGACTTCTATTTATTGGAGTAGGTACTGACTAGTGAGGCAGATAAAACTTCCATAACAGCAAATAAATTAAAGAAAAATTGTGCCTGCTGTATGTGAGTTTCTGGGACTCTTAATATGGTATATTCAGATCTGGAAGTAGCATCTCAGGGAAGACAAATGTGAATCATTTCTTTGAAACAAGATCTTAAAACAGCTCTATCCCAGAGGAGAAGGCATAAGAGACACTGGAGTGCTTATGGTTTGTGTGCTCTCAGAGCTGGGCTCCACTCAGCATGAGCCACTAAAGAGAAGACTTGTTTGAAGCTGTGTAACTACCAAGTCAGAGCCCCAGCCCCTCCCTGGGTATTTGGCCTCAAAGGTCAGTGTTTTTCCCATTCAACCACAGCTGGTTTACGTCTCTTTTGTCACTGGTGTTTCCACCATGTGGAAAGCTTTGAAAGGGCTCCAGTCACATTTTGAAACTTCATGACAAAAAATTGAATGTCATCCAGAGAATAGTTTAGGATTTAAACATTGCTGTCAATCTAGGCTGTCATCACTGAGAGAGTTTTACCCTGACGATAGATCATGGTGATGTGCTGGGCCTGACGGTTCCTGGACTGTTAAAACGATTGAGAACAGAATCTACTGGGCCATGCAAATAAATAAAAAGAGACAGGGAGTCTCAGACCTTGATGCGATTGCCTTCTGGGCTGTCAGGTTCATGGGCTTGCCCAACTAAGCATTTCCTTTTCTACCATGGTAACAGTCTGTGTAATGGGGAGAGAAGAGAATATTAATTCAACGTTCTCACGAGTGCAGTCGTTGGTGTTTCTGAACATTGGATGACTAGGGGACAGAGTGAAAGCAGGGATTCAATTAGATTTGAAGTCAGATTCCAACAGCATCAGGTGTCAGTGGACAGAAAGAGCAGGTCATGGATGCTGGTTGCTGATAACAGCTAATATAGGGTAGCACGGAAGGCGGTGCAAGAGTCTAGTGATAGGAGCCATGGAAGATGGGATATAGACATGGGATGGCTTTGGATGGAGAAACAGTTGCAGAAATGGTTTGGATGTAAAGATGTAGATGGGAAGAACTTGGTGGAGTGATGTGGACACACAAAGGATTTGGATGGCACACTGTAGACACAGGAAGCAGGCCACCATGACTGACAAGAACTAAGCCACCCCTAAGCCAAGAAGGAATGAGAGGAAAGATGTTGGTAACAGTGAGGTAAACCAGCTTCCCTGACAGCTAAGAGACACATGGAATACTTGGGATGCAAGATACTCAGTTACCAACCTGGGAGAATCCAGGACAAAGACAAACTGGTTCAGCAATATAGGAGGCAGATTCTTCAGGAACAGACCAAGCATGGGAAGGAGGTAGCGCTGCCACCAATAAACAAGCAGACAATAGCTATGCATCTCAAACAGGAAAATTCCCCCATCGTTTCTGCAGACCAAATGCCCGAATCTTCCTTTTCCTCATTTCTAGCAAGAGATGGTTGTTCTTGATTCAAAAAGAGTGGTTAGGAAGTCCTGAGAAAAGTCATACAACACACTGTTTTAGGAACGTTCATCCGGTAGTAGCTTGTAAAGAAGGTGGCTGAAGGGAGGGAAGGAGAAGGAGGGGAACAGGAAGGAAAAGCCACCATATCACTCAGTTGTCAAGCTATGTTGTGTTGGGAAGGGGTAAAATACAGAGGGAACTTGTCGACACTATCACATTTTACACAGGAAATTACTGAGAAAGAATGATGAGTATTGGAGAACAATTCTGGAGTTGTGAGTATTTGCATGGGGGCGGGGGCTCAGGATAAGAGGCAATGGACAGATGGATCTTGATGGAAAAACAGGAAGGAAGGAAGGAAGGAGGGAGGGAGGGAGGGAGGGAGGGAGGGAGGGAGGGAAGAAGGAAGGAAGAGAGGAAGGAAGGAAGGAAGGAAAGAAGGAAGAAAGGGAGGGAGGGAGGGAAGGAGGGAGGGAGGGAGGGAGGAAGGAAGGAAGGAAGGAAGGAAGGAAGGAAGGAAGGAAGGAAGGAAGGAAGGAAAGGGTAAGGGGAGGGGGAAGGGAGAGAACACTGAATCCATGTGGGAGACGTCTCTATGGGTAGGAATACGGGAGTGGGGGGTGGCTGTGAGCTTGGCAAGATCAGTGCACAGGAGACTCCTCTGGGGACTGAGCTGTGCAGCTGGAGTTGAAAGGATGAGTCAGCCTGGGAGAAAGGGTAACTAGAGAGGCAGAAAGACTGACGAGGGCAGAGCCTCGGCCCTGATCCACATATTAGGGCCAATTTGAGATGATCCAGGGTTAGGAGGGCCAGCAAGAAGGGGGAGCTCAAGAGGGTAAGGTACATGGAAGCCAAGACTGAATCACAGAGAGGGGCAGTGGAGGCATCAGAGGCTACAGAGGTCAAAGCCAAAGAAAGACTGGCAAAGGGCCAGTGAATGTGGCAAGGAACAGATCATCTGTTACCTCCACAAAGCGGGTGAGTGACTCATGACTGAATTACATCACCTTGGATAAAATTAATACCAACTTTCCTGATAGCGGTTACTAAAATGAACTGGGAATTGGCTACTCACTCTCCCTAACTCTTCTGAAGTCTCTTAAATTCACAAACATACTAATCTCTTTTGAGTACTGTGTTGGAGGATATTCCATCACACTGTAACCCCCAAGTTTGCCTTTGCGTTAACTAAAGTTAACCTTGGGTCAGGAGGCTGAGTTAGCTATTAGATAACAGAAAGTAACCATAGAGCATCAGAGGGCATCCTGAAGAGCTGGAGAGGCACTGGAAGGAGTAGTGAGGGGGTTTGGAGTGGTGAGGCTTTTTGTTTGTTTGATGGAGTAAAAGACTATTCTCTTTGGGAGACACCATCAAGGAAAGAAGGTTATCTAGGTACTACTTAACCTCCCTGGGCTAAGAGGTTTTCACCCCAGCCTTTGAGCCTCGAGTTTTATTCATAAATAGAATGATAAAGATTTATTTAAAGTTACCTTTAGTGGCAGCAGCAGAGCCAGTGCCTACAGAAACAGAATTCCCATTAGGCTGTGGCCTGAGCATCCAGGCTGCTGCCAGAGAAGCAGGCCAGTCACTGTGGAGTCACAATTTCTGGCTGAAATACCAGTTATAGTGGACTTATGATGTTACATTGTAAATAATTGTCCTGCCTATGAGTTTAATAAAAAAAAAAAGCACTGATCAGCCTAAGGCCCAGACATATAACTTGCTAACTCTTTATCCTTAAACTAACCCAGTATTCTTAGCCTGTTCAGCCATGGGGCCTGGTACCTTTTCTCAGAGCAGCATAGTTGTCCTCTGCTTCTTCTGGCTTGTCTGGCAACTCTGGAGTCTCTGTGGCATTTCTGTTCTGTTCTTCCTGTTCCTAGAGTCTTCTTAGTCTGGTAGTCCTGCCCATACTTCCTGTCTGCCTTTGGCCAATCAGCGCTTTTTATAAAACTCATAGGCGGGACAATTATTTACAATGTAACATCGTAAATCCACTACATATCCCCTTTCCTCTTTTTAAAACAAGAACCCCAAATCTAATATCCTTAGTATTTTTTTTTCACTATTATCTATAACAACTTGTAACCAACACTGTAAACAAACACGAACATCCATAATCCATGTTTTGGGAATGTGGGCATTGTTCTCTAGGCTACTTCCTGCTGAATGGGGGCATTGGCAATCCCATAGGAATCCAAAGAAAAATTTAGGATTATGCACAAGTCTTTAGTGGAGTAGTCTGTAAGGCTGAGTCATTTTAGCCAGTCTCCTTGAAATTGTTCTGGATACAGAGCTTGGGAAACTTCAACAGAGGTGCTCTGAAATGATGAATCATCTGGACCATCCATTTCCATTGGAGATTTTTCAGGGGGTCTTCCTCTATCAAACTTTATGTTCTTTATCCAGAAATAAATCCACAGCCTCTCATTTTCTGTGGAAATAAAAAGAAAACCTCTTCTCCAAAGCAGCATATCTTTGGATTTCAATTTTAAAGTAAACTCATTTACAAAATATATAGGTTGAATTCATCCAACAGCATTTATAATCAACTGTCTTTTAGCAGCTTTTACTAAGTCATTTTCAGTCAAGAAGCTTAAAGATAAGACAGTAATATACAGTATCCAGACACTCTTTGTATTTTCCATCTTTATGTGGCTTATATTTTTTTTAACTTTATTTCTTTTTTGAGGACTTTCTCTACCTTTTTTTTCTCTCTCTAAGCCTATATATATATAGGATATATATATATATATATATATATAAAATATATACATATTCAACACACTCTAAACCATTTAGACATTTTTTTAAAAAAAACTGTCTTTAATCTATATTTATTTCTTAATGTTTTTTGTCCCTGACCACACCTTTGCTTGGCTAGGATGATTGACTCCACACAGATTCTTCTATTTTTTTCTGTTTCTGAACACACCTTTAATCTGCTAAATTCCTCGGCTCAGGATTAAAGGTTGGTAGGATGGATAGATGGTTCCACCCAGCTCCTAGTCTAACTTCATAGAATTTAGCTTTTTAGGCCAGGTACTCTGGGGAATTTTGGGTTCATATAATCACCAAGTAAAGCTTTGTCATCTGCTGCTCACTAACTCCATTTAGGTATTTGGCAGCAGGGCCTTTTAAAAGACTCACAAGTGTTTTGCCTCTAAGGCTGAATCAGGAAGCTTCTCTTAAAAAAGCTAAATCTCAGTCAGCCTTCAGCAAACAGAACTGATCCAAGAAAACACCTTTTGCCACTAGGAATCCATCTTTGATTCTGTTCCCTTTCTGTCCTTATGAACAGAAACCTTAAATACATCATTTACAACTTTTTGCTTATATTGAGGCTCCTGTGAGACTTCAGGAGCAAGCCATTTACACCTTAAATTGCACTCCAAAAGCCTGCCATAGTAGCCCAAGCCCACATGCCTCACCAGGGCATCTCTGTACCACGGCTCACATGAGAGATAGAACTCAGAAGCTGCTTTTGTCTTCATTTCTGTGCTCTAGACTATTTTTAAGCTTTCTATGGCTTTATGTAGGTATATTTTATCCACGTTGGGCTGCCATTTGTAGTAAGAGGTTAAAACACCAGTACTGCAGCAGAAAATCGAAATGTGCCCATTCACAGAGTGGGCATGTTTCTGTTTCCCCAGCCCTCATCTTTGTGACACTCAGAAAAACAGCTTCTCCCATCTACTCAGTGCACAGGCAAGGTACGATGGTTAATCTTGTCAATTTGACAACATTTAGAATCAACTGGAAGATAAAACTCTCTGTCTCTGTCTCTCTGTGTGTTTGTCTGTGTGTCTGTCTCTCTCTCTCTCTCTTTCTCTGTGTGTGTCTGTGTGTGTAAGTATATTTCCACAGGGGTTTAACTGGGTGGGACACCCCCCCACCCCCCACCCCCCCCCACCCCCCGTGAATGTGGCTGACATCATCCTATGCACTGAGATTCTAGGAAGAACAGGAAGAGAAATCATGAGTGTCAGTCTTCATCTTGGAGCTTCGTGTGACTGACGTGTCATCTGCTCCCACTGTCCTGCCTTCCCCACTGTGATGGGCTGTATCCCTGCAAAAACAGGAAGCAGAACAAACATGCAAAACCCATCCTTCTTTTAGCTGCTGTTGATGAAAAATAATTACAATGAGTGCAGAAGATAACACAGCAGGGGATCTGTGACGCACACACGTGCGCACGTGCATACACACACACACAATGCTTTTTTAAGGTTTAAAATAATAAGGACCTTGATATTATCTGAAGTATTTCAATCCAGCTTCTTCTGTCCAACTGAGTAAACACAAAGGCATTTTGCAAAAAGAAACTTTCAAATAATAGCCACTCCTTGCAAAAAGGTGCCAAGTCTAAGAACACACAGGATTGGCACATAGAGGGTGCCTGTTGGATATTTCCTGGGTGAAAAGAAGTCCTGTGAAACAAAAAAAAATGAGAGTTAGAGGAGATTTTAAATAATCAGTATTTTTGTTCCCTTTATTAATTTTTGGTTTGGTCTTTGAGAATTAGGCAGCTACTTTATTTTTTTTTAAATTATTTGTAATGAGATTACGTTGGAGTAGGATGAGGCTTGTTGCCAAGGTACCAGGAGGAGGAGCTAGGAAGGGCACAAGGTGAAAAGCAGAGCAGAGTTTTAGCTAGAGGGAAGTAAAGAAGTGGGAGGCTTTGGGAATAAAAATCAGCGGGACTTGGCTGTTTGTCCAGCCCAGAGGAAGAAACTGGACAGTGAGCTCCAATCTTGGGGAAATGAGGCTCTGGGACTGCACTTGGGAACTGCTGGATTTCAGATAACAGGGAGGGTTTGGGTATTTGGTTTGGTTGTTTGGCTTCTGTGAACTTTTTTCTAAGCATAAGACCCAGTACCTCACACAGGAATAGGAAGGACACCACGCAGTAGATCCCAGTAGATTTCAGGATGGAACTTGGATGTCTCACCAGACATCCTAGCAATAGAGGGGAATAAATTCTCACCCTGAGGAGCTCCTCTGGGAAGCTTCATAGAAACAGGAAGAGCAAGCCTCAGGACAGCCATGTGAAAAAGTAAGATGCCTTGTTAAAACTTCAGAGTAAGTGTTCAGCGAGCCGGTGAGAAAAAGACATGGTAGGATCATTTTCAAGGTGAGACGCCAAAGAGAACTAGGCATTTCAAAAGTGTAAAAGTGACTAATTCTGCCCTGAGGTAATCAAGGCACAGGATAGAGACAGGTGGACTGGACTCCCAAAGGTGCAGCTGCCAGACGGACTTGAAGAAGACCCCAGGAGGGTAGCGGGAGGGGAATCCAGTTGGGGCAGGTTGAACAGAGAAAGGTGAGGACCACAGTGCTGATGTGTTTCCTGGGCTGCCAGGCTAACGTACGCAGTGATGGCTTAGCAATGAAGATTCCTACAGATGAAATGGGAACTCCTCAGGTGCCCTGTGCTGTGTCTCACATGGTCCAGTCTTCAGCGATAGAAAGATCCATCATGGTAGGCATCCAGAAAGAAGATCAACCGGAGACCTTAAGTCTCTGAGTCTTCAGAGGCCCAGAATATGCCAACTCTGTTTCAGATAGACAGGTTATATGTCAGTTGGTCCTGAAAAATATTAATAACTCCATATTGACAGTATATTAATAATTATTATACAAATAAAAATGACCATTGATTATTGATTCTGTGCCCCGTGCCATTTCATTCTAAACTCCCATTTTCTCCGTCTCACTAAATATAGTTATTAACTTTCCTTTTCTTCTTCATTTCCTCCCTTACCTTTACTTCCTTTCTCTTCCTCTTCCTCTCTTTCTTCTTCATCATCATCTTCTATAGAGTCTCACAATACAGCCCTGGCTGGCCTGGAATTCACCAGGCTGTCCTCGAACTCAGAGAGATCCACCCACCTCCATCAGAGCGCACAGGTTAAAGATGTGCGCCATCATGACTAACCTCTTCTCACAGAGTGATATTGTGAGCTACAGCTGAACTGCAAACCCTAGCTTACACAGCTGTCTGTTAGTCAAACCACGCTTCTGACTGGCTGTGTTATAGTTTGAAGATAAACTGCCCCCCCTCCCCCCGGGCGCATGTATTTGAAACCTTGGTCCCAGGCTGGCAGTGCTCTTTTAAGATATCATGACTTCTTTAAGAGGTGGGCCCCAGCTTGGAAGAAATGGGTCACATCAGGAAGTTTGGGTCTAGTCTCTCTGCTTCCAGATGGGCAAGTCCCAGGTGCAAATCCCCATTTCTTTCAGTGCAGCCTTTGCTTCCCTGTGATGGTAGACTCTGACCTCTCAAAATGTAAGCCCAAATAAATCCTTCCTTCCTTCAGTGGCTTCCCTCAGATGTTTTCTCAGACCCGTGAAAAAAACAACTACCTGAATCTGAATCTGACTGCTTAGCCCAAGTCAGGTGACGATGGGCCCCATAGCTGCTGCCCAGGTGACTTCAGGCCGATAGCTGCTGCCCAGTCAACACTTGCTGGGAAGCTACCGAGAAACCAGGCTGCCTTTCTAAACTTGTCCAGCTTACCTAATTTGATAAGAAATACTAAGACTTGAAAGCAATTACACAGAATGATTCAAACTGTAAATGAGTTAATACATCTGCATGCTTATAGTTCCAGACACACAGAGAGCCTTGCATGTGTGTTATCTATTATTACTTACTAAAAAGCTCCGGAGAGAAATCGGCCTGCCACCATCTCCTGTGGTAATCAAGCATTCTGAAAAGTAACATCAATTTCCCTCCCAGAGGCAGCTGAATTTCTGCCTCTTAGAAGGGAGTTTGCAACTCAACTTTAGGGAAAAGATGACATTTCCTGTATTCGTTTTGACTCTTTGTAGAACTGATATTGTTGTAGTCAAGGACAAAGGTACAATTGCAGACATTTAGCTCAGTGCTGAGCTGTCTAGTAGCATCACAGGGGGCCCTTGAAGCCTTATCTTTTTTTTCCAAAAAGCCACAACTGAAAAAGGCATACCCCTCCATGGCCATGGCCCCTGAGTCTGAGATTTAACATGATCCCAGTTTAATCCCAGTTGTCATGAAACTCAAGAGAGGTGGATGCTTTTGAGTATCTGTGTGTTCTCCAGCATTTGCTTGGGGCGTATTTCTAACACAGCATAATGTGTTACCCTGCTTCTGGAAATGCAAGCCCATCTAACATGACATGACAGAATTAAAGTCTAATGTGTGTGTGTGTGTGTGTGTGTGTGTGTGTGTGTGTGTGTGTGTGTGTGTGTGTGTGTATGTATGTATGTGTGTGTGTGTGCATATGTATGTGTGTGTGTGCCTGTAACCAGAAAATCATGCTCAGCTGTGCCAAAGCAATTAGAAACAAAAGCAAGAAAGAGTGCCCGCCCCTAACTTGTACCAGCCACTTCATCTCACCGGTGCATTAGACAGGTCCTTCTGAGAGCCACACCCTCCCACACACCCAATGCTTTAACCTGGTCTCATTTTCACAGAACTGTCCTCCTACTACTTCGGTAGCACAGCCTGCAGCCTTTCCACATCCACTTCCACAGGGCATTTCCCAGCTCAGTGCCTTGTCTGCCATTATATTTCTGTTTTTTCTTAAACATCTACCTTATATAAAATGTTACTGCTTTTATCAGATTTCATCTTTGTGTGTTCAAACGTTTCTTTGAATATTACATAATACATTCAGTATGCTTACATGTGGAGACCAGAGGGCAACCTCAGCTGTCTTCTTCAGGCACTATCTAACCTTGTTTTAGGAGACGCAGGACCTCCCTTGATCTAGAATTCACTAGCTAAGTGTGGCTGGCTGGCTAGCAAGCCACAGGGATCTATCTGACTCTGCCTCCTCAGCTGGGATCACAGACAAACACCACTGTGCTTGGCTTTTTACATGTTTCCTGAGGAATTGAACTTGCGTCTTTATACTTGTTAGTTTAATCAGAATTTTACCAGCTGACTCATTTCCTCAGCCCTAGGACTCTATCTTTTGCACGATGTGATGCGTTACTGACAGAAACATTGTGATCCTAACCACAGTTTCCCTGCAAGCTTCTGTGGTTATCTTGTTCATATTGGAAAAACATGGTTCACTTCTGAATATCCATATGCCTCACAGCAGAACTGGTTGTAAATAGATACAAAACAATAATAATTCTTATCCATTATTCCACAAATAGGAAGTAGGATCAGAGATGACTAAGGTGAGCTGCTCCATCAAATCCTGTCTTATCCCTTTACATGCCTCTAAATGGCTTCAGCACACAGAATTAGACAGTCAACACAGGCCAGCTTCAACAGTACATACTCAAGAGGTTTCTGGAAAAGCCCAGTTCACAACGGGCCACACACACACTTGAATGCCCTGGGTATTTTTTTAAGTCATGGAGGTGATCCCCTTTGTACATACTAGCCAAATCCCATCCTGCTCACATGTTAATAAATTTTTCTCATTTGTGTGGGCTGCCGAAGAGAGCCAGTGAACTGTTTCACTCGGCGGGTGGTGGGGCTGTAATGAAGAAGCCTTCTGATTAAGTAGACTTCCAGGCTCTTATCCTCCTCACTGAATGGGAGGCGTCATTAGTAGTAAAAGTAATTACCCGTGTAGAACACACTGATTGCATCAAGTACCCACTACACGCTACTGAAGGGAGTCATCTCTGTCTCTTGGCATCTTAGGGGACCCTCATTTGGTGTCAGTTTCACATTTTCAGTGAAGGTGCATTATTTTGGGAAAACATGGTGCCAGCTGGATGAACCAGTCTTTCAAATCTCTCAAAAGATGTCCTGGGCCCTGGCCACCCACTTGCGAGTGGCCTCTCTTCCACAAAGAGCCAGGAAAGTTCTGGCACACTTTGGGGACGATAAGCACTCTAAACATTGAAGAATCTATTTGGTGAGAGTTGATTGGATGTGGGTGGAAACCTGTGCTTTCATCTCTGAAATCACTAAGTCCATTACGTGAAACTGGCTGGGTACTTAAAGCAGTAATTCCTAAGAAATTGTCTGTGCCAAATCTCATTAGACGCTGGAGCACATAGCTTCACTAAACTTGAAATTCTTCTCTGATAGGAATATGAGAACAGGGTATTCAGGATCACAGAGCTGACGCCCAGTGCTCCTCATTCCCAGCTCTGAGAGGGGGATGGACAGAGTCCCACCCCTAACCAGGAAGTGATCTGCAATTGCAGCAGAGTGATTTTTACACAGTTGTATCGACAAGAAGGCTCCAGCCAAGTTGCATCTAAATGGCTTCTTCTGTGTGTTTGTCTTCCTTTCCTTAAAAGTATTAGCACTGTAAGTACTACCAATTCGGTCTTTGCATAAATAGCCCCCCCAAACATGGCATTTTCTAGGTAGGGATTGAGATGTTCTTTCTAAGTTTAGCATTGTTATTTGGGCTTGTGAATTGTTTTATAATCCTAAATGGGCAGAAAAGTATTTTGAAGCTTCTGTGTTGGTTGGCCCATCAGATGAATGCTGGGCATCCCTCATCACCACGCGCATCTCCTTTTTGTGGCCACCTGGTTTGGAAAGCAGAAAGAGGGAGAGGATAAAACAAAATACCAAAGCCATACAGACAGGACCAAATTCTGTTCCTGGACACCTCCTGGAGTAGGTGGAGAATTGAGACAAGGTTTTACACTGTAGCTCAGGCTATCCTTGAACCACCTTTGGAAACCCTCCTGTCCCAACCTCCAGAGGTCTGGGATTACAAACATGAGCCGTTACACCAACTTTGTAAAATGTAAATCTAATAAAATCCCGCAATTAGCACCAGATACCTTGAAGAAAGAGATAAGGGGTTAAAATGTGATGCCACTTTTTACAGCCTTTCTTCTCGTCTGAAATTTTAACTTCAAGAATTTACAGCCTTTTCTGAAAAACAAAACCAAACAAACAAAATTCCAAGCCAAGCTTTTTTCCTTCCTTTAATGTCATTTAATTTATCTTGGGTAAAAATCAGAAGCCTCTTCTTTAGTGTTACTTTGTTCTTTAGAGTTCTCCGGTTTCAAAAAGTCCTCTAAAATATTATTAAAAATTAAGTAAGATAATATTGCCAAGGCATTTTTTCATAAAGCTTGCCACAGAATAAGCATTAATCAAATTTACCGTGAGTAATCCCCTTGCCTCCTGAGCTGCAGAGACCTAGAGCCCACAGAAAGCAAAACAAACACACAGTAATTAGTGGAAGATTTTATTTCATTTCTTCTTGGTAATTTTAGGCTCCAGAATCACAAGTAGTTGTGTATAAATTGGTTCAATTGCCTTGTGATGAATTGCAAGGAAGGCTTGGAATTATTTTTGTGTTAAAAGCTACACTGTATTAAGGAGTATCTGCGGGGCTGGTGTGGTGGCTCCTTGGGTAAAAGGGCTTGCAACCAAGACCAATGATCCGAGTTCAAGCCCTAGAAACCACAGAAGGGTGGAAAGAGAGAATGGACTCCCAAAGGAAAGTGGTCCTCTGATGTCCAGATGTATGGCATTTGCTCTGAGACTTGGAGTCCTGGCTGGGCCTGGCTTCAGTGCTCTGCAAGGACCTGACCTCATCTCTCAATATCTTTGTGTGGGAGCTGACAATCTACTGCAGGTCTCAAGGAAGGCTATGTAGGTTGTAAGGAAGTCCAGAACTTCATGAAGGAAGTGGCTGGACAGCTAATAGTGGAGAGATCAATACACCCTTCCAACACAAGCCATAGCTGATGTCAACGAGGGAAGATGGTGGGGGGACCTCTATGGTGTCAGCACTGCCTGCAGCCCTTCCTCTCTCAAGCACACTGGCCAGTTAGTGGTGCCTGTCGGAGGGATTTTCTGGCAATAATGACATGTTTTGTGGTAAATAATGACGTCTTCCTAGAAGCCCACCCTGCCTGCAGGAGTATAAGATTGTTGCTGTGTATCAGCAATGGTTCTGTTCAGTACTTGCTCTTACAATAAAGTTAACTGGAAACCTCCAAACCTTCTTACTTGCTGTGATGCCACATGTGAGAACCTCATCCGACCTCCTTCTGGAGGTTTCAACATAGCCAAAGAAGCAAATGAACACCTCTAGCCAATATAAGGAGCAGGAAAGAGACTAAAAAGCAAATAAAGAAGCTGTGTCCATGGGAAGGAAGAATTGGGGAATCCAAGATAGGGGAAGAGCCAGCAGTGAGGGGAGACGCTTCCAGGCTAGAGGAAATGAACCCATGATGGAGCAGATCATGCTGTAGGAAATCTTAATGATTATCTTCTCAGAGCTGGACCTCATGCCCTTGGCTGAAAAAGAGACAGGCAAAAATGGATAGGTAGGGGTCCACTAGAGAAGAAAATGCTTTCTTCCAAGATGCCATGCTTTTCCAAGTAGAAAGTGGCCATGTTGAGGTATATTCCAAGGAGAATCTTCCGCTCTCTAGACTCAAACCTACACATGTCCTCGTTCCTGAAGTTTTCCAAGCAGACCCTCTTACGTGGTTAGCCAGTGCACGGTCAGCCACTCCAATCTGCACAGTCCTCTATGAACTTCCTGTCTTGGATCCTGGTCCCAGACAGTGGCATCTTTGTTCTGGTCATCATTTTTGCCAGAACACAGACCTCTTGGTACAAGGGCCTTTATCCTTAGCTACAGAGAGACACACTTGTTAAAGAGGCCAGATCAAAGCAGAGCAAAGCTGTGTAGATGCCCTCCAAAAGGGGCCTTCTGGCTGCTGTCTGTATTGCTTGAAGGAGAGGGCGGGGACCGGCAAGGATTTAGAGACCTCACCTTTTGTGTTTATGTGTGTTTTGATGCTTTCTACAACTACTTAGAGAAAAGCAGTAGATCTATCGGTTCAGTGGTTGACAGAACTTAAATAATGCTCATATAAAGCTAGCAGGCTGCCTTTGTACCCCTGTCTCCTCTGGCAGAATAACGTCTAAGGACAGGGGCACTTGGTGGCATTTGGCTATACCTGTTGTTTTGCTAGCAGGACATCTTCGTGACTTTAGACTAGTACTCTAGTAACCAGGATAAAATATAATTGTCTCGTTCAGGCCTTTTCTTAAGCTCTTTCCTCCATTCTTAAAATTCCACCCGACTTCACCCCCTTTGGAAGCATTCCAAGACCCTCCATCTCCATCTGGAGTCTGTTCACAGCTATGGGTAGAATCTTTGTCTCCCCTACTACAGAGGGTACTGCCGGAAGCAGCCACCAGGTCTAACTTGAGAATGAACAAGCTTTTGTTGGGAACTTACTATGTGCCAGGAGCTGGATCAGACTCTGGGAAGTTAGTTGCAAGCAGAACATGCCCCAGTCTGCCCTTGAGGAGCTACAGGCTACCCAGTTACACTGTCGCTAAAGAAGTCAGTCCAGCAAGAAGAGGCAGAGACCATTTTTGTCGAGAGCTATGAAGGATGGTTAAAGCCCTGAACGGGGCCAGTGGGTTTCTGTTTCCAGAAGGGCTTAGCAAAAGACTGGCATAAAACAAGACAGGGACAAAGGAGGCTTGCCCATGAGCAGGCTCAGCCAATAAAGCATTCACTTCACAAACATGAGGACCCTAGCTTGGGCCCAGTGCCCACTTAAGAAGTCTGGCACTGTGGTGCACAACTTGCAACCCCAGAGTTGGGGAGGCAGAGGCAGGCCAGTGAGCCTAACATATTTGCTAAATCCAGGCCAGCAGGAGACCATCTCAAAACACAAGATACACCTGAAGCTTGACACCTGAAGTTGACCTCCAGCTTCCACCTGCCTGTGCTGCCTGTGTATCTGCACACCCCACTCGTATACCCTACACACGCGCGCGCGCGCGCGCACACACACACACACACACACACACACACACTAAAACCAAAGAAAACAGCAGCCCTTAGTGGGCTTGTGAGTGGGTGGAGGGGTGCCAGCCTTGGGTAGACCTCTCCTTGGTCCTTGAGTGTGAAGTTGCAGAGGTCTTTGTTCTGTGGTACTGAGAACTTCACCCACAAAGGCCAAGTCAGTAACTAAATTGAAAATTGCAAAGCTTTCCATCTAAATGGAGGTTTTACGACTTCCAGAAACCTGTAACATCCCCTGCCCCAGGGGGATCTCACTGTGGATTGATGCATGGCAGTTTTTCAATGTCTGATTTATTCCTGGGAAAGTTTACTTTCTATAATTCGCTGAAGATTCTGTCTGAGAAGGAGAGCATTTTGAAAACTCCAAGGCCAGCAACTCAGAGAGACCCCTGCTGTCACCACTAGAGTCCCTGCTCTGCTCAGGCAATGTCCTAATTCAGTAGTAAGAGGATTAGGAGTCAAGGCACAAGGCTAGCCGTGCGCTGTACACCCCACACCTGGCCTCCAAGGGCAGAACTATGAATACCCATCACACAGACAGCTCCTGCTTCTCTGTGAGAGGGTGACTCTGCAGTGGCCTCTCACAGTCTGTGTTGCCTCTGGCACTCCACAGTCCACTGAGCGCCTCTGGGAAAGCTGTAAAATCTCCCTGTTATGTTCAACAGGGTGTCAGCAGAGAGGCACAGCTTACAAGCTCATGTCCAGTGGGCCAAAGTGTCTAAAGCAAATGTTAGCTCATAAAACATGTGTGGCACATCGTGAGTCTCAAGGAAAGCTGACCCAACACAGAGGGAAAAAAATACAGTAAGTGAATGGCTTGGTCCTACAGGACAGGTGTAAGGATGTTGGTTTACGGTCTTTGTTGGCTTCTTTGTTTTCTTCCTTCCATTTTCTTTTAAGCAGATAAACAAATAGAAAAGGAAAAAACATTTACCATCCCTGAAAATGATATTCATGGTTTTGTTTTGTTTTTTCCCTAAGACTTTTGAGGATTTTTTTTTTTTTAGTTTCCAAAAAGAGTGAATGGAATATGCACAGTGTACCCTGCTAAGCCTTGAAGATAAAATGGTGATGGCAAAGGAATGGGCACTGCTCAGTTGGTACAAGGCTCAGATGGCATCGGTGAGGCCTGGCTTCAATTCCCAGCACCATATGAACAAGGCATGCCTTTGCATGATTATTATCTAAAACATTTGGGAGGCAGAAGCAGTCCAAATAAGGCTCCAATAAGGCTGGTTTCAAACTCCCAACTAGAGGGGACCCAGTCTCTGAGAAATGTTTCCCTCTTGAGGAATCCACAGCCCAGCTAGAAAGACTGATGTTTTAGCATAACAAATAACTATGGTTTTCAGGGTGGGAACAGTTACCCAGATTATTTTTGAAACCAGATCATAGAATTTAGCGCCAAGTAAAAACTCTGCAGTAAGTTAACATTTCAGATGAGTAACAAGGGATAAGAACTGTCCACATAGGGGCTGGAGAGAAAACCCCACCAGGAGCAGGAGGCGGCCTGGGGCTATACTGAGAAGTTAGTGAGGGAGATGGGAAAGCCATAGAGCTGGGAATGGAAGGGCAGGTGCCTGGAGTATGGTGTTAGCAGCAAAGAGGTCCTGCCAATTATGAGTGATCATAAATAATGAAATTCGAACATGGATTCAGCCTGAGTTGGGCCACAATACTTCTATAAGATGGAGGTGTCTCATATTCACACCTATAAGATGGAGGTGTCTCATTTCCACACCTATAAGATGGAGGTGTCTCATTTCCACACCTATAAGATGGAGGCGCCTCATTTCCAGACCTATAAGATGGAGGCACCTCATTTCCACACCTATAAGATGGAGGTGCCTCATTTACACACCTATATGATGGAGGTGCCTCGTTTCCATGCCCAGCTGAGGCAGCGCCAAGTTGTTTCTGGAGCAAGCTCACAGAAACTGTTCATAGATCCGCAGAAAAAAACAAAGATTTGGTGGAGCCTCTGCTTTAAGGCAGGAAGTCACTGGTGTATTTGTTCCCTCAGTTTCCAGGCTGTGCAGACTCTCGCCAGCCCTGCTACACTTCCATTCCTTGGTATACATATCACAAAACACATACACTTGGTGCCATTTAATATTTAATTCAAATAGAATACTTTTTGTATCAAATAAAATGTTTACATGCATGAATCGCTATATTCCATAAGGAGAAGGCTTTGGAAGGCACATGACATTGTGTAGTGGACAGTGGCTTTTGAAACAGTACCCAGATGAACCTTTTGATAATTTAATTTTCATGTATTTACATTCATAGTAATAAGTTTCTGACTTGTCCAGCCTGTGGTCCAGACCCACAGTCCCACAGAAACACTCAGATGCTTTAGCTTATACTAACTTTACGCTGCTCGGCCTAGGGCCCAGGCATATAACTTGCTAACTCTTTACTCTTAAACTAACAGATGATTCTTATCTTGTTCACCATGCAGCCTGGTACCTTTTCTCAGAGCAGCATTTCAACTTCTTTCCTCTGCATCTGCTGGCATCTCATTGTACTGTCTTCATGGTGTCTCTCTGGCTTCTCTCTGATGTCTCTTCCTGTTCCCAGAGTTTTCTTAGTCTGGTAGCCCCACCCATACTTCCTGTCCACCTTCAGCCAATCACCATTTTTATTAAACCAATAGGCAGGACAATTTTTTACAATGTAATAGAACATAGTCCCACTACATACATTAATGTGTAATATTCATGTAAAATGAGGGCCACATCAGAAATTTTGTATCTATAATGGCTGAATTTTTTGATTGTCAGTTGTGATATAAAACTTATTATTTACATCATACTATACATCTGTTTATGGGCTAAAGAAATGGGTTAGTGGTTAAGAATATTTGCTGCTCTCACTCCCAGAGGACCCAGGTTGGGTTCCCAGCACCTATCTCAGACAGTTTACAATCACCTCTAACTTTAGCTTGTAGGTAGTAGGGCTGACATCTTCTTCTGGCTTCTGTGGGCACCCATACCTGCATGCACACACAGACGCAGACATACACTGAGTCATACACACATATACTGAAATAAAAATAAATATGTAGCTACATACACTTCAAAAGTAACCCTATATTGCATGAATTTTATTTTGTATTATAATAAAAACCCAGAGTCAGATATCGGGAAAAAGCTGAAATATCAGAGAGATAGAGAAACAAACCAGAAGCACTTCTCATTCAGCCGGCTCTTCCCAAATCTTGTGACTCCCACCTCTCTGTTCTCAACAGGGAAGGGGAGAAGCAGGGGAAGCTGAACTTCTCACTTCTCTCCCTCTGCCCAGGTCTCTCACTTCCTAGTTCAGCTTTCCTAGAGCTCGGATTAAAGGTGTGTGTCACCACTGCCTGGCTGTTAGGCTTTGAACTTACAAAGATCCAGATGAATCTTTGTCTCCCCAGTGAAGGGATTAAAGGCATGGGTCATCACTCTCTAACCTTCATGGTTTGTCTCTGTCTTCTGATTTTACAGGCTATTTTTACTAAATAGACAACATATCACACAATCCTATGCTAAACAAAGATTAAAAGACATCAGTTATTTCTATATTGGCAAATTGATGAAGGAAGGACAGATTTGCTGAGACTTACCAATGAGTGGGGGCCCTCCAATAATGCCTGTTGCCATTATCTTGTATTTCCAGCTCAATTTATATCTCTAACATGAGTTTCCCTGTGTCAAACAAAGCTGGAGGCCCTATTGGCTTAGAACAAAGATGGTTTAAGTATTTTTATTTTATTAGTGTGCCTGCTCCTTGTCCACCAAGGAAGGACCCTTGACATCAAGCTTTATTTTATGTGAGGGACCTCAATTAATTTGATGCCAGCCTCTTTACCATTCTATGTTGTCACATCCCATCGGGCTGTATAAACTGAGTCCAGCAAATGTCAGCCAGAATCTTCTCTCCGCGGTCACTCTCGATACCAGATGGCATTTCATCAGTCAGCTTGAGTCTCCTAGTGTTCATTGTTGACTCTGATCTGTTTGACAAAGTGTGTGGGTTGTTAGGCTATTTTTCCCCTAAGACAGCTTAACAAACAAGCCTTCACCTGAGGGAATAAATGCTAGCCACAGGAGAGACACTGTATTCCCCGGTAGGATGCTCTGTGTCATAAGCTGTGTCATCAGCGCCTTATGAAGCCCTCCTCAGAAACATTTTTCACCCTGTTGTCATCTGTACACTTCTCTGTCATTTTCAAAATTATTTCTGAAGTCTCAAGTTAAGATGATATGGTACGTGAAAAGTAAGCGAGGGAGGATCTGAGGAGCCATGGTCAAAATGACAGCCCTGGGACAGGGACACTGATGGTGAGGTGTCTCAGTCACAGAGTGTTTGTATGAGGACATCCTCTTGCCAGGACAGAGCCTCCTGGCTTAGTTCAGGATCTAGCACTGATTCTCTGTAAAGGGCCAGGGACTCTGCAGACCATCCAGGCTCCGTAGTAGTGCCTTGACTGGAAAGCAGCTATAGACTATGTAAACAAATGGCTTCTTCCAATAAATCTTTATTTACAAAGCAAGTTGTGGGCCGTATTTGGCCCAGAGTAGTTCACCACTTCTTAGCCTAGGAGGTGGGAGTTTAACCTTTGGAATCTGAGCCACACCCTGGTTCTTATAGTTGCCTGCTGTGGGACCCTGAGAAAAATTTAGCAAATCCTGCCTGTCTTCCTCATAATTGAAATTGCAGGGCTTTGCATGCACTGAATAAAAGGATAAATGACTTCAGGATTCATTATCTTGATTATCTTCACAATTAAAACTAAAGGCCCAATCAAGTCTCATCAAACTCATCAATTTAGCACTGTTTCAGCATTGATATTGCACATGTATGTGTCGATGTGTGTGTATGCACAAACATATATAATATTTTTTGCTTTTTTTTATTAGTTTTCTGTTAAATTATGAATTGATCATATGACAGTCTTTGGGCCTTTGTCTTTTTAAATTAAGTTTTACAGAGGCACAGCTGTACCTGCTCATCCCTGCATTATCTAAGGGTGTTTCTATCCTACAAGAGAAGGGGAATTTGAGGAGACAGACATTTGTGTTCCATGATCCTTTACAAAAGACCTGTTCTGAGCAAGAAAACTCATTAAACCCCTTATTCAATGTGTTAAATTATAGGGGTCCTTTATTGTTGCTCAGACATCACCTGAGAACATCTCAACTTCCCTTTCCAGCCTATGAGCTACTGTGTAAGGATCATGGTGGTTGCCGTGACCCTCTAGCATCAGTAAAATTGTGTGCCTGGTCATGAACGTCCAATGTGGGGGGGGGTCCCTGAATTAGTGTAAACTAGTATTTTTCCCTCAGATTATCCTTAGTAGCTATCTCTTCTTTGCAGAGGTCTCCCCTACAGGAAGTTTACCTCAGAGTAAATTTACTCCACTCTGCTCTGCACAGCTTCCTAGCACATGCTTGCTAACCTTCTACACAAGTCTGCTGAGAGTCTAATGTGAACATCTGCAACAGAGATCTCATTATAATAGGTGTCAAAAATGCCACTGCTGTCCCAGAACACCCCAATCTTGACAAGACAGATGAAGCCTACAGCTTTCTGTTTGTACTTAAGCTCCCAGAAGCCAGGACTGCTGGCATTTTCTCACATTGTAAGTAGCTGGTGGCTGTTCTTTTAGATATCCATTTGTCAGGAAGATTCTACCTTCCAGAATCTTCCCCAAGATTTACCTTCTGCAGTGTGAAATCTCTTGTAGGGAATGGAAAAGAATGTACTGGTGTCTTTTGGCTTTGATGTTTTACATGAGAGCCATCACTACTGTGGCTTCCATCATAAAATTTGTCAATCGGGCCTTTTCATTGAGAGCTACAGACCCCAGCAAGGCATGGCTTAAGCAACTGGCCATTTTTTATCAAGGGATTGAGACATTCAGGAGAAACTGGTTTCAAGTATTACTGGCTCAAGGCATCAGGTCACAATTTGCTAAGGGAGTCGCTCTCACTTCTCTGGTCCATTTCTGCCCTGTTGGCTCCACCCGACGTCATTATGTCACTCGTGGCAATGAGAAGACCTGATCTTCATCTTCTCATCACTGTGCCCAGCCGCTGTAAGCTGCTCCAGACCCCCATTCTCTAGTCAATATCTCATGACCTATGGTTGGGTAGGCCGGTGGTCAGGCCCACTTTGGCCAGAGAAACTGAATGCTCTGCTGAGCTAGACATAGGACATGTGACCCTTAGACCAGAGGTGCAGCTAGTTTTCTTCCCCAGAGTCATGTGAGTAATAACTGGAGCTCCTAAAGCAAGATCAGAAAGTGTCAGAAGCCTAATGAAGGGATGACAGGAGGAAGGAACAGCAAATTGCTTCTATAGAAACAACCAGCTTGCTCTGCAGCCTGCTTTTCCCCTTTGCTTCCCATGGCAGACTTTTTCAGCAATAGTTCTAGTCATATTTGGGGCCAGATTGTCCTTTGTCATGTAACCATAATGTGAATTATCAAATCTTGAGCAGCATGGCTGGCCTCTCCCTGTTATATGGCAGGAGCAGCCATTTCCTGTCTCCCTGTCACTGCAGCCTATCACGTGGGAGTCACAGTTGTTGAGCTGAAAACCATCACTATCTAATGCTGACGAGTTGGGAGTGGTGGGCAGCGTCAGGACATTGTCCATTACTCACCAGAGAAAGGGCTCAGAAAGACAAGAGTGGTTCCAGGGTTAAAACAAGCAACCCTTCAGCACCTGACTCACAATCTTCATTGACTGTACCTTCTCCAAGGAGAAGGAAGGTCTTCAGACACATAGGGACCCAGCCAAACTTATTGGCATAAGCAAGGTGCCATATTAAGCTGAAAAAGAGCTTCAGGATCAGAAAGATCAAAGCTTCAGTCCCATGTGGGTCACACTCTTGGTCTACAATATTGGGCCAGTTAACATCCCAGCATCCAGATTTTCTCTCTTGGAATATCAAGACCATGCTACTCTTAATGTGGGCCAGTTATAACTAATGAGAGGAGATAGATAATGTCATTTTTATGTTGTCATGATTATAAACTTCACTCGCCAGGATCCCCATCCTGGACTCACAGACAGCTAGAACCAGGTAACAGAGGATGGTCTAGTGTTCCGTAGGACGTCGGATTGCATTCTCAACACTGTTACTTTTATGTCAGCAACAGGGGCAAATGAGAAGTTCAAAAGGGTTTCTAAGGCTATGAGATAACCCTGGGTGAATGCTGGCTGTGTACACAGGAAGACCTGTGTCTGGATCCCCAGAACTCACATGGTCTGTGTCTGTAACCCCAGTGCTCCTGTGGGGAGGTGGAGAACAGCCACAATTTCCCAGAGCTCATGGGCTAGACAGGATGACGTAAGCAGCAGTGAACAAAGAGATCCTGTCTCAAACCTAGTGACAGGAAAGGACAGATACCTGAAGTTGTTCTCTGTCTTCCACAGCCATGATGTGTGTGTGCATACACACACACACAGAGACATAAACACACACACATATACACACAGAGAGAGAGACATAAACACACACACATATACACACAGAGAGAGAGACATAAACACACACACATACACACACAGAGAGAGACATAAACACACACAGAGAGACATAAACACACACACATATACACAGAGAGAGAGAGACATAAACACACACACATACACACACACATACAGACACACATACAAACACACACATGCATGCATACACACACAGAGAGAGACATAAACACATACACACATATACAGACACACATACAAACACACACATGCATGCATACACACAGAGAGAGACATAAACACACACATACACACACAGAGAGAGACATAAACACACACACATATACACACACACAGAGAGAGACATAAACACACACATACACACACATATACAGACATACATACAAACACACACATGCACACATACACACATACAGAGAGACATAAACACACACACATATACAGACACACATACAAACACACACATGCATGCATACACACACATAAATACACACACATTCATACAGACAGATACAAACAAAGGAAGAAGTTTTTTGTTTTGTTTGTTTTGTTTTGTTTTGTTTTTAAGTGTCTTTAGACATTGTCAAATGTTTCCTGGGGAAAGAATGCCTACAATGATAGATGGAGACAAAAATCAACCAACCCCCTGAAACTCACCGATTTAAACACTTCAGGGCAGGTATGCCTGTTGGTCCAGAATAAAAATTATATTGCTCTATTTTATTTCCTGAGGCAAACCCCATGACTGGCTCAGTATAAAAGAAGAAGCTACTTCCAAAGCTGTGCAGGAAAAGTCTGAGATCCCCTCAGGTCTGACCCAGTAGACGATGGCATTAATAGCTCTTATTTCTTGGTGTGCAGGGAGATGGAGAAGGTGGTGACGTCCATTTCCTCTGGTCTTTATCTCTCAGCCCAGAAATCAGCCTGCACGTTTTCAGACCCTACTTCTCCTATTTCCAGCTCCAGTCTTGCCCAGGGGATCCATGAAGTATGTCCAGTTCGTTGCTTAAAATGTGTCCTCTTGTCTGGCTACCAGGTGAAAAATCATTGCTCTGAAGCTCTGCTTGCATGTTGTAATGAAAATGCTTGTTACATTTAATGAAAAACATAGACCAGACCATGAATCCTGTGGCCTTTTAGACACATGTGCACAGCTGTGCAGAAATGCAGAAGAGCTGGGGATGGAAGAGTTCTTCATTTTCCCATGAATTGCCTGACACTGGGGGTCCTGGAGGTGAGCAGAATGCTACATCAGATTTAAAATCTGGTAAAGTCAGCTTCCAGCTTTAGGCATCGAGGGCCAATAAATGGCTGGAAATAAAGGTTTAGTATACAGAGCCCTGGTGAGCCCAGGGTTTTTAGTGTGAAATGTTCTGAATAGGCTCATATGTGTACACCCCTGATTGCCAGCTGATGACTCTGTTTTGGGAAGTGATGAAACCCCAGAAGATGAAGTTTTATTGGAGGAAGTATGCCAATGGTGAGCAGGCCTTAGTAGCCCAATCCCACTTCCTGTCCGCACAAATCCATCACACATTGTATGCCTTCTTCTCTGTGGTGCATTGTATCTTCCTTTTAAATTATTTCCATATAATATATTTTGGGTCATATTCTACCTTCCCCCAACTCCTTCAGATCTCTTATCTACCACTTAATTTTTCTCTTAAAAAAAAAAAACTGTTTTTAAATTATAGGAGTCCCTTTGGTGTTGATCAACTACGTGAGCATGAGGTGTGGTTGATACAGCCAGAGTCTCTCCACTGAAGAACACTAATTTTCCATTTCCCAGCAGATACCAATTGCAAATAGCTTCTTGGTTTAAGGTGGAACTTTGTGCTCACTTTCCCTTCTCAGTACTGGAAATCTGTCTGCTTTGAACGTGTGTAGATCTTGCATGCCCTCATGGGTCTCTGTGAGTTCAGCCCTATTGTGTTTAGAAAACACAACTTCCTTGGAATTTTTCACCACTTCAGACTCTTCCAGTCTTTGCTACTTCTTCCTCCACACAGATGGCTAATGGTATTGTCTAGTAAATGTCAGCTGAAATTAACATTTTCTCTATTTAAAAAATGATAATGTGGCATCATACAAATCTAAGTAGTGATGCGGGACTAGCACATGTTGAACTTACTGACTCACGAACCTGTAAAATAGAAACCATGTGACCTGTACCCCACCTACTAAGTTAGGAGAGCGCACAAACCATTTAACCTCTAAGAAACACTCAAAATGTATGATCATCATATGCAACAAATTACAGGATTCAAAGCCTCTAGTTCCCTCCCGTCCTCCACTCATTATTCAACTGTTTTATTTAGTTCCCGCTTTTTCTACTGTGTTAGCAGTTTGTAATTCAACCACAAAATGAGTAGCCTCACACTGCGTTTAAGTTAATAAAAGTATAAATGACTAATGTGTAGAAGAGACAACTTCTTTGTCCCACTGGAATCTGGCGTGTGGCATGGTTCAACTAGAAGAGTGTCCAGTTATTTAACCGCCTCAAAAATTTGGGAGAAACTCAAGGGATGGGAGCTCCTTATTTGTTCCTTCCACATATCTAGAACACTCGATTGTCGTATTTTGATTCTCAAAAAGAAATGAAACTTCCAGCAAGATGGTGACAAGTAAATTTAGGGGAAATTATTGTAGGCTCATCCCTTGTCTATTTCAAGAGTCCTCTGATTTGTGAGGTTTATCCTGTAGTACAGGAGTTGAGGCTGTTAGATGAACGGAGAATGCAGATCCAAGGTTGTGGTT
Organism: Phyllotis vaccarum; assembly: GCA_033318265.1. Lineage (NCBI taxonomy): Eukaryota > Metazoa > Chordata > Mammalia > Rodentia > Cricetidae > Phyllotis > Phyllotis vaccarum. Next base: position 196,649,943 of record JARWLC010000001.1, read on the forward strand.
TTCTATGTCCTTAGATACTTACAACTCTCTTAATATATTTTTTTACCTTTATAGATTTCAGCATGATTTAATTGCCAGGAAAGCTCTGCATATATGCCAAGACCACTTCCAAATGCCTGTGATCCTACAAATAAACCTAGATTCTGTGGGAAAAGGAAGGTGATGCACCCTTCCTGTTGACAAAATATCACTAGGGAGAGAGAAGCACCTGAAAGAACACACCGGGGTCCATGGGAAAGGACAAGGTGCGAGCTCTAGCTGCTTCCCACTAAAGTGAGGTTTTTACAGGGTTTTCTATAAAGGTCCCGACTCCCAGCTGAACCCTGAAAACAATGAACCTGGTTATTATCTCCCGATGCCTGTGGAACCCTTTACAGCTCTCTTAGATACAGTTCCAGGTTCCAACTTAAACTTGACCTCCTCCGAGATGCATCCAGTAGTTTCTCACATCCAAAATAAGATTGTCACGATTTTGTGACTTAATTTTTTTCCAGTATTGTTTTTATTTAGCTTCGTTTTATTTCATCCCTCCCCAGACTAGTCCATAGATACTGTAATGGAAAGGATCGACCTCTAAGAATACAGAAGAAACCCCAGTTCGCTAGGTGGCTGGGTGTATATTCAATGCCCAGCGCTGGGCTCAGATCACTGTGGAGTATGGCTGGCTTTGGGGAACGCAGAAAGTTCATGTCACTTGGAGACTCATGGAGATGTGTTTACTGAGACCCCACAGAGAGTAGACGATCCAACCTGTCATGCGGACGTGGGCTCTGAAATCTGCCCTGCCTTGTTAACCTGCTTACAATCTTTCAACTTTCATGTCTAACGTAAGAGCTGTCTTTTCCTTCCCAGTTTCTGATTCATTGCCAGGTGGTCCCGACCCACCTGCCCTTCTGCAAAGCGTCTAAATCCCCTGCCAATCTCTGTTTTCTCTCCCTGTTAACATGCGGAGCTCATGTTGCATTAAATGGTTAAAGAAAAAAAATAATAAAAAGCCCAAATGCATGTCATTAAACTTGTCAATGACAGAGTTGCATTAGTATTAGGAAATTCTAGCATGGGATGGATAATGCTTTTTGGCAAGATCTCTTTGGAGCAGGAAGCCTGAACTGAAGAAGGTATGCGACCAGAGAACCAGGGGCATCTGTTTGTCGTCAGTTTCTCTGACAGCTAGGGTGATTTGTTTGTGTCAGAGGTGCCTGGGATGGTAATTGTGATCTCACAGTAAGGTCAAAGTCCATCAAACTTTTTTGCCTGCTTAGGAACTCAGCCCAGGCCTCTTCTCTCCTGCCCCCCTGGCCCCTTCTAAATTAAATCACATTCCACTGCCTGTTATTGGATAATGTCTGGACAAAATACTCTTGCACACACTCCTTGCTTAAGGCGAAGTGACTGGAACAGAGTGCTGCTGGCTAGGATCCATGGACTAATTGCTTTATGCCCATTTCCCCTAGCCAGAGGCACGCCCAGCATTGACAAATCCATGGCTGTTTCCCAATTTTTCAGGTCTCTGAAACAATCATTGCAATATTCATTGGGGTGGGGGAGCAGCCAGGATGGGGGTGGGGGGAGAAGCCAATTCTCCATAGGCCTTGGCACCTTCAACTTACACTGTTTAATCTCCCGTTACTTTGATCATCGTGATCTGGGTTTTTAATTTCCTGTAATCCAGAAAGGAATGCTGTTCTCTTCCTTAAGGACATCTGTGGGATCTGTCTTTCATGTTCCAGAAGAATCTTAACAGAGATGTTTTTGTCACTGACTGAATGTTTCACTAGAAATACAAAGATTCCCATTAATTTGAATTATTGTCATGGATCTGATCAACTTTCAGCTTAATAATTCATGATGTTTAATCTGTTCATATCATTGCCAAAATTATTGATTTAATAATATTTGGTTGTTAATAATGGAGGAAGGTGAATTTTCTTATCATTTACATTAATTTCTGTCTTATTGCCTTGTAAAAATCATTGTCTTAGGGAGACAATAATCATAAAGACCTCTCATATCTTGTCATTTTCCTTGGTAGAAGTCAAGAAATTACTTCACTTCTGAGCTTTTGAATATGACTTGGCTTCATTTTTATTTTCATATTTTGGAGGCTTGGACTTTTATTGTTTTGAGCTATGTTCTCACTATGCAGCCCAAACTGACCTTGAACTTAAAATCCTTTTTCTTCTTACTTGACTGTGCTTGCTGGGATTAGAGGCCTGTGCAGAGCAACCGGCTGTTATCTGCATTCTTGAGCTTCAAAGGATACAATGAAGACATCCAATTAATCTAACTAGTCTTGATTGAAACACTTCCCAAGAGTTTGGAGAAACCATGCACACTCAGCCCCCAATCTCCGCAGTTTCCCTGGCAGAGTTCACGGGGCTCTTTTTCCTCTTTTAAAAATCATCTTTATCATGATAAAAATCATCGAATCATATTGTGATCACTTTTGTGGTTTCCTTCTGGGAACAGGCTTGACAATCTGAAATCAGAATAGGGCTGGAAATAGTTCATTACGGATTTGTTTGGGGAAGGTGGAGTTTGGAATTGCTTTCTCCTTGGGTCCTTTGCAGAAGTTGGGGCTGTGATGGGACAAACAGGAAGCAGCACTTGGTCTCACTTGGGGGAGTGAAGATCAAATAGACCACATACATGCTTATTGATTATCTTATAATTTCACAGTGCTCATGCTTTGTTTTTAACTATAAAAATAACCTTTTTAAAGATTAGGCGTGGTGGTGCATACCTTTAATTTGGGCACTCTAAATGCAGAGGCAGGTGGATCTCTGTGAGTTTAAGGCCAGCCTGGTCCCTATCATGAGTTATACACAAACCAGGCTACACAGTAAGACACTGTCTCAAAATTAACTAATTAATAAAAATAAAATTACAAAAATAAAAGTACTTCTTTAGGAACCTCATTTGCATTGACATTATTCTTAGAATATCCTTATCTGGGCCTTTTTTTTACAATGACAACTCCATCTTTAGGCAGTATTCCAGGAAGAAGGACCTTCTTCATCCCCAATTTTATTCAGTGCCTAATGGTGATATGGCATATGTCCAAAACTTAACCTTCCAGGCAGTAAGAAATTTCCTTGTAGCTCTGTGTCTCAATGGAAACTGACTTCCTGCAACAGATATAAAGGATGATATGTATACAAGCAGGTTAAAAAGATCGTTAGAATTCTCATACAAAAGGCTCTGTGTGTTTCAAGCACGCTGGAAATGTGCCTGGCTGAGAGTGGATCGACGGTCAACATGTCTACACAATGTTGAGGGCAAGAGAGGAAATTCCTTAGTAAACCACAGGAAGTGAAAGGTGTCCATGGCTTAATGGAGCCTGTAAACAACTCAGATAAATACTCATTCTAGGGTCCTTACTGAAGTGTCTAGATCCCCTTTATTAAACAGCATGGAAATGAATCATTATTGTAAAATAAAAAGTATGTCTTGGGGTTCGATAGTGCAGCTCAGGTAATTTAGACTACAGTATTGCTCTTTAATTGGTGTAACCCATTTGGTATACATTTTACCTTGACTTCTGCTGCTGTGATAAACATTACAACCAAAACAAACAGACAAAAAAACTTAGGGGAGGAAATGGTTCATTGCTGCAGGACTCTGCTCTTGTACATTGTAAATATTTGTCAATGTAAATGTCAGTTTAATTAAATGCTGATTGGCCAGAAGCTAGGCACAAAGTAGAGGTGGGGCAACCAGACTAGGAGAATTCTGGGAAGCGAAAGAGCAGAGAAGCAAAAGATGCCAGCCAGATACAGAGGAAGCAGGATGAGAATGCAGCTCTGAGAAAAAGGTACCAAGTCATGTGACTACACATGGATAAAAATCATGGGTTAGTTTAAGAGTAAGAGTTAGAAGTAACAAACCTAAGCCATAGGCCAAGGAGTTTATAATTAATATAAGCCTTTGTGTGATTATTTGGGACTAAATGGCTTCAAGACCATCTGGGCAGGACAGAGAAACTTCAGACTATAGTTCATACCATCTTATTGGTTACAGTCTATCTTCGGGAAGTCAAGACTTGCCCACTTGCTATTCCTTCCATACAGCATTCCTCTGACCAAAGAGCTCACTTCACAGACAAAGAAGCATGGCAGGAGCCATGAAGGAGGCTCTTTCTATATAGGCTCATGCTTAGCTAGCATTTTTGTGCAGCCCAGGACCTCCTATCCTAAATAGAGATAGTGCTGCCCACAGTGGGCTGGGCCCTCCTGCATCAGTGATCAAAACCATCCTCCAGGAGTGCCCACTGACCAGTGAGATCTGAGCAATCCCTCAATTGAGATTCCTTTCTCAGATGACTCCAGCTTTATCTGGAGTTAGAACTAACTGGGTGAGTGGGTTATAACATCAAGAGTGTGAGAGTTAATATATCTGAGTGCCTTGCCTGTAGCGAAGGAAATAACATGTTCTTTGTTGTTCTGTATTTGTACAAATAAGCTTTGGATGATAATACAAAATGATCCAAAAACCCCAAAGTTTCAGAAGGACCTTCTTCCTCCATGTAGAAAGACAGCCATGAGTCCTATGTCAGAACTCTATCTTTCAGGTACACTGAAATATATCATTTTTGTATTTTAAGAGCTGATGGATTTCTAATGACTTCTCTAAGTCCAAGGAAGGTTGTGACTTAAGCTCTTTCACCAGTGTACAGAGGCTGAAGGAAGCGGCGTTGTGGAGCTCTGCCTTTCTGGTAAGTGACTGGCAGGCAGCAGAGCCCCTAGAGGTGTCTCATAGGCAGAGCTTCCAGAGTCTAAGGAGGTAGTGAGGGCTCTGCTATGCAATCAGATTGCACCAGGCATCCAGTACCTCCCTGTTCATGGAGAGCTTTTTTTTTTTTTTTTTTAAGGAAAACCACAATGTTACACAGAAGCTTAAGAGGAAATGGGAAGTAAAAATTTTGTTCAAGAGTACTTCAGCCTGGTTTTGAAATAGAGGTGGAAAAGGGCACAATGGCCAGAGTGACCCCTCACCCTGATAAGTCAGCTAAAAGTTATCTCCATTGTTCCTCCTGCTGCTACCAATTTGAGGCTCAGGCATAGACAAGTCCAACATCCAGAAAGTTCCAATGCATGATTAGCCTTTGCTCCTGCCCCCAGTCACACATCAAGTTTGCTGCTAAAACAATGCTAGCCTCTCTCTCCGTGTGCCTTTTCTGAATGAAGTTCTGCTGAATCTGGCGTTTGCCACCTAGATTTTAATATTCATTGAGGGGCTGATACAAATGGGACAAGATCTTATTACTAGAATTCTTGAACTTACACCAGTTTTAGGAGTAGAGAAATAGATTTCACCTGAGAAGGTTCTTAATGTTATGTCAGGGCCCAATTGATCTGATGGACTTTTAATGACTTCGCTGATAAGAGGGATGGTGGGTTAGACCAGCTCATGTCCCTATAAAAAGGCTGATGGCAATTTGCATGGTGTGATGAGACCCCAGTTGGGAGGACTGGACCTTTCAAGTTAAAGAGATTGCATCCTTGCCACAGAAGTGATGTGAAATCTGTAAGGCTGGGTACAGAAACCACTAGGCCCGTGTGCTCTGCACTTCTCAAGACACCAAAGTTACAAAGTACTGGAGCTGGATCACTGAGGGCAGAAGGCTTAAACACACACTCAAATCCTCAGACACCAGAGAAAAGTAAGAAACAGAGGAAGCGTCTTCCCACTGCTAAGAGACCATTTAAACTGCTAAGAGCCCCTGCATGCAATCCACAGACAATATCTCTTACTTGCATTTTAAGCAAATCGGAGGTTTTAGCAGGACATTATCACCTGCAGAGCCTAGTAATGGGTAATTGAGTAGGGAAAGGGGCCATGCATTTGTGATTAATATTTACCAAAGTCTGTGTGTGTTTTGCTTCAAACATTAATGACCTGACAGATCAAGTTGAACAGAAAGGATAGTGTGGCTTGAAAATGGGGTGCTATGCTCCTCAGAGTGGCCTCCTCTCAGCTTGGCTTATGATGAATGCCTTTCTTTAATAGCAAACTGGTGTTCGTAAAGAACTTATTACGGAGACTCGGAGGAGCCAGGAATGAAGGAATGCCTGACTGGCAGCCATCAATCAGGCCCCTTTTAAACACCAACTGACCTTTCCTTTTCAAAGTAACAGTTCATGCGAAGGTCTCCAACATAAATATGTGAGTCATCTGAGCCTTTACGGTGCCTGGTCTTGTTCACAATTCCACGTTTGCTTGGGGAGAAAATGACCCCCACCATTCCTAACGGAGGTTAGTTATTATTGGACCTGTAAAATAATAGTAGCCAAACAGCAAAGAATAGTTATGTTTAGTTAAAGAGTTTGCATCCTTAGAGGCAGAAGGCAGATGGGAGAAGCCCTGGGAAGTGCTGACCAGTGAAATTGACCCAGAGCATTGAGGGGCTGTGAAAGTCTCTATTCTCAGGCCTGGCTGGTCCACTCTGGGACCACATAGTACTTGGGATGAGTTTTCTTCTCTTGCTCAAAAAATTGTATTGTGTGCTTGGTTTGGTTGAATCATGGTTTTACGTAGCCCAAACTGGGTTTAAGGCCTCAAACTGGGTATGTTGCCCAGAATGACCTCAAACTCCAGGTCAGATCCTGCTCCTTCATCTCCTAGGTGCTGGGGTTACAGGTGTGTGTCCAAAGACCTATAAAGCAGGGTTTCTTCACTGTCATTGGACACTAATATTTGGGTATAGCCTACTCCTTGCAATGGGAATTCCCCAGTGCAGAAATCAAGGCCTTAAAAAATGAAAGCAAATAAGCTGAGCGTCTTCTCTCATTTCTCACCCACCCACAACCCTCTCCTGTTCTCAGCTCCAGTGAACCCCCTTCTGAACCCTTCCATCTACCCAGTGCCTTGGGACTTGAATCCCTGAGCTTCACTGGTTCATTTCCTTCTCCTCTTCATGGCAGCCATGTGATCTTAAGTGAGGAACTCCCTCAACTTCCTTGTACTTCAGCTTTCTCATCTAGAGTCTACAAAGGGTCCTCATGAGAACCTGGCCCATAGGGTCACAGAAGAAATTACATGCTGTCATGTAATGCACACATGACGACCAACCACATTCATTGTTCCTTTTACTTCTTGGACGGTGTGGTTTGTCCGTCTCTCTCGACCCCTTTGTAGCAATCACAGAACTCATTTTATGAAACAAAGTTAGGGTAGACTGGGTGACTATCCCTAGACAACAGGCCAAAGAATGGACAATTGGGGTAACTTATAATGAGAGCCTGTACTTGTGTGTGTGTGTGTGTGTGTGTGTGTGTGTGTGTGTGTATGTATGTGTGTGTGTGTGTGCCCATGAGAACTCATGTGCTGCCCACATCTCCCTGAGGGATTATGGACAGAGCAGAATCCTCCTCTTCCTACTCCCAAGAGCAAGGTTGGAATAGCAAGTGTGTTGGACATCTTTGGATTCTCAGTTGGTGAGGACTCTAATTCCCTGAGGAGACCCTCTCAGAATCTGATGCTCTCTTCTGACTCCAGAGTCCTTTGGCTAAGAGGCAGCAGCTGCTCCTTCTTCTCCCAATGCCTCCTCAACTCAAAAGAAGATCCCATTTCGTCAGGAGGGGGACAGTGTTTCTTTGTAAATGAGAGCTTGCCTCAGTGTAGATTCCTAAGCTGATGTGGTACCCAGTGCCTGTAATCCCAGAACTCAAGAGGTAGAGTCGAGGTGCTTGTATAAGTCCAAGGCCAGCAGGAATGAATACATGCGTGCATACATGAAACGTTTCTACTTTTCAGTTTTGTTCTGTTAGTTTAGAAATGTAGCATTGTGGCCTAAGAATTGGAAATTTTAGGTGCATCCTCCCTCAAGTTTCCAGGTACTTATTTTGAGAAACAAAGTTTAAAATAATGTGACATGAAGCAGGGAGGCGTTTCCATGTGACGCCGCTGCCTGAGTGCCTGCAAGTCCTCCATTTTTACGAGGCGAGTAGGTCAGAGTTATTTTCCTCCTGTTCTGTGTCATGTTCCAGGTAGTGAAAATGATATAAATGGGGGATTTTTGTTTTTAAGTGAAATGGTTGCATTTGTACTCCATATTCCCCAGCTCTTAAAAACAAGCCATGAGGGGGGTGGTGAGAACAGAAGGACCAAGCTTTTACAGCCCCAGCTGGAAGGGGGCATGTGCTCTGCTGAAGACAAAGGAAGTAAGAGAGCAGGCAGCAACAAGCTCTGAGAATAATTTCTAGATATCAGGAGTGGAGAGCGGTTTTAGATTATGTTGTTCTGGAAGCTTCCATCACCAGGTGCACCAAAGAAGCTTCCATATGGCTTCAATATCCTGGGGAGGTTCGATGCATAGTTGAGCCTAACCCAAAGATATGAAATCATCCATTCTCGGTCTATTTCTAGATGATGAACATCTCCTCCATATCCAAGACCTATTTAATGATTAATTTGAGTTTTCCCACAGCCACGAATCTGTATCCTCAGGAGTAATGGGGCCCATGTCTGGGTGATTTATTTAGGAACAAAAGTTAAGAGACTGCTTGGTCCCTTCCCTCCACTTTTCTGTCCTCCAGGAACCTCGTCCATCTCCTCTGTCTTCCTCCACTATGTGCTGAAGAAAACTTTGTCTTCTGCATCTCACGGCTCAGATCTTTTTAGTGTCTCCTCCCAACAAAGCATTTTCAAAATAAAGCTCTGAGACTGGGAGATAACTCAGTGAGTAAAGCACCTGAGAGATAGGAGAGCCTAAGTTCAGATCCCCAGAGCCAGTGGAGAGCCAGATGTGGTGACATGTGTCTGTGATCCCTCCTACTGGGACATGGAGACAGAGACAGCAAAGTCTCCAGGAGTTTGTGAGCCAGCTACAGTGGTGTTCACACAATAACAAATGTGAGGCTCTGGAATGAGTTGGGATGAGAGAGGACTTGACTTAAGGTTGTACACACACACACACACACACATAAACACACCCTCACATACACACAAATACACACATACTCACACACACACATATACAAATACACATACACACACCCTCACATACACACACAGAGAGACACACTCACACATACACACACACATGCAAACACACACAGATACACACTCACACACACAGAGACACACACTCACACACCCCACACACACAAACACACATATACACTAATTTTAAATTTTAATTGTAAATTCTTTATCTTTGTCCAACTTCTCCTTATGAACGTTACCTTTTCAACAACACATAATCAAGCACACCTGTGTCCTGGTTTTAACATGGGGATCCACTGACCACCTGCTTCATAGGATTTTGTAAGAGTTTCGTGAGCTCCAAACCTCTGAGAGGATCTGGCCCAGAGTTCACTGCACTGAGGTATACCTGACTCTGCCCTACACTGTCTATCTATCTGTCTCTGCACATATGCCTCTTTACTAAGCCATCCTCTGCTCTCTCTTCTCCTTCATGGCCCATCTCACTGGGGAGTCATTTTATTCTCTCCCTGTCTGCAGGATCCCACACTCAGTAGATCTTCAACCCTTATGACGTCATTGTACCATCTGTCCAATGACCTCTCCTCCGAGCTCAACCCACCTGCATGGACTGCAGGGCTGTACATAACCTCTGTGTCCATATTTGTACTGAGTGTGAGCAGCATCTCTCCAGCTTTGGAGAGCACCCTCTGTGTGCATGTGGACACCAGTGCTCTTACTTGCTTGACTGCAGTGGGAACAGAGGCACACACTAGCTCAACTTTGTGGGACTTGGAGAGTTGTTTCAACCCTTCTTAGGTTTGATGCCTTTTCTCTGTTTTTATCTTGATGGCCCTATAAATGTCACAGTTCCCCAGGACTTTATCTTTCTTGGGTTTTCATCTCATCATCTCATCTTTAAACTCAAAAGTTTCAAAATAGCAGCCTGCAAGTAAGGCCAGTCAACAGAGATCTAGTCAGAGCCTCAAACTATTAAATTACCTTAGCACACTGGGGATGTGGGTCAGCGGGTAAAACACTTGGCATTCAAGCTTGAGGAACTGAGTTCAGATTCACAGAACCCATAAAAAACCAGATGTGTCAGCACAAGTCTGTAATCCCAGGGCCCTTATGGGGTGGGTGGAGGCAGGAGAACCCCAGGAAATAAGGGCCAGATAGGTATACAAGGTGATGGTAAGCAAGAGACCCTGGCTCCAAAAAGGTAGAAAGCAAGAATTGACCCTAAGTGTGTCCTCCAGCTTCCACACACATAATACAGACACACACACACACACACACACACACACACACACACACTCACCACCACTACCACCAAACCTGTTTTTTAAAAACATTTAGCTTAAAACTTCAATTTTTATCTAAAATTTTCTATATCTATTTTTTGTTTGTTGTTTAAATCCAGAGCATTTCATCATGCCGCAGCATTCTTTTCTCTTGACCATGGCTAGCTAGAGCTGAAAGAGGTGTGTTCCCCTGCTCCAGCCATTGCCTGGTCCCTCTGGACACCTGAGGTTGTCACTGCTGTAGTCAGAAGTTTCTGGCCTGGTCTATTCCTGAGGTTCAGACCCCAAATTCCACATAGGCTTAGACCCAAATAATTACACAAAGGCTTATACTAAGTACAAGCCATTTGGCCTATGGCTCAGGCTTACTACTTGCTAACTCTTACTCTTAAACTGACCCATGATTCTTAATCCAGCTTAGACATGTGACTTGGTACCATTTCTCAGAGGAGCATTCTCATCCTGCTTCCTCTGTGTCTTGCTGTCACCTCCTTCTTTGCTCTTCCACTTCCCAGAATTCTCCTAGTCTGGTTGCCCCGCCTCTACTTCCTGTCTAGCTACTTGACCAATCAGCATTTTATTAAACCAATAGGAGTGACAAATATTTACATTGTACAAGAGCATAGGCCAAAAGCACACTTTTTTGAACTTTCTTCAAGTTAATTAAGAGTCTATAAAAGAAGGTAAGTCCACTTGGTGTTCCATTGTCAGCTGGCCTGTATGTGGCCAATATGTCTATAGCTGCCTCCTGTAGTATGAAGCTTCTGGCCTGTCTGACCTGTGGTCCAGACCCACAAACCTGCAGACCCACAGAAACACACAGACACTTATATTAATTTTATGCTGATCAGCCTATGGCTCTGGCCTGTCGCTAGCTAGCTCTTGCTCTTAAACTAACCCATGATTCTTATCGTGTTTAACTATGCGGCTTGATACCTTTTCTCAGAGCAGCATAGTTGTCCTCTGCGTCTGCTGGCTTGTCTGGCATCTCTGTGGCATCTCCGCCCTGTTCTTCCTGTTCCCAGAGGTTTTTTTAGTCTGGTAGTCCAGCCCACACTTCATGTCTGCCTTCGGCAAATCAGAACTTTTATTAAACCAGTAGGTGGGACTATTATTATTTACAAGGTAGCATAATCACACTGCAGACTCCTATACATGTTCTGTACATCCAACCTTCACTGGATATTACTCGCTATTCTCCATCATTGAAGCCTAGCTCTTTCCAGTTACTATATAAGATGGAATTTATTATTCCATCTTAAAGAGTGTTTGCACTGAAAATTCTTTTTTATTTACTTTTGTGTGTGTGTGCATATATTCCGCGCCAGAGGTTATGTGGAGGCCAGAGACTGATATTAGGTATCTTCCTCTATAGCTCCTTGCCTTATTTTCTTAGACAAGGCCTCTCTCTGAACCTGAAGTTCACTGACTGGCTGGCCATTAAGTCCCAGGAATTTCCCCTACTCTACGTGCACTGCCGTACTCAAAGAAAAAAGTGGAGGTGGAAACATGAGATGGTTTGGTGGTTAATGCATTGGACCTTCCAGAGGACCCGGGTTTCATTCCCAGCTCACAGCTATCACACCAAATGTAACTCCAGTTCTAAGGGATCCAATGCCCTCTTCTGGACTCTTCAGGCAGTGCACACGGCTTATGTGCGTATGTGCAAATAAAACAAGGCTTTCAAGTGTGTATTGGGATTCAAACTTGAATCTTCGTGCTTGTTCAGCAAGCACTTTAATCCTGGATTGGGAATTCAAAGTAAAAAAAAAAATATTTTGCACCAATACCAGTTGAGAATCACTGTTCTGTGATAAGGTCTAGTCACGTAAGAATACATAAGCCCTAGGCTTAGCTGAGAAGTTTGTCGGGTGATGGCTGCTAGGGGAGCTACGGTCAGTTTTTCAGGGGTGGGTTGCTCATTTTGCAGAGGATGCTCACACCTGTGTACATACAGGCAACACTACTTGGGCTAGAAGGCTGTGTAATAATAAAAAATAATAAGAAGTCCATGAAGCAGGAAATGCGGTGTGAGGAGTCCTCCAGGAGAAGTTGGAAGAGATGAGTATGATAAAAATGTATCACATACATTTATGCAATACTCCAAGAATAAATTTTAAATGGTACGTAAATATAAATATTTTAAAGTTTTTTTTTTTAAAAAAAATAAATTTAAAAATGGATTTAAAAGAGGACATTGAAAGCAAACAAGACACCCCAAATTAGGACATGAGCTAGATGGCCTAGGGGATATGACTGACAGAAGGGGCGGGGAATTGAGCCTCAGAGAATCCAATGGCCTTGCAGAGGAACTTTTAAAGGCATCTGAGCATCAGAGTGAAATAAAGTCGAACACATGCAAAGCCTAGCATAGAGTTGCAGGAAAAGTTTGTGGGCTCATGGTGCCTCTAGTGTTTAGGTAGAGGAAGAGAGCGGGAGGATGTTCAGGCTTGTGGGAGATGACACACCCTCATTTGGGGCACACTGGGTCAAAGTACACATGCCCTGCACAATTGAGGCACTGAATGGCAAACAGAAGATATATCTGAGTCATAGTTTCAAATGCCATCTACTTATGTGTGACTTTCCAAACGTACGCAGAGCATCCAAAGTAAAATGTGGAGAAGAAGGGATAAAATAGAACAGTAGGAAAAGAGAGAGAGCCAACCTGTGGTAAGGGAGGGGTGAAAACAGAAGTGTGGGGTCATTGCAGGAAGTTAGGAAATCAAGGTAGAATTGAGAATTGTCCAGTGTTTCTACCTATGACAATTAGATGTAGCCAGAAGAGAGCGTGCATTCAGTCAATGAATATATAAAAGGCACCTAACATTCACCAATAAGTATGCCAGAAGAGTGAGCAGGAGACTGTATGTCAGTAGGAGTTACATTTTGCTGCCATGAAGAACAAGTCCTAAATCTCCAGGGCTTAAAGTAAGGAGTGTTAGTTTCTCTCTCAGTAAAGGGCTTTCTTTCTCTAAATCAGTAACGTACCGCCTTAGCCCTTTGAAACACAATGATTGCTCTGGGGAAAGAAAGCAGGCTCTGGTTCCTGAGTCTTCCTCTGGAACACAAAGAAGGTACAAGTGAATGCTCCCCCATAACACCCAGGGAACCGTGAGGCCAAAGTCTGGCCTCAGGAGGGATACGTGGAATTTGCATGGGAACATTCATCTTCCTTTGGATTTCGTGTTAAAAAAAAATAGAGTATCATGTGAAATTAATAAGAATTTCTTCACATTGACCTTGCACCCATCCTGATGAATGCATCTTTATACCTGAATTTTGACTGAAAGGCAGGTTGCTCTCTAACTCATACCTTTTTATTTTAGTGCTGCTTTGTGTTTATTTATTACCAGTGTAATATGTATTACGTATAACATTAATATGCTTATGTATTACCAGTGTATGGTTGCATGTGTGCCACATCATGAGCTCAAAAGTCAGAGGACAAGGCTCAGGGCTCTGTTCCTGCCTCCTACTTTGAAGAAAGTTACTTTTGGCATCTCTGCTGTCAAGTTCCATGCTAGGCCAGTGGGTCCACAGTCAGCCAAGAAATCTCCTGTACCCAGCTCCGTCTTGTCATATGAGTGTTGGGATTACAGGCCAGAGCCACTGAATCTGGCTTTTTCAATAGATTTCAGGACTTAGACTTTGGTCCTCAGACTTCTGTGGCAAACACAATATGCCATCCAACCTACCTTGGTGGTCCTGATTTTGTGCATACTGTGCTGTGTGTGTGGTGGCGGCAGATGCGGTAGTGTGTGTAGAAGTCAAAAGAGCTCTGTGGAATCAGTTCTCTCCTGTACCTTATGGTGGTTTCTAGAATCTAACTTGGGTCAACAGGTTTGCACAGTAAATGTATTTTGCCCACTGAACCATCCTGCCTCAAATTTGTATTCAGATTAAAGAACATCTTAATAAGAAATTCACAACATGAACATAAACTTTACTAACATTGCTGAATGAGCTTGAACATAATCTGATGTCTCCGTCCAAGATCCAGGCCTGAGAATGAGATGGGCAAGAAAGTAAGCCACGGAACAACTTGGAAAGCCCTATGATGTGCACACCAGGTGTGCACAGAGCCTGTCACCGTCGGCAGCTTGCCATGAGACTGAAGTGATAAGCCTTCCACTCCTCTCTCTGCCTGTTAGGCAGCCCACAGGAAGTAGGTGCCAGGGAAATGGGAAGAGGTGGTCTCCATATTCTCTCTGGCACGGTATCTTCTGTCTATAGAGGATACAGCTTACAACAGATTAGCGGCTTGACATCCAAAAGAAAGCCAGGAGGATGATGTTTGTTGACATTATCAGCAATTCCTGGAGGGGAATTCTCTTACTTTTTCCCCCTTGGCATTCTAGAATTTGTTTGTTTGTTACAGCTGTGTAGTTGGCTCCCCGTATTCCGTTTCTGCTTATCTCTCCAAAATAGTTTTATGTATCTAGCCATATTAAATCCACTTATTTATTGTGTGTTTATCTCTGTTTGGTGTGCTGAATGTTTATTTATAAGCCACTCATGTATCTAAAAATTGACTTGATTGTTGCCTGTCTGTTTTGGGGCATGTGTCCGAAGGGGCTCCGCGTATATTTGCTACATTCAGATAATAGGGGTCTCTTGGTAAACATAACTGTTTAAAAGCTCTAAAGAGAGGCACAGAATATCCACAAGGTAAATAAAGTATTCTTCTGCACCCAGAATGTGTCCTGATAATACCCAGAAAAATAAATAAATTAAAAACCTGTGCCCTAGAACTGACTTTGAGTGTCTATTTGAACAATAACAAAACATAGCTTTCTTTAAAAGTCAGTTAATCCTTTCTATTGTGTGCATTTGATACTCCAGGCTTCTTCTCTTATCACAAATTTGTGAGGATTAGAATTGTGTGAGGCTACCCCCTTATGGTGTTTAAGCCCATGCAAGGATCCAATTGTGAATACACTATCCAACTTCAGCCAACACTGGCTCTTTGACACCTAGTTCAATGCTTAGCAGCCAAGAGCCAGCTATTCATTTTGCTTGAGTAGCTGGTGACTATGCATCTCCACCTCAGCCATGGTTCTCACTTTCCTAACATGATCAGTTTAGCTGGTATACATTTACTTGTGTAAGGTCCATGAAGAGGGATGCTCAAAGCACCCAGTAAATCAGGATCCAGTGAGTGCTTGGAAGCTGGGCTGGGGAGCCAGACACACACACCTGTCATATGCCTGGTCTCTTGGCTTACTAGAAGGGAAATTTTTGGCACATTGGATGTACTCTTTAGCTTCTAGGATCCCATCAGCAGCAAAGATATAATGTGGGTACTTCCAGAAGTATGTCATGGGAAAAAATGAGAAAATTAATGCTGACTATTCCGTGTACAACAAATGGTCAATAAATAATAGTGAGTGTTGCTTCCACTGCCATTAGATCAACACTCATTCCTCTTTGAATATTTCTGTCAGCAAATTAGAAAAGGTGAGTGTGAGCTGGAGGGGAGGGATGGCTCAGTCAGTAAACTATTTACCTTGTAAGTTTGAGTTTGATCCCTTCTAGAATATGCCTTAAAAATTCAGGAGAGATGTTACATGCAGACTTGTAAGCCCAGTATCATGGAGATAGAGTCAGATGGATACCTTGGGTTCACTGGCCAGAAAGCCTAAATTATTTGGATATGGTAGGCCAATGAGAAAGCCTGCCTAAAAAAATAAAAGGCAGGATGCTTGAAGACACCCAAGGTTGACCTCCGGCCTCTGCATGTGTGTGTATATATGTGTAGAGAGGGAGATAAGGATAGGTACAAAACGGACAGTACAGTGAGATGTCTAGAAGTAGTGATTGGCCTCTCTACACTAGGTCTCTCCCAAACGGCTGCCTGCGCCCAGCAGGGCCAATACCTGAGGCTGACACACAAGTCTCATTCCCACAAAATCCTCCTAAAGGAAGGAAGGGAGAGAAAGTCACGATTATTTCGGCCTTCTGCTTAGATAATGTCATGCCTGGGGTGTGTTTTCATTTGCCTCCAGCAAATTCTGAGGCAGAAACATGGAATAGACTGAGTAAGTCAGAACATGCGGATATTTCAACAGCATGC
This sequence comes from Phyllotis vaccarum, assembly GCA_033318265.1. Classification (NCBI taxonomy): domain Eukaryota; kingdom Metazoa; phylum Chordata; class Mammalia; order Rodentia; family Cricetidae; genus Phyllotis; species Phyllotis vaccarum. The sequence goes on from JARWLC010000001.1 coordinate 196,666,248, forward strand.
CCTGCATTGCTGACACAGACTATGGAGGCCTGCGCTGGCTTTCAGATACCGTGCTGACTCCCCTGCATAGGTGTTCTGTGGTTTGGACCAGAGTGAACGGTCCTTCGGAGGGACCAAGTCAAGCCACGTTGGCGTTGTTCTTACCACATTCTCTTCCTACCTCTCATTCATCAGTCTCCTCTTTATGCATTCAATGCATGCTATCCATGCTATCAAAGTATCAAAGCACTATTTCTTATTAGGCATGGTGCTTCGTATGTGTAGGGATCTCAGAAAAGTTCTCTCCCTCATGGATTGTAACTTCTAGAACAAAGACAAACTATGCAGTTTTTGATACTACCTACGAGAAAGAAAAACCCTGGAAATTCTTTAGGTCAGCAAGACTGGGAGGCTCAGGGGGAGGGGAGAAGCTAAAAGGAGAGAAATGATTCCAAGACTCTGTCCTTTGACATGGACACACATATACATATACATACACACAACAACACACACATACACACATCATACACACAATGATAAAAAATAAAAATAATGAAAATAATTAATAAACTTTAAAGAAAATCAAATCCATGGCTGGAGACAGTCAATGGATGAGTTAAAATATGAATAAACATACTTGGAGCAATAATGAGTATGTGTGCTCACAAAAGGTGTCCTCATAGTGACACACACACCCCTAAAGTACATTTAAGGGCTAGAACTGGTGGTCAGACTCCAACCATCTGTCTTTCCCTCCTGTCTTGGCTCTGATCTGTCTACTTTAATCCTACCTGTTTTGACTATTACCTCCCTACCTTGGAGAAAGAGAAGAAATCTCATTTCTGCTTCGCTGTCAGCTCCAAGCACTCCCAACCAAGCCAGGCAGCAGGCTTCTCCAGTTCTGGCTGTGCAGTTGTATGTATGTATTAGCCCTGACAGGAGGCCAGGGTCCAACTGTGGGAGCTGCCAACACACTAAGGTCTTGGGTCTTACTGCATACTTTATTACATTGTCTCAAGAGCATCTTTCCAGACCGACATTGTCTATGCATATCTGTGAATACCTGAATCTGGCCCAGATGGGATGCTTTACAAGCCACATTTCTTTCTCAGAGTTCTGGAAGCTGAGGGTCCACTTTCTGGCTTATGTACATAGAGTAGTGAGAACCGGGGGCCCAGAAGTGGGGAAGAAGACAAGAAATTATCCTAAATCTCTTTCTTTGAGATATTGATTGTTATGTTATGATACCACATTTGCCCAGTGTGGCTGACAGATGCAATGAAGAGAAACCCCATGCCTCATGTGGCCTCTGTGGAAGGTGGCAGCCTGGTAGGAGACACTTAGACTTGGTCTACTTTGGAAAACTTCATCATTATGGAGAGAGGTGGGGAGGGAGGAGAAGAGAGAGGAGAGGGGGTTGAGAAGTGTACCTTCCAGCAGGATGAGGGAAAGGAAGGAGGAAAAGAGAGAGAGGGTTGGAGATGGGAATCCTTAAATAGAGCTTGATGTTAGAACTCAGGGCAGGGCCAGGCCAATTGTTATTGGACAGGTGTGGCTTCAGGGGCTAAAACAGAATCTTAACAATGATACCATCACGTGAGCTATACACCCACCTCTCCCCCAACCCACAGAGCACACCATCTCCACCCCAGACCTAAATGCTTCTTTAAGGCTCACCTCATCATACTATCCCATTGGGCATCAGGCTTAGAGACACAAGGCAGGTCAAAGTCCTTTCTGTGTGGAAGCTCTGCTTCTATACTCTCTCTCAGAGCTGTCAGCGCCTTAACAAACAGGAGGAGGTGTCTATGTCTTCCTTAGGAAGTACACATGGAGTTGCCTCACAAATTAGGCCCATTGTCCACTCTCTGAGAGTCAAGTGCTATTCTGGGTTCTGGGGTATGAAAAGGGCAGGTGACATCCCAAGGTGCTTCCTTAGAGGAGGACTTCTAGGGAAAAGACTCAGACAAGAGGTGAGTGTAGAGAATGACCAGCTGGTGACAGGTTCAAGAACTTTCGGTTAACCTGAAGTCTGAGTACAGCATGGGAAATACATAGGCAAATATCCAAAGCAAAAGTTATCACCAAAGTGCGAGCACAGAGTGCAGAGGGCCTGAAGCCCACCCACTGGCACCAAGCAGTCACTTAGCAGTACAAATTGACCCACTGCATTGTCATCTCTCTGAAATCCCACATTGCTCTTTCCTTTTAAAGACTTTAGGCTCTGCAATTGGCTCAAGTTAACATTTCTAGATCATCTAACATCCAGATTTCCCTTTATTCCCCTGTCTCCTCATCACCAAATTGTAGAAATGGCATCCAGGTAAGAGCCTGAGCAGGATGTATCTTCACAAAGTCATGTGACCTATGGCTATGTGACACAGGAATGACAGAATTATCTTCCCCTTGGTCACTCAGCAGGTCTGTGGCATTGTACAGTGACAAATTGTGCTGTTGGTCACAACTGCTTGAGTGACATGCTTAGAAAACTTACTGGTGCATTTCTGGGATAAAATAAATATCCAGATGGGAAAGCTGAATGCCTTTGGAAGCCTATGCTATATAGAGAAAATGTTGCCTATAATATGAGGTCTTGCCTGTATTACACACACACACACACACACACACACACACACACACACACACACACATATAATAAAGAGGGGATATAAGACAAGAGAGAAAGTTAAATGGAAGGAGGAGGGATGGGAGATTGGAAGATTGGAAAGAAGAAGGACTTCCCCAGTTCTTTTGTCAAAGCCTGTTAGAGACAGGGTCTTGGGAACAGGCCTCTGACCGAGGGAAGAGTCTCAGAAGAATAAACTAAGAAAGAGTTAAGGCTGCAGGGGGAGAGCAGGGTCAAGAGTAGCCTCTGGTAAATCTTTGTTCCTACCTGAACCACAGACAAGGGTCTCTGAGGCGAGCTCCATGGGGCCCATATCCTTCTTTGGACAGCATACAAAGCAGGCTTTTGCTTCCCACTGTCAATCAATCAGGAATTTTAAGGAGATATCTTAACTTCCCACTTCAGGTAACTGTGCCAGCCTCTGTGGACAGTCTCGGAAGTCAAGTCAGACCTGGGCATCCAGCAGACACTGTTCACACAGCAGCAGGATAGCACCCAGTGAAGCCCGTGGAGTTTCCACAAAAGAAATGCACATATCTGTTTAGTTATTAACTCATTATACTATCTGTGTTGGATACCTGGTATGTTCCAGTGATCAGAGTTACATTTGAGCCACACATGGTGACCGAGTACTTGATAAACAGTTCATTTCAACTGTGGTATGACATGATTTTCAAATATTCTCAGAAGTTTGAAGATATATTTTTTTTTAAAAAAAGAATTTGATCGTTTATCAGGCTGAAGATCAATAGTAGGGCTTTCGCTTACTATGTCAAGTTCCTAGGTCCAAAACCGCAGCATCAACAATAGATCTGTTAATTACACATTAAAGTAGGGATGTTTGGAATACTGGCTTGAGCAAGGTATCATTTTATGACTACTATAATTTATCATGTAGAACAATTAAATCACACTTGTGAGTCAGTTCGTGGGTTTTATTGGACTACACTGACCTCATTTCCTCTACCATAACACCATAGCGTCATAGATGTCTACTGAATATCTATTGCTTGGTGATAAAAAAAAAAAAAGGGCCAAGTAGATCCAAATCTAGTACTGGGCTTTTTGATCACTTGAGAATTTCTGTGTTGTGTTTAGTAAGACACCTGTAGGTGTACATTCCTGCTTACAGCCTGTTCTGATTGAACTTCTGTTGCTGTCATAAAGCACAATGACTTAGAGAAGGACTTTATTTCAACTTGGACTTCCAGGCCACAGTAGTCCATTGAGGGAAGTTGGGACTCGAGCATGAACTTGAAGCAGAAACCATGGAGGAATGCTACTTGCTGAAACAGCCCAGGACACCTGCCTAGGAAATAGTGCTACCCACAGTGGACTGGACATCCTACATTAACTAATAATCAAGAAAAGACAGTCTCTCACATACATAATTACAGGCCAGTCTTGTAGTAAGTTTCTGGTCCAGACTTTTGGGCTTAACCTTAAGGTTTAGACCCGCAGATCCACAGACCTGCAGAGACACGCACATGCTTACATTAATTTTAGGCTGATGGGTCTAAGGCCCAGGCATATAACATGCTAACTCTTTACTCTTAAACTAACCCATGATTCTTACTCTGTTCAGCCAGGCGACTCAGTACCTTTTCTCAGAGAAGCATAGTTGTCCTCTGCATCTTCTGGCTTCTCTGTGGCATTTCTGTTCTGTTCTTCCTGTTCCCAGAGTTTTCTTACTCTGGTAGCCCCGCCCATACTTCCTGTCTGCCTTTGGCCAATCAGTGCTTTTTATTAAAGGTGGGACAATTATTTACAATGGAACATCATAATTCCACTACACATTACTTCAATCAAGATTACTTTCTCAGGTGACTCTAGGCTGTGACAAGGTGGCAATTAGAGCTAACTAGGACATGCCCTAAGTCTCACAAAATACAACCAATCCCTATGCCACATCCTCTGGATAACTGATGCTGGACATACTGTCTTCCTTCGCCCCCAGTACAACTCTCATTTAGTTCGTCTCTCTATATCCATGTGGGAAAAGCCCGAATATAAATCCATAGATTCAATGGTAAACGGGGAAAGAAATACAAACAGTTTGAAGTGAGTCTCTTTAAAGCCCCCCTTAGCCTGCCCCCATGTCACTCGCATCAGACTACACAGCACAGCAGTGGGCAGAAGTATGATAATCGTTCAAAACATAATTGAAAGATTTCAAAAGTAGAGCTGGAAGCCTTTCTGTCTGAGTCTATTGCAACTGTTTTGTGTCTTGGGGAAAAAAAAGTTTATGAAAGTTCTGTGACAAGAAAGATAAATTATGGAACCATAAGAACCAGAAAATAAATGGATCCCAGAGTCTGTCAAACAGGGCAATGATGAGAACATATAATTTTAGAACACAAAAAAAGGTAACTAAATTTGAAAAATTGCATTAGTGTATCATTTTCTGTATATGAGCCATTAGAGGGAAAAAGGGGAAATTACACCCTGTAACAAAGTAAAAATGTTTTCAGTGTTTAAAGGTAATTTTGTAATACTGCTACTATTACTTAAACCCTTGCCTCTTATAAAAACCCAAAGACGGGACCCCTGGTGATATTACCTGTGTCTTAGGCAAAGAGCAACGATTTGAATTCCATTCAAATACATTTGTATTTTGCCGAGTGCTATCAAGCCCCAAGTTGCATAATTTGCCACATAAGTGAAATAGATACTTTTCTTCTACACATTTATCACTCTCCTGTGGGCTTCATTACTGACAATCAAATCATAGGAGATGTGCAAAATTGCCAGGATGCTCCTATTTTCTCATGATATTCGATACAAATAGTTCTCAGCAAATGGCTTTCCTCTCTCTCTCTCTCTCTTTTTTTTTATTTGCCACCATACATTTTTGCTGCCTGTTCAGAATCTTACTTAAGTTCCAGAGATAGAATTTTTTATTTCTACCCCCCTCCTTAGCAAAGCGGTGGGACTCCTTGGAAAACAAATATTTCTATTTGGGGAAAAATTAAAAATACTTCAGACACATGGAGTTGGCATTGTTTACAAGTAAATCTTTAGCTGTTTTTCCCTAGCCATGTGTATGCATGTGCAGTATTCATGGGTGGTGGTGAGTGGATAGATCCCACCTTAGGAGTCTGTGTGTGTGTGTGTGTGTGTGTGTGTGTGTGTGTGTGTGTGTGTGTGTATACATGCACAGGTACACACATGTGTAAGAGTTCAGGTGTGCATGTGGAGCTCATCAGTGAACATCAGTTGTCTTTCTCAACTTACCTTCGATTTTAAGACATGTCTCTTACCAGAGTGCAGCACATTGGCTTGGCTCTCTGAACAGCAAGCCCCAGGGATCCTCCTGCCTTCTCCTCTCTAGCCTTAAAATTACAGGTGCAAACTGCTCCCATAGCTGACTTTTAAAATATGTGTGCTGGGGATCAAACTCAGACTTGACTAGCAACCACCTTACTGAGTCCTCTCCAGAGCCCATTGCTAAAGCATCTTGAGGCTCAGATTTAAAGTCAACCAATCCATGCTCAGAACTGAGTTGGTAGACTAGCTGAGGCCATGGACAACTGACAGCACTGTCTTTGCAAAGCTTTTGCTTTTCACACTGTGGATGTCATGGAATTTTAGACATTAACAGCGTTTGGAACAGGGACAACGACACCAAGCGATTGACATTGCGCCTTTTTATTGGCCAGGATACAGGGAGCAGGTGGGGCCTGTGTTAAACGAAAATAGTGGTGTCCATAGAAAAGCAGCTGCTGCTAGCCCTGTATGGTGTGACCATATGAGAAACTAGTTACATCCCTCTCACTCTCCTCCAAGAGAAACTGGAAGTTTGGGTCCATTTTAGTGTGGGATGGACATCTTTAAATACACAAATCCCAAACAAGATCAAGGAAATTCATCCCCAAGCAGACACAAGAGGATGGCCAGGGATAGTTGCTTGGTAAGAGCCCCTGGAGGAGACTATGCACTGTGCTTTTATTTCCCAGGTTTCTAGCCCATCACTATGTTCAGCAAGGTGAACAGAACACTAGACTCCTAATCTGTGGTAGATTCTTTTTCCCAGATAGATGAGCCAGCAGCCTACAGAGGAAGCCAAGGTGTCTGGGGCGAGGGGAGAAATACATCTCTCTGGATGAGCATATGGCCTATTAGGTCCATGAAAAGTCGGCCATGACGCCCTCTGGGGCCACTGGGTCAGGCTGTGAGGAGATATAGTCTGGACCAGGCTGCAAGCAGGCATGGTCTGGAGGCAGCTACCTCAGGGCAGCCCTAGGTTTCCATTTGATGATCAGTCTTATCCAATCTCCCTTCCCAGCTCTTCCCACAGGTAAAATTTCCTTCCCACTTGGTGTGAGAAGCAAGGATGGGAGGATCCCACTCAAACCTCATTTCTGGCCAACTCACTGTTTCTTCTCCTACACCAGGCCCTCTAGGTATCACTAGAGCTGCCTTCTTCTGTAGGCAAAAGCCAGGGACAATTCAGGATATTTCTGCCTTCTATTCCTGAGTTCATGACCACAGCTGGTGACTGTAGGAATGGCTTAGCAGTAGAGGGAAGATTGTCTTCACAGGAAGATTCCAGAACCTCCAGTCACTTCTGTATAACTTACATCCTTTCTCTTTTTTCAAAGACTCTCTCTCTCTCTCTCTCTCTCTCTCTCTCTCTCTCTCTGTGTGTGTGTGTGTGTGTGTGTGTGTGTGTGTGTGTGTGTGTTCAAATCATTTTATTCAGAGGCTTGAGAATGGGAAGAGCTGAAAAGGTCCACATGATTTTACGACCTATGTAGGGCAGATCTCCTGGCCCTCCCCATCTCAAGAAGCCCACAGAAATTTCTTTGAAGAAAACATTATCTCTATCAGTTATCTATTGTCAGGAAAATGCTGCGTAACAAGCATCCCAAATCTCAGTGATGTAAAGCAAGAAGTATTTCTTAAGTTTAGTGGTCTGTTGGAAGTCCCAGTAGTCTGGTCTAACTTGGACTAGTCTAGGTTGGGCAAGGGAGTCTGGGCTGGGGTAGGCTAGGCTGGACTAGACTCAGATGGTTTCATTTAGAAATCTGTAGTAAGCTTCCGGGTCAATTAGAAGGCTCTGCTGATCTGGGCTGGAGTCCTCTGCATGTTTGTAAAATGATGAGCTTTTATCTGTGTCAGACTAGCCTCAATGAGGTTGGGTAGGACAACATGGCCACCCTCAGCCAGGCATCTCTAGTAATGGGGCCACCTGTCCCAGACATTATGTTACCATGTAGCGATGGCATCAAGTCAGGTTTCTGTTTCCCATGTGCTGACATTCCCATTGACAGACTGTCACATGTCAAAGTGAGCAGGAGAGAGGAATAACAGAATAGAGTTAAGCAGCAAAGGGAACAGATGAAGAAGGAACAAATACGGAAGCCCACGGAACTGAAGCTCTGAGGAGGGAAGCATTTAAAATAGGTCCAAAGAAGGCTGAAGAGGAGGTTAAGACTTGGAAGCCCATGACCCCAAAGCTCCCCTTGGAAATGCAAGAGTCCTCCACTTTCAAAGTTTTAAAGGGAGCTATGAGAAAGATTTTCTATGTTTGGTTAACATATTCCAGGTCAAATGGAGTGCTGAGTAATTGCCCATTCAATATCGTTGGTATGGAAATCCAACTTCAAGCCCAAACACACAAATTTCTACTAAACATGTACATTCATTTTCACGTTTTCTTCATCCCTGCTGGCAGAGCTTGGTAAATACAGCTCATTCTTAGCATCTATCCATGATTCCCTGGGAGGCAGCACGCAGGAGGACAGGGCTGTGTGCTACACAGTCTTACCTGCCATGTGACCTTGGCTGGTATTCCAACCCCTGTGACCCTGTCTCTTTCAGTAAAGAATTGGCTAGTTGGTGTTGAAAATGGAATGAAGTTTACATGTATGGAGCATTGGCAGTATCCGGCATGTGTCAAAAGTGGTTTTGCTTTGCTTGTTTGCTTTACTCATTCATTCATTCAATGAATCAATCATTCAAGACAAGAACTTAGTATGTAACTTTGGCTACTCTGTAATTTGCCACACAGACCAGGCTACCCTTGAAATTTTGGTGATCCCCTGCTGAATGAGTGTTTTGATTGACATATGACTGTGCACCACGTGTGAGCCCCAGAGGTCGGAGGAGGCCTTTAGGGATAATGAAACTGGAGTTATGGGCAGTTGTGACCTGCCACATGGGTTCTTGGATTCTAATCTCAGTCCTCTGCAGGGGCAAGTGAGACATCTCTTCAGCATTGCCTACACTTATAGTCAGAGACACGCTAAGCATAAAGGAAAGGTTGGTAAGAACCGAATTCTAGGATTTGTGTTTGCTTTCTGACAGTGTTTCTACAGAATGGCTCAAACCATAAAACTCCTGAGGCCTAAGAGTCTGTGTTCTTACTACCACAGCATGTTCACTTAAAACCATTCAAACCTCCAGACACAAGAGCTCTGCCTCCTGAAAGCCCTCTCATAGTATACACTTGTGGATCAGAAATGGCTCCATGGAGTCTACAACAAAACCTCTTGTTGTGAGGTATCTATACTCAGTACAGGAGGGAGGTGTTGTGAATACCCCGGACATGATGCCCTACATGGGGGGAAAAAGTTGTGTGTGTGTGTGTGTGTGTGTGTGTGTGTGTGTGTGTGTGTGTGTGTGTGCGCGTGTGTGTGTGTGTGTGTGTGTGTGCGCGGTTGGGACTGTGCCAGTGAGAAGCAGGATGCCACTGACCTAAAAAAAATAGCTCTTGTCACAAGACAGAGACACTGGATATTTGTAGGTTTGTGCAGAAATATATTTGTTAGTGAAATGGGGCTTACTTGGGAGTGTGTAGAGGTGAATTATTTTTCGGATGACTGGAGGAGGTTTATGCAATATAGTGTTATTGAGCAGGGCTATTAACAGAGAGAATCGCTATTGTGACATGCCTTTAAATTGTTTTTAGTGTCCACAAAGGTGTCATTCTGCAGCTGGCGGGGTTAGTAACAGAGTTGTATTTTTGGTGGACAGCAGTAGATCTCAAAACAAAAGAACATATTTTACCAAGAGGGGGAAAAAGGAAGAAATAAAAGAGGAAAAAAGAAGTAAAATACAGTCAAGTCTGAAGTCCTCAGACAGGGTCTGTGGTAGTCATTTGTAGCTGCTTGACAAGTACCCCCAAGACTCTATGTAAGCGTGCTGATCCCCACCAGGCAGAGCTGAGGCTGACACTCAGCAGTCCTGGAAGAGAAAGCAAAACCAATGAGATGCAGAGATACACTGAAGCCTGGGGATGCTTCCAGAATATTCTGTCCTGTTTGTGAATCCAACCTTGACTTGTAGCAGAGAGATTGTTTCAAGAATTACTTACTGAAGAGAGAAAAAAAATTAAAGAAAGAGAAAAGAGAAGAGACGTGACGAAGGACATAAAGAGGTCTCAATTAACCAACTAAAGTCTTAGTGGTATAGTGTGTGTCTCTGTATGTGTCTCTGTGAGTGTGTGTGTGTGTGTGTGTGAGTGTGTATTTGTGTGTGTATTTCCCATGTATGCTTGTGTTTGTATAAATGTGTGTCTGTGCGTATATGGGTGTCTCTGTGGGTGTCTCCATTTTTTCTCATATGTGCCTATATTTTTGTAAGTCTGTGGGTGTGTCTGTGTAGATCTGTTTATTCATGTTTTATTCAGGAGTCTATATTTACCAAGTACATAATAACCTGTAAATGCTAGTCCAGCAATAAGCTAAGAATTATAAATATATTTTCAAGGAAAAGGAGCCCATACTGTAAACAGCCCTCCAGGTTAAACATCAAAGTATTGGGGCTGCTGAGCCCTTAACAGTTATGATTTAGTTCATTCTTATCAGAAACAAACACACGTTTAGTTCCCCACATTGATGCTCCATATATTCACATACTATGGAGTTATGAGTTTCTCAATAGGAATGTAAATATGTAAAAAAAAAAAAAACTTGAAGTATGTGTCATAGGTAAACTACTTCTCAGCAGAGCTAATTGGAGAGTCTGCACTGGCTTACATCAAAAAGAAAAGAGTTACGGAGCAGAAAAAAAATCAAAATTTACTTCCCACTCCCCTCTCTCAGCATTAACTGGTCTCCCAGGGATTTTTCACGAGTCAGTGGAGACTTTAGGTGCTGAATTCTTTCTGAGCTCAAGTGACTCAAACCTTCTACCTCTCATGGTGGACAGAGACCAAACTGTAGCGATCAAACCCAGGCCCTGCAGCCAGAGACCAGAGTTCTAATCTCAACTCAGCCACATCTAGCTGTGAGATGTAGGGCAATGGTCTTGGGGTCTGCCACCTTCTCATTAGTCAGCGTCTGTGAGAGGGCTGGAATTCCATTATGCCTTCTGAAAGGCTTGTAAGATCATACAGTAAGGGCCTGTCACAGCAACTAGGCTTAGTAACAGTGACTCACAACATCACTCTCAACAATCATGATTTCATTTCACCTACTTGTCTTCCGAAGAGGACGTGTGTGTATGGGGGAGGGGGGGAGAATATGAGGAAAAGAAACACCAGGTGACATAGCTTATGATGATCACATCAGAGCCACCTCCCCATCCCCAAACATGTTGAGGTATTATGTGCTTTTATTCCTGTGTGTGTGGAGCACAAGAGAGTCACCAGGCCACCTATGATGGCATGTGAACACGCCTCTCAGTATTAGATTACATGTTTGGGAACAATAAATCAGTGAAAGAAAAGTAATAAATAATGCCTGCTGACAATGTGATCGTGTTTATTAAGAAGCAATAACCTTGTCATCTTCATTTTCTTCTTCAGTGATTTCCCCTCTCCAGGGGTTTGTTCCATGGGGACTCCCTTCGATTTAGCTGGAGACCATTCTCTAATTCTTGTCTGGAAAAAAAAAGAGGGTGAGAGAGAGAAAAAAAAAAACACCTGCTTTGCAAAACTAAGTTAAAAGCTGAATCGGGTCCTCTAGAAATGTTTTACACATCAGGAGAGATGGCATCTAGACTTGAATGTTGAGGGAAAGAACTGGCCCAGTCCCTTTTCTGTGTTTTGTTTTCCCAGGCTCTGTTTCTTTCCCAAGTCTACACAAAAATCTCTTTCAGCTTCTATGTTTTGAAGAAAAGAAGGTTATCATGGTAGGTGCTGGGGTCCAGCCTTGTCTCCTTCCCCAAGAATGTAATAATAAATCGGAACTGAGTAACAATATTCTACCGTTCTATATGCCTTCCCTCTGGGTGCAGACAAAGGGTTTCATTTTCCAGTTGAAACTAGTTAAAATGAGGTTTATAAACCTGCAGCGCCTGAGCCTCTGCTCTCCACTCTCAAAGCTTTGTATACTTCTTTTGGCCCCTGGTTAATCTTCGTCTGCAGCTGAAGGAATTCTCCTTAACCCCAGTGTTCCAGAAATGAAAATTCTCTCGACTTTTCTTTCCCTCACAATATCTTATGGTCACTGCTAGACCTAACTTAGCTGTGTGAGGTGAACCTATGTGCATGGGTGGGGCGTGCGTGCGTGCTTGCGTGTGTGCGTGTGTGTGTGTGTGTGTGTGTGTGTGTGTGTGTGTGTGTGTGTGTGTGTGTGTGTGTGAGTGTGTGTGTGTGTGTATACACTGGAATACTTCAGCAGGAGCTGCAAATCCAGCATACTGATAAAGCTCACTAAATGTTAGGTAGTGGCTGGGGTCGACATTCAGTTAGCATATGCTTAGCCTGGGTTCAGTCCTCAGGGCCGAAGCAAGCAAGCATAAATGACTTCACTGAAGAACTTTTTTTTGAATGAGTTTGTAGTGACACAAATGATTGTTGGGCTGTTATTTTCACTCTCATTTACCTCTGAAAGTTATCACAACAGAATTTGGGGCTGCATTGCCCCTTCATTCTACTTCTTGCTGGATCTCCCAAGGTTTCTCCCTCTCTCTCTCTCTCTCCCTTCTTCCTTTCATCCCTCATCCCTCCCTTCCCCTTTCTTCCTTTCTTCTTTAGGGGCGTCAAAACTGCCACAAAAATAGTCATATTGGTGGGATTTTTTAAGTGAATTAATGGTATGGCTTCTCTCTACAGTGTTTGAACGTAGCCCCAGAATTCCTTGACAAGTGTGACCTTTGTGGGCCTTGGTGTCCCAACTACTGGCCTCCTTGCAACTGCTTTGACCACTGTCCTGCTGACTTCACTATGACCCCCATTTGTTTCTCAACTCGGTCCCTTCAGCCAGCAGCTCTGATGTGTTGCTTCCTTGCCTTTGATGGGTTTCCACTTCCTGTCATGAATCACCCTTGTTCCCATAACTCAGCGGCCACATGGACATGTAGAACAATGTATCCAGCTTGAGTCAGCGTATTCTCCACCGCTTACACCCATCACTGCAGCCTTGTACTTGGTGGCTTCAATGCTGCCCCCAGCTTCAGGGAGGCCTGGGGGGGGTGGTGACACCACCACACAGAAAATGCAACATGAGCGGTGTTCCATTACAAAGAAAACCACACTGATGAAGAGGTCACATCCTGAACAGGGCCTTTTATGTCTAATTCCATTTTTTAAATACATGGTTTTTGTCTCTTAATGTTTCTATTTATATTCAGTGTTCTGCACCTTCACTGCCCCCAAAGAAAGCTATTAAAAGTCAACGGAACACATTGCCTTTCCTATAAACCCTACCACACTGCCAAACAAAGTACTGGGCAGGCCATCCTCACCATCCAACTCTTGTGGGATCAAAAGCCAGAGAAACCTAATGTTCTCCTGAGACCCTTATCAGCATTCAGAACTTGACTTACTGGGTGTGCTCCGCCCTGAAAGGTCTGTGTGGTCTAACCCCTTGACTCACAGAGTGAACAGGGTTGAACGGTCTGTCCTGGCAGGATCCTTAAGAAGAATGATACCCTTGCATTCTTCCTAGGTGTGTTTTCTCCACTCCACTCGGGTAAGACCTTGACACCAGTGAGAGGCAGACACTCTAAGCATGGCAGAGGGAAATGACAAGCTTCCTATGCATCCTGTACTCACAAAACTCAGAGGCCTTCCAGTCAGACATCACCTTCTCCAAGGCCTTCATGTCCTTGTCGGTAAGGTGTGATTTACTAGGGTCCAACCACGATGAGATCATACAACAGACTCTATAAACTCCAGAACATTCTAAGAGTGAAAATATGGTTCTTCACTTCATGTCGGCCTGGGGGGCAGGGGAACCATGTCAATTCTTGTATTCCCTCTAAAGATGAGTCATATGGAGCATCAGGTCAGATTAGCATCCCTAATGTCAGCAAACCATACCTAGACATAAAGTGGAAAGCTGAGAAAGTCATTTTTTACCTGGCCTTAAGGAATTTGTGCCGTTTGTTTGACCTGGAGCATTGCCCTCTCAATAACAATGTTCCCGATACTGGACACTTTTCTTTCTCCCTGATTACACCCTGAAGGGAAATGGGTGTCCTAGAAAGCACACGCTCGACCTTCTCAGAGTAGGGAACTTGTGGCTTGGTGTTCTGGTGAGAAGCTCTCGCTGGGTACCATTCAGCTCCCCGATGTCCCCGTGCAGGGAACATCATGATACAGTGGCGTATGCAGTCCATGTCTTTAGCCACTCACATACAACTTGACAGAAGTATCACTGCACGCCCAAGTGTTACTCTCTGCTTTTGTGTCGTGTTGGACATCTCCTTTTTATTTTCAGTTGTAATGGTGGCATGGAACCCAGAGCTTTGTATGACTGTGATCTGCCGCTCAGCTACCCTCGGGTTCTCTCTCCTCCCTCCCCCTCGCTTTGCTATCCTCTATACTCACTAGTACCCCTATATCCAGCTTGCCCCAAAGCACCGGGAGCGAGCCCTCCCTCTGTGTTCACGTATTTGTGAGTCTGCTCACTGGTTTATTCATTTCGAGACACAGTCTCCATTCTGTGTCTCAGGCTGAGAACTGAGTCTACAGGTGGAAATGACTATACCTGGCTGTTTGTGATCCCTAAATTAATCCACACACCCCCAAGTTGTAACATTACTTTCACTTTTTAATGTTTTTCGTTTATGTGTGAAAATCATACATCTTCTGAGAGAGAATGCAGACTTCTTATTTTCACACACACACACACACACACACACACACACACACACACACACACACCATTGTTATCTAATAAAACCGGAAGTTCCTTGTGGTCTTCAAGTTGATCAGTTTTAAGTTCTGTAGAGACCTGCTTGGCAACTACAACAACTGAAATACAGAACCAAGTGCAATTTTCATCTTTCCAGAAACATTCCTCCTTTAGAATCCCAGCTCCTTCCCTGCCAGACTCCTAGACAGCTCGTGGTCCTGTGGTGTGGTGTCCTTGATAATCTGCAAAGAATTAAGCTGTAGAGACAGGCTTCCTTCATGGAGCCCGGGGCTTTGGGTGGACTGGGTGTGGCCCCACTCATTGCTTAAGTTCCACAAGGTGAATGAAAAATGTTAAAAAATGGTTCATTCTTCCCAGAGTGGAGACTTTATGATGGAACTGATTAAGATTGTATATATACTTGTGTGTGTGTGTGTGTGTGTGTGTGTGTGTGTGTGTGTGTGTGTGTGTGTGTGTGTGTGTGTGCCGGTATCCTGCTCTATTACTTATTCCTTTGAGACAGTCTCTCACTGAACCTAGAGCTAAGGGCTATCATTATTTATTGATCCTCCTATATCTTCCCTTCGTAGCACTGAATTATGGCCATCTGTGGCTGCATCTGCTTTTATATGCTGTTTGGGATTTGAACTCAGATCCTCATGTTTGCACAGCAAACACACTCACCCACTGAGCTTTCTTCCTGCCTCCTGCAATTAAATTTTATGATTCCATTTCTAATACCCCAGTTTGGGGCAGAGAGTTTGTACTAGTACATGGACTTTTACAAATTAAAATAACAGGAAATCCAAAGGCTGATAGAGCCAGCCATTAGGGGACATGATGCTAATGTAAGCCTCTACTTGAAAAGATACAGTTACCCAGCCATATTGGCCATCCCCTATGTAATAGGCACAAGAGCAGGCATTTGATACTCAACCTCTCATTCATGTTCCCAAAACTCACCATGCATTTGAACCCCACCCTCACCCCAGGATCAGAAGAACCAAGAGTCCTTCAAATCCTAGTCAAGGTAGTGAGCTGTGCCGTGGTCCCCCAAGGCCACCACCTGTGCTGTCCTATGTCTAAACCCTGGTTTTACAACATCTTGTACTTCTGAATTCACCTAGAATTGGAAGACTCTTTCCATCCAGGCATTTGGATAAGCTTGATATTATAGTTTCCTTTCAGGCCTTAAGAGATGGGATTACTTCGTCCAAAGCAGAGCATCAACTTAGAGCACATAACCAGACAGAGAGTGTCCCCATCATACCTTTATACATATGTGAAAGACCTACCCAGGAAGAGAAAAAATAGAAAATGTTTGGCTTTGCTCAGTTTATGGATCTTTCCTCCCTATTACACTAACGTGGAGTTTTAAATATTTCCTTCCTGTTAAGGGAAGACACTCAGCTCCTGTGCACAGACTTGATATAAAGGAGAGAGAGAAATGACCTGGAGAGTTCAAATTATTGTCCTTTAGGTGGGGTGTTCTCAATAGTGTGTGGGGGACAGATTTGGGGTCCGTGAAGGTAAAAGTGCATGAGCTGAACGCATCACCTGGTCCCATTCCCAATGCAGTTATATCCTGGAGATTACGTGTTTGCCTTCATCATCGACAACAGCGCTTGAACAACGACAAAAACTTAAGACTTCAGTTTATAGCAGACATGGCCTCTAGCAGGGCAGACAGACAGACAGACACAAGTATACCTCCGCTTCTTATCCTCTCCCTTTCTTTTCGGTCTTTTTTCTTCCTGAACACCGTATACGGAATAGTTTTTCCGGGGAAGGACCTTGTTGGCTCTGCCACCAGGAAATTCAGGTCTGGGAGCTTACATAACTATGTTTCGTGCATTGGCAAGCTCAGGATCCCAGCATCTTTGAATGGCTCTGATATAAATGGAATCACTGTGTAAATGGCTGTCAGGGACTGCCCCCTCCATTAAGAAGCCACATCTAGCCCATCCACAGCTATCATCCTTGCCAGCAGCTCCCCTACCTCTGAGTCCCCCGTCTGCCTCTGAAATGACGCTCAAATGGGCCTCAGCTCTTCCACCCCCCCCCCCCAGCCCCCGTAGTTTCACGGAGGTCCTTGTCACCTTTGTCACCTTTGAGATACATTAATCCCCTCACCTCCCTGCTGGTCCCCTGCATCCAGCCCTCCACTCCATTCTTCTGCTGCCTAAAGCAGCACCTGCAAAGTGCTGCTCAGACCTGAAGGTACATTTTTCCTGAAACACTACAGATATTTTTTCCATCACCGAGTCCAGGAAACCAGTGTAGTGTGAGAGATATTTAGTGCAAGATATAAGCAATTGCTTGGGTTTGAATAGTTGGACAGTTGTTTTTAGAGTTGTCTTTTTAAAACAAGTGTAACAGAGTATATTTTAAAAATGAAATCCTTAAGTCAGTAGTTACAGCAGTTATAGGGAAGGTGGCATGCAAATGGCTAATGTTTGGGAATGGCTGAGATCCCAAACTCTGAGCGCCTTCATGAAGGATGCTTCACGGGGTGTTTCTCTCCAAATAGCTTCTGGCCTGCCCCATTGTCCTCCCATGTCCCTTCTTCAACAGAAGTTTTCTTTGACTGTCAGTCACATCAAGTGTTGTGGGGTTTTTCAACACTTGGTACACTTCTCTATCTCGGCTGCTAACTTAGTGGGCTTCTGTATGTACTTTAACATCTAGTTCACATGTGCCAGTCTCTGTGACTCCAATCTAATTTCCGGAAACAGGATTCCATGTCTCTGTGGAAGTTATTTAATACTCAGTGACATGCTTCACTTGGGTGGAGGCACGTTCCTCTCCCAGCACTCACAGTGACCCTACAAGGCTGACCTTAAGTGTCTGGGTTTGATCTGGACAGTGGTGGCAGGGGCACAGAAAATACTTCTGTATCTTGATGGGTCAGAGATGAGTAAGTCATGTGTGATTCTCTTGGGTAGCAGCATCTTTATACAACAGGGTGGTTTCATAACCAGCCTATATGAGACTTATGCCCAGCATTTATCTCAATATGAGCGTGTCCGAGAAACAGTCCAAGTACTCTGTGAGTTTCTCAGAAACTCTTTTTCCTGCTTCAATGTCCCGGGGACATTCATCCTTACCAAGAGACAGTACCAAAGCTTGATTCCTCAGACGATGGGAGAGCATGTGACGAGAGCTCCTGGCAGAGTCCCCCACTAACACAGGGGTAGCTCCCATGAGATACTTCCTGACAAAATACCATCTGAATATTGCACTCATTCGACCAGCAGAATCTCATGTCTCCCTTGCAAACAAAGATAACATTTGCTATCCACAATTGGTTAAATCGAAGGATGCTGAATCCATAAATACAGAGGACTGGCCATATGAATATGATGTATGCATACAACAGGGCAACATCATTTAATAATCTAGCATGTTGAAAGATCAGTGGCCTTTAGGACTTTGACTCCATCACAGCATCAGTGGATTCCTAGTTAATCTCTTGCTTTTGATGTTCCAATTGGCTACAGTCTCACATCTTTCAGCACCTAGCCCTAACCCTGACACAAAGGAGCATCCATCCACCAACATGTATTCAGGTCCAGTCTAGTCTTGTCACTCCTCAGGGAGCCCTGATTGGTTTGGGTGGCTCTCACCTGTGCAATGTTTCAGGGCGAGAGTGAGATTTAAGAGCCAAGCATTCCAGGGGAACTCAACCCAAGGAAATAGGAAATAAAAGACAATGTAAGCCCACAGTCCTCTGAAGACCCTCCCAAGCTTCTCCCTTATACCCTTGACTTAGTGAAGGGAAAATGTTATTTAGTACAGCCTACTTATATGACAAAGGTAGCATGGAAGCCAAACCATTGAAAGTCAGGGACGAAGAGCATCAGTGTACATGGACAAGGATAGAATGTACCCGTGGTTACCTCTGGAAACAGAAAGAAGACATCTGAAGTCACCATGGCCAGGGAGCTACAAGGAGCTACTGGAGACCAGTAGCCAGCCTCTAGAGATTTCTGACTTGTGCACTTCCCTTTCCAGGGTAGGACGGTGGGAGCCTGGAGCCTAGGGTGGAAGGCTAGTCCTTTCCACCACCTCCTCATTGGTTCTTAGATAGTGTTTCAATGACAGTTTGAGAGACTCTGCGTCTTGGCTTCCTTCTATTTATGATCCCCATCGTGTTAATGTGCACTTAATGAGAAATTCTTGTCTTGCTTGTAAATCCTGTAGCCAGCATTCAATTTATTGACAGATGTTTGCTTGGATCTCTTTAAAATTACTTCATAAATCTTCCAGGATAAAAGGCCTCAAGTTTGGTTATTAAGACAGGGCCTTGTTGACAGTTGCATATTTAACTGTTTCGAAGTCAATCTTCAGTTCTGTCAGGGTGCACTGGCAAGAGGCCCCTGCTACAAAGATGTTTGCAGTGCTTTCCAGATCTATCAGGGTCCAGGAAGTGTGACTCCTGGGATCCCTCAGGTTAACTTCTCCGTGACCCTGAGGCTTCGCACTTACTCATTCCTCAGAGTGTCAGCCTGATGAAGTGTTTCTGCTGATAGGAGATAAGGCTGAGGAAGCCACAGCCTCTCAAACATCAGGAAGGAGTGTTAATGGGGACCCTGAGCTGAGGTGCCACTTCCCACATGGCCAGGAGACACTGGCTGAGGGCACATGGGCTCAACTGGGTCAGGGGCAGAGTTTGATCAAAGGCCTGAGACAACATCCACCTTCCTGCCTGTGGACTTAGGCTTGGGAGTCTGGATCAGGATTGTTTTCCTGTTGCTAATTATGAAAAAGTCTTTTGCGAATGGATTAACATGAGAAAGAGTGAGAAGATAGTCAACCAGTCCATATGATTGACATGCACAAGGGTAGTGGGCCTACAGCATGGAACAGCTCCTTTCCACTCGCTAAATCATCCTTCTACTTCTCTTGGTGGCTTAGGGTAGGGGTGAATTGAGTTGTTCTGCAGCACGGGGTCCAGTTAGTCAAATGCTCTATCATTGGTCCTAATAATGTCACGTGACCACCCATTCATCAATTACAGTAGGCAGAGGAGACTATGCTGTGGTTGGTTGTGTCTAAGACATGTGACTGGCTCCCTTGAAACAGAGATTAAAACTAAGCAAAAGGTGGTGCATCTGGAAAAATGGGGTCTTCTCATATGAAGAACGGGGTGCTAGAGACTGGCAGCATGGGACAAACACTCAGCTGTCCTGATCGAGCTGAAAGCATGGCTTTCTTCGAAAAGCCAGACTTTTGTCTGGGTGCTGCTTACGGGTGTTCATCAATGCCACTGGAACTGGAGACATCCCCTAGACCTATATTATCCCAAACCCAGATGCCAAGACACCAGCTTAAAAACATAATAACAGCCAGCGCACTGTCTTCTCTAGAAGTCCAGCTGTTCCACCACAGCAGGCTCTGAGTATTACAACATGGCTGAAGTACAAGAAACAGACCTTAAAACCAACTATTTGAGAATAGTAGAGATCCTCCAAGAGGGAAGGAATAAATGCCCTAATGAAATCCAGGGAAATATGAACAAACAAATTTGGGAAAAAAAATGAATAAATCTCTTAAAGCAATCCAATAAAACACAGTCAGTTCAAGGAAACTAATAAAACTGTTCAAGCCCTAAAAATGGAAATGGAATCAATAAAGAAAACACAAAGTGAGGGAGTGTGTAAGCAGGAGTCACAACGGGGCCCGTGGAAGGAAGAGAGAAGAACAATTATAAAGCTGGCCTCCCCAGAAGGCTGACTAACTGGCTTCAGAACAGCCCGTGTTTACTAGAATCTGAGGCAATTTCCTTCAAGGAAATTTCTGGAAATTTTAAGGTACCCTCATCACTAAGAGCTAGAAATTTGGGCCTTGAATATTTGATCCCTATGAGAAACATTATTCATGGAAATAATTGTAATAATTTGGCTGGAGAACTGGTTTGTAATAATAATTTACAGTTTCTAGGAGATTGCTACTTGCTGGCTCCTGTGTCCATCAATCTGTTAGATATTTGTTATTCCCTTTTATATCAGTGAGGAATGTGAGGCACAGAGACACCAAGGAACCTGTCCAACAGCCCATAGTATTCATGGGGTTGATATCTGAACTCACTGAGTCTGACCTGCAAGCCATGTTCTCATAACTACAGGAACAGCAGGTTGTCCACACTGTGAGGATACAGACATAAACACACGGAATTAAAGCCTGTGGTACCAACCAGGCAGGAGCCTATGGCCCTAGCTCTCATAGAGGCACCAGCCGCCATGTCTTCCCTCTGTGGTAAACTGCGCCCACCTCTCTTCAGTTAATGCTGCTTCTGTCAGGCTGTATATCAAGGCCTCATTTCAAACAAAACAAAAAGTATGGCATTAGGTGGTATCAAATGTGTTTGGATGTATAAGGATTAAATACATAATATGTAATTTAATCATAATGTTGTAGGTACACTAAATCTAATCTATGCACTTTAAAGGTTTTTTCTTCAAAGAATTGAGTCAAGATACAATTGTTCGCAGATGATGTTAGAAAATGTGCAAAGTCCCAGTGTCCACCGTTCTGAGTGTCCATTTCACAAAAAAAACAACATAAAGACTTATTATTAATTATTTAAGTTCTGCCAATAGCTTAGACTTATTTCTAACTATCTCTTATAACTTGAATTAACTCATTTCTATTTATCTACATGTTGCCACGTGACTCCTGATTATACCTCGCCTGCGGCATGTCTGCTCCCTATCCTCTGTGCCTGGAAATGCTGCCTAGCTATTGGTCATTCAGCTTTTTATTAAACCAATAACAGTGACACGTTTTTACATTGTACAGAAAGATTATTCCACAACTGGGCACCCACACTCCCTTCAGGGGGGCAGTCCTAGGGGCCAGGACTCACAGAAGCTTCATGGGTTCGAGTGGGGGTGGCCCAGCAAGGGTCTTTTCTGAGACGAGAAGACGGGTGTCTCTGTGCTTTCCCTTGTCTGCACAGATGTGCTGACTTTGGTTCCCTAGAATACTCACTGGGAGTCCAGACAACGGAGACCCAGCAGTTAAGAACAGGGGCTACCTCTACAGAGCACCTGAATTCAGTTCCAGGGACCTACTTCAATTCAGGCGCCTCACAACTGCCTGTAACTCCAGATTCAGGGAATCCAACACCCTCTTTTGGCCTTTGACGCATCTGCCCTCATTTGAATATATCCATCCTCAGTGTATAAATGCAATTTAAAAATAAAACAAATTTTGAAATGTGAAAAAATAAACCAAAACCCATAGGGATTCAAATATTTAATCTAGGTGTTAATCCCAGGAAACATCAGTAAATGGGAGAGGAGAAGGGTGGGGAGCATTGGAAACAGAGATACTACCCTCAGAGCGGGTACTGTGGGCAGCCAGGTCATGGTTGTTCTGTGGAGCACAAAGCTTAGACTATTCCTAGATGAGGAGGGAAGAAGGTGCCGGGGTAGTCCTCACCAAACTGCCCCCTATCCTTACTAGAAAGCTTCTCTCAGGAGTGTGAATCTCCCAAATTTCTACTGTCACACCAATCACCCAGATATTCTCCCGCAGCCAGGGGAATGCTGATAGTCCCAGTAAACATGTGCCATGGAGAGGGTACATGCCTTGGAGGGAGGGTCAGGTCTCAGCTAACGCCAACTGTGAAGAACAATGTTATCTTAGGATGGTAATTATGATTGAATGGGGTAATACATAAAACACACTTGGAGCTTATTACTGTTTGCTTTAGAGAAATGTAAAAGCTGGGGGATGGTATTAACCCCATAACACTAAAAGACTGAGTAATTACTCCGGAAAACGTCAGGAGATGGTAGATTCAAGAGCCCAGAATATCAGATCACCAACAGCATTTGGGCAGAGAGAGTGGCATGTATGGAAGAATCCAGGTCTCATAGCACATAGGCCCATTTTAGAGTTCTGAGTCCTGCCACATGAAGAGTGCTGTGTCCCTTTTGTGATAGGTCTCCAGTCAAATATTCTCAGATTCTCAACATGAATTTCAATAAACACCAGTGGGGATACATGGAATTTGTGGACACGAGTTTGACCTCATGTAGATGCAACTACACATGTCAGTAGCGTAATGGACAGCTTCATTTCTCTGTGGTCTGCTTAGGTTTCATATATACAAAGTCTAAATTGGTACCTGTACCCTCCTAATCATGTCCTCAGAGGGAGCATCATGTTCCCGATTTCCCCAACCAACACTTTGGCAACACACCCTGCCTAACAATACCCACAGATGAAGGAGACCTTGGAAATAAGCTTTCTTGAGTGAGTAATGACTTTCAGGATGCAGAAGGGGATTGTCTTTGGAAACAGGTCTATCTTGATGGATGATTGAAAAGCTGCTGTCTCTGGTAGAGTTTTCATGGTTTTATATTTGATGCTATGCAATAAATAAATGTGTAATTGCCCTCAACATGATGCAAGACCGGACGGTGAAGATGAAGCAGAAAAAAAAAATCCTAGAAGAGCATAAAAATTTATTAGGAGCCCTATTGGTAAGCAAGGCTGGGCTGTGTGAACGGGGAATGGGCTGTCTGCAGTGGACCAGGGCAGAAACGGAGGCAATGAAGAACAAAGCCGCCAGGCTCCTTCGGAGGGTGTGAGGGGGAGGAGATGAGGGATGGACACACTCAGACTTAAGATCTTCAGGAAGGTGGTTTCAGAACCGATACTAGGCATTAGAATAAGCAGCAGAATCATTTGCCTAGTCTTCGTCCTGAATGTTAGACAATATTTTCAAAGGGCGATTCTTTTTGTGATTCAGGGAAGTAGGCGCTTCCACCATGGCCCTTAGTCTTTCCTAATTCTCCGAGGTCTCGTCTTCCTCCACATTCTGCTGAAGTTGTCTTTTGTGCTCCACATACTCATGACATGTTTTTTGTTTTTTGCTCCTTATGATCACAGCTCAGCTTATTGCCTATTGTTTTTTTGCCTTTCCATGTGATTCCCATTAACGGCTTTACATGGATCAATCTATCTGTGTCTCTCAAATTAACTTTGATCTCTCTGGGTGACAACTGATGGGTGACAACCTGAGATACTTTATGTGGTGTCTGGAAACGGGCTCAGCTTTTCTTTTCATCCATGTTTTATTGGGGAGGCCAAAGAATGTTTTGAAGACAGCTGTGCATACGCCACTGAGAAGCTTTGTATGTTAACAGTTTCAGACCTTACACAGAAGACATAAGGGTGTGACTTCAATCTCACTTTCTTCTATTAAAGCCACAAGCTTAAATATTCAAAAACATTTCATTCTCGCGCTTAATAAATCATAATTTAATAATTTTTCAGAGCATAAAAGCAGTCATTTCATGGTATCATTGGAAATGAGATGTGTGACTCTGACTACTGTCCTACACTAACATTGGGTGATTTATCTGAAATTGAGAATTGTGCATGGTGTGTGTGTGTGTGTGTGTGTGTGTGTGTATGTGTGTGATGTATGTGTCATGAGTGTGGTATGTATGTAGCATGTGGTGTTATGTATATAGTATGTGTGTGGTGTATGTGAATTGTGTGTGTGTGTGTGTAGTGTATGTGTATGATGTGTGTTGTGGTATGTGGGTGGTATATGTGTGTGTGCGTGTATGTGGTTTTATGTAGTATGTGTTTGTGTGTGTGTGGTGTGTGTGTATGATGTGTGTTGTGGTATGTGTGTGGTATATGTGTGTTGTGTGTATGTGGTGTTTATGTAGTATGTGTGTGTGTGGTGTATGTGTATGATGTGTGCTGTGGTATGTGTGTGATATATGTGTGTGTGTGTGTGTATGTGTGTGTTTATGTAGTATGTGTATGTGTGTGTGGTGTATGTGTATGATGTGCGTTGTGGTATGTGGGTGGCATATGTGTGTGTGTGTGTGGTGTGTGTGTATGATGTGTGTTGTGGTATGTGTGGTATATGTGTGTGTGGGTGTGTGGTGTATGTGTATGATGTGTGTTGTGGTATGTGGGTGGCATATGTGTGTGTGTGTGTGTGTGGTGTGTGTGTATGATGTGTGTTGTGGTATGTGTGTGGCATATGTGTGTGTGTGTGTGTGTGTGGTGTGTGTGTATGATGTGTGTTGTGGTATGTGTGTGGTGTATGGTGTCTATGTGTGGGGAGGGGGCAAAAATCAACATCTTCCCCAATGGCTCTCCATCTTTTTTCTTTTCTTTTCTTTAAATTTTGAGGAAGCATCTCTCACTGAACGTGGACTAAATTAACCAGTGAGTTGCCAATACTTGCCCGCCTCTGCTTTACAAGGGATTACAGGTGTGCACCACCATGCCCATCTGGATGTCCAAACACAGGTCCTTGTGCTTGGCTTGGCAAGCACAGCCAAGACATCTCCTTAGCCCTTAGGACTGTTCTGCCATTTTAAATCCATGTTCCCCTCCAATGTTCAGTACCCAGTTCGGTCACACCTTGCACAAAATACACACAGAAAACATGACAATGGGACTTTTGAGTTGTCATAAAGCTTAAATAGAAAGACTTATGCAAACCTGGGAACGCAAGTGTTTCTTTGGGAAGATCTCTGAATGTTTTTCTTGATCAGACCACTTAACACACTAACTTCAAATTCGTCATCTTTCATGGGTTGCTTGATTTCAAACTTTTAAGATAAGGGTTCTTTACTGGGGCACCTTTGTTTTCCAGAGGACGTCCAGTGACACCTACAGAGTTTCTCAGGGCTTCATTGATATGAGGTACTATTAAGTCACACTGAGTCGAATCTGGAGTGTTACTCAATACTTCATCTATTCCATCCTAGACGTCAACACTGCTAACTCTGAGATATCACTCATATAGGAGTAAATGACTTGTCTATTTCTTAGTCTTCTGTTGTGAATTAGCACAAAAGTGATGGCCTAGCCTGTGCTCAACATCAGTCGGATATGACTGGGTTTTTTTTTTTTTTTTCTTTTTTCAGTTAGAGCCTCGAATATATAGAAGTGATGTGGCTTGTGGATGGGAGGGATAGAGATGAGTTTGGATTTAATATATGTGGATGGTGGGGTGGAAGGAGGGTGGAAATGAGGTCAAGATAGGGAAGCCATCCCTGTTCATCTCCATGATTGCCATGGGCACAAACAGACAAAGCTCTCTTCAGGTGACAATCTCTGTGTGATAGGCAGGAATCCCCAAGTGAATAGACATCGGGAAAGTTATTGTCTTTTCTTGGGGACCATGTAAAATAGGCTGCTTTTGGAGCAAACAAATCTCCAATTTGAATCACTCCCCCCATAGACTCCCAAGGAAAATAGAATATCCACAGAGCAAGGATCGACCCTTCCCGCCATCAGTCACCCTCAGAGGTATGCTCCGCCCGTGTCCTGCAAGCTACAAAGAACTCAGCCATGCCCACACACTGTGTGGCCTGCTGGATGCCAGCTTCTCTCCAGCGCCTTTTGCTCTTTCCTTGATCTATTTTGTTTTGGTTTTTGGTTGGTTTTTTTTTTTAATTTCTAACTTTTCAGTCTCTTTTTCCATCTGTCTGGGAGGCAAAACCAGCTCTTGATAATGCCCTGGTCAGCTCTTTTAGATTTCCCCCCTTGGTTGGGGGGGGGGGGAGTTGATTTCCTGTCCTAGTGAGCCATACATCACTGACATCTCTGTCTGTACCGCTTGTCTGTGACAGAATGACAGGTGTCATTTATCACTGGGACTTGCGGAAGCTGTGGGAAGAGGGATTGGGTTTTTTTCTTTCTCTCTTTTGGGCTGCCAGATCATTAAAGAAAAGGGGGCTTTCCAAAGAAAGCTGTGTGTAACCTGAGTGCACTTACTGTCAGCGGAAGGCTGGAAGAATGGAAGACTGGCTAAAGGGAGCAAAAGAAAGAGAGGGAGGGAGGAGGGGAGGAGCCTATCCCAGTCACTGTGTGTCTCATCCTGGTGCTGCTCTTGCCTATGCATGCTAAGTAAGGCCTTCAGAGATTTCCGCCTGGCTGCTGGTGCCAAGGAGGAAACTGAAACAGGAAACCTCTTTAATGCCTCTGTTTTGCATGCCATCCTGTGATGGGAGGGGGGAGACACATTCTGCACCGCACAGGGTCTTGACTTGAAGTAAGAGCATCGCAGAGGGCAGGCAGGCAAACCTGACTGAGCTGAAGAGAAAAACTCTGTAAATCACAAGTTGAAACTGAGACCTGCTGGCAGGCTCATTCTCCAAGGAGACATTTAAGGCAGCCTGTTTGCAGAGGCACACTCGGAAAGTGCCCAAGTATATCTTCTGAGAGCGCCTCTCCTTTTGGCAGTGTCTCCACCACCAAATGGCTCCAGGAACCAGGAAACAGACTCCTGCCTTATCATTTCTCCAAAACGGGAAACTTCCCTTCTCCTGCCCCTGATGGATGAAATGATGAAAACAAGTTAACTTTCAACAGGTCCTAACTTTGTGCCATGTAGAACAACTTCTTTTTATTTTACTGTTTTTACGTGACAGTGAGGGTTAGAAAAACAACACTCAATAAACAAAATGGGTCCTGGGGCTTTGAACTCAGGTCATCAGAATTGGCTGCAAGTGCCTTTAGCCCTATAAGCCATCTCACCAATTCTCTTGTGTCCCAGTTTAACCTTCCCTGCCTTCTACAGATGGCAGCTTTTATGAAAACAGTGTTGTGTGGTCCCAAATCCCAAAGTGGTCTTTATGGCCAGCCTGGGCTCCGAAGGCAAGCTGCAGGGTTCTGAGGCCTCTGCACTTAGCCATGCATTCAGTGTGCAGGAAGGGTGCTGTGAGTTGCTACATACATGTCTGGGATAAGAATCTGATCATTTTGAACGAGAAAGTTACCAGCTTAGTCATTAACCAGCACAGGGGCAGCAGATACCAGACAGATCAAACTCATGGCTGAGAAACCAGCATAAATTCTGCACAGTTTAAATGATAAAAAAAAAAAATTAAAGACATCTGTTTTCTGTCTTTTATGAAGGCAGAATGACTACTTACAGGTAGTCTAGATCTTACCTCTTCTCCCAGAGAAGCTAGAGGGCTTATTAACTGGCCCTGGCCCAAAATAAAATCAATCACAGAGCAAAATACAAAATAAAAGGACAAAGGACTAGAAGAATGAATGGAAACAAGAGGGGGAGGGACTGGGGGAGGGGGAGGGGCTGGGGGGAGGGGCTGGGGGAGGGGGAGGGGCTGGGGGAGGGGGAGAGGCTGGGGGAGGAGGAGGAAGAAGGAAGGAAGAGAAAAGAGAGGGAGGGGAGAGGGGAGAAGAAGGCATGAGAAATAAGAGGAGGTGGAGATGGAGAGGAGGCAGGAGGCGCACACAGCAGCTGGAGCTCTTGCAGAAGCTCAGAGCAGCCGTGAGGCCCCAGCCGCGCGGGGCAGCCTGACTGGAGCTCCCTCCTGCAGGAAACCATCCCTCCCAAATAAGTTTTCCTTGACTGCTTTTGCACAAAGCCTGCTGCTCGGAGAGACAAATGAGCTATTAGGTAATTTACTTAATTGACAAGTGACTTAACTAATTACCCTAACATGCTTATTAAATGTTACCTTTCCCATTCGCCACACATTGTTAGGGCATCAATGTATGGGAGCCTTATCATACCACTGTCCCCTGACAACGTGTTCCTATTAAACAGAGGAGTGCGGGCGTGTTTCTCTTCTGTTATTTCCTTTCTCCGTGGTTAGAGTCAGAAAAGATAGAATTAGGAGCCGGGTGTATAACGAACCATCCTGTTCGGGGACAATGTCCTATTATGCTGGTGCCTAGTCACTCAGATGGATCGAGAAGGTACTAAGTAAAGAAATAATGTAAATTATCAAGCTTCGCCTAATGGTGGAAAAAAAGCTGAGGTAGAACCCAACCGCCTCTGACTGGAGTCTTTCATAGCTGAAGGGCCAGTGTCTTTATTTAGACAAGCCTACAAAACCCCTCATTCAGAGCACCTCAAATAGGTGTGTTTTGAAAAGCAGTTTTTCAGGTTTGAGAGAGAGAAATGTTACCTGTAGCCATTCCTTAAACGCACAGGGGTTGTCTACTGTTCTTAAAGATATAAATATTCCATTGTGAAACTTTGTTACAACATGAGATTTTTTTCAAGACATTTAAAAAATATATCTGTGTGTGTGTGTATGTGGTATGTGTGTGCACATTTTGTGTAGGGTGTATGTGCATTGTGTGTGCACACATGTGTATATGTGGCATGTTTGTGAATGTATGCATATGTGTGGAATGTATGAATGGGCGCACACATGTGTACATGTGTGTGTTTATAGTGTACATGTGTGCATATGAATGTGAGGGTGTGCATGTGTAGTGTGTGTGTGTGTGTGTGTGTGTAGTCAGGGGGTGCTATCAGGTGTCTTCTTCAGCTGATAGCCTCCTTATTTTTGGAGACAGTGTTTCCCTAGCCCTGAGCTAGTCTGTTGACTAGAGTAAGAGGTAGCAGACTGCACGGTGTCACTGTCTCTGTGTCCCCAGCACTGGGACAACAGGAGAACAACATGAGCCATGAATTTTTTTGGATCCTGGAGTCAAACTCAAATCCTCACACTTACATGGCAAGCACTTTGCCAACTAGTCCATCTCCTCCGCCCCAAGTGGTTTCAAAAGTCTGTAAGAGTCTCAATTCAATTTAGATGTGCTATTTCTGCTACATGAATTATGAAAATTGAAAATATTTACAGTTCGGAGATTTTTTAAGAGAGATGGAGAATAGGAAGTTGTGGATCAACAACTCTACTATGTCCTCTGGCAACAGGGGTCATGTGGATACTTTTAAAGATGTACTCATTCTATTTTAAATTTATGTGTGTTTGCCTACATGTATGTCAGTATGGCACATGAGTGCCTGCCGAAGCCAGAGGGCACCAGATATCCTGGAACTGGACCTACCCATGACTAGCGGCCATCATGAGGGTGCTAGAAACCAAACCAGGATGCTCCAGAAGAGTGGCCTACACTCTTTACCACAGACCCCTCCACCCCACACTGATGAGTCTAGTTATTTTTTTTTTCACTTTGCACTGGCTATAGATAATACAGATGGCTAAAGCTGGTGACTACCCCCCAGAGTAATGTACAGTGAAACACAACAAAGTGATATATTCCTGAAGATGCCCAAGAACATTATCCAAGTACAGGCTTCTCTAAGCTGTAAAGCCATTGCAGAAGGCTAGAACCACTGAAAAGATTATTTTCTATGTGGGATGGAGTTAGAGACAGAAATGTCTGGAAAAAAAACTGAAATATCAGCTGTCCAGGGCAGGCGACTCCCAGTTCGAATAGATGCTCTGTTCCCAGACCCCAGACCCTCCTCCCTCCATATTGCCATATCTCTGAAATTAAGTCTCTCTCCAGCCTCTGCTATGATCCAGTTAACTTTGGCTTTCTTGAAGTACACAGATGTCACACTGAAAGTTGCTTAGGTCACATTCACCACTACCTCTTGGATGAGCCAAGGAATACATGAAATGGTATGTCACATTCCATCTGCAGGGTGCACTGGAGCTAGCCCCGACCCTAAGTCCAACCAGAGAGCTATTGACCTGGTTGTTAATGCTTCAGAGACATGGGTGCAGCCTTGGTCAGTGTGGTCGTCTGAAAGTACCTAGGAATCCAGCCAGGCAACCTCACTGCATCCGGACAATGTCAGTGAGTTTGCCACTACTGGATCTGCTACAAAGCAAAAGAGGCCAGCCTGTCAGTGTTCGGCTTGAATCTAACCTCCACAATGCCCAGGAAGAATGAGTGAGTTGGTTGGTCAGCACCCCTGAGCTAGCTCTGGTATCATGTCTGTGGGGTTACCTTGTTGTCTGGTTATTTGCAGTGGAAAATTAGTGAGCAAATGCAGAATTGCATAGGTCTGAAGCTCACTGCAGGCAGGAAGAGACAACAAATAAGTAGGTGTTCAAAACATTCCATAGTCACATGGATAATGACTCTTATGGCAAAGCAGGACACTACCAAGTCCTGTAGTCAAGTGTCCCTGAGAAACTCACTGAAAAAAATGTCCTCATGTTGAGAAAAGACCAAGCTGGAGACGGAGGAACAGTCTCAAAGAAGATGTTCCTGGCGGAGAGCTTATCTTTGCAAAAGACCACAGCAGATCATTCCGTAAAACAACTCGCCTTTTTAAAAATGGACTTTCTCATTCTGCTGTTAGGACACACCGTGCTCTGTGGCGACAAAGCTTTCTGAGTAGATAAGAAGGGGAAATACCTGTAACCTGGGTCCTTCACCCGCCCACAGCTCTGCAGCCAGGCTTGAGGTAGAGGTCACCAAGGTGGGACCCATCATAGCTCGAAGAACAAGACCAGCCCTACAGCTTATCTGTAGCAGCCAGGATCCATAAGCATGCTGGGCAAGGACTGTGGTCACAAGCGTCACCTACAACAGCTTCCAGAGACACTGTCTCCCTCTTCTTATTGGCCTTTGTTAATCATGACAAAGTCATTGATTGGGCTGTTACATTTCTGGAGCCACAAATAAGAGCAGCTGACTCTTGGAAACTTAGATAAAAGGAAATATCACTTAAGGGTAGTCATGGAGATCCATCCTAGGACATAGTCGTTCAAAATAAGGACCATTTACTTCCTTCATGGAATTGCAGGTCCACGAGGCTGGGCTTGACTGATGGCTGCTAGGTCTTGTCTGGCTTGTGGGAAGGCAAGTGGCTCTTCTCGCTGTGGCCATAGCCTTGTGGCAGGCTGACCCAACAGGTTCCCAGGGTAAAATAGTCCTGAAGACAAAAGCCAGAAGGTCTCTTTGGGTCTGATTCAGACTCACATGGCTCTCACACTTCTTAAATTTCATCAGACAAAGAATCCCTAGACTGAGTGCACAAGGGAAGAGACATTGCAGTCTAGAGGGAATGGGAAGTGGAGTTCTCAATGACAGAAAGGGGAGACAAAGAAAAGAGAGTGTTTAAAGATGTGTTCAAGGCAGAAAAAAAGCATCTTCTGGGAGCAAACTTTCTGTTTCAGTAGTAAAATAAAGATAACTAATGATTACATTAGGTCTTCCCTCCTTCCATCCCTCTGCAATGTCACTAGACCTTCCACACATATCCACCTGTAATTCCACCTTGTGCCTGATGGAAGGGGACAAACAGGGTGTGACCCAGAGATTATTTACTTTACTCAAATGTTAAATATATAATGTTCTCTCTTCTGAAATACTTACCTTATTGTTCTCTCTCTCTCTCTCTCTCTCTCTCTCTCTCTCTCTCTCTCTCTCTCTCTCTCTCTCTCTCTCTCTCTCTCTTCTCTCTCTCTCTGTGTGTGTGTGTGTGTGTGTGTACCAAAGGCCAAACTTGGTGCCATTCTTCAAGAAGGGGTCATCCACCTTCTTCTTTGAGACAGAGTCTCTGGAAGGGACCAATTCACCTAGGCTGTCTGTCTATCCCTAGGGATCCACTTGTCTCTGCCTTTTCAACACTGGGACACCAAGCATGTCCCACCACATGTGTTCAAGGGGTCAAATGCAGGCCTTTGGGCTTGTCTAGCCAGTTCTACCAACTGAACCATCTCCCTGCCTGCCCATATTCAGCACCCAAGGCAAATAGGAAATTGAGTCAGAGTCCCTGGACATCTCTAAACTTTGGTGTTCTTATCCACAGAGAAAGTCTTCAGACAGAAAGGCCTCACTATGTAGCTTTGGACAGAGAACTCAGTGGCTCTTGCAAAGGATCAGTTTTTGCTCCCAACACCCAAGTAAGGCAGCTCACAGCTGCCTATAACTCCAGCTACAGTGATTTAACACTTCCTTCTGGCCTCAAGCGCTTGTGCACAAATGTGTGCATACACCTGCGCATAATTATTTTATTTTATTTTAAAATGTGATTTTGAGCAACAGATGAGATGATGTGAGGCCCTGCACCCAGAAACAGCCTTTGCTGATGTAGGCATGGTCTTCACTATTGGAATTTACTTCTCTCTTCTGTCCCCCAGAAATCATGGTATCTCAACATTGACATCCATATAAAAATTGTCCACATCCTGGTGCAAGTTGTAAAATGAAGGTAGTTAATATGTGTTCGACTTCTGTTTCTTCTAGACAGATATTTAAACACGTATTGATTTTATCTTTTAGCTTTGTCAGTGACTAAACAAAGGTTAATCTCTTCTTCTGGCAAATATTTATCTAGTGATACCAAGAGTCTTTCTTGGGGAGTTCATCTCCATGGAGCCTCATGTTCTCACTCCGGCTTCCTGGGGTACTCAGAGACAGTGCCATGTGGTACTAATGCATTAGCTGGTCAATCAGACAGGGAACACCTGGCATAAACCACGGGGCAATGGAGGAAAGAGTATCCAGAGGACATTTCGGAGATGGGAGTTGGAGGTATCTCAGTTGTTATAGTACTTCCCACACAAGTGTGGGGAGTAGAATTCAGATCCCCAGTGTAAAAGCTGAGAGGAATCCCAGTGCTCAGGGAGTGGAGAAAAAATGTCCAAAGCAAGCTGGGCAATTACGCTACACAAATTTGTAAGTTTTGAGTTCAGTGAGAGACCCTGACTCAGAAGATAAGTGGACAGGAAAAGAGGAAGGCAATAGACATTGACCTCTGGTCTCTATGCATGTGTATACATGTGCATGCACACACACGTACATGGACACATAACAACATACACACATGCACACAACAAAAGATGAAGGACTATAGAGATGGTTCATTGTTTAAGAGTATGAACCATTCTCTCAGAGGACCTGAGTTTGGTTCCCAGTACCTACATCCAGTGGCTCACAACCATTTGTAATCACAGATTGCCAGGGCTTTGATGCCCCCTTCTGTCCTCTCTGGTTACTGCATTTATGCACACACACACACACACACACACACACACACACACACACACACACACACAAATTAAAAATTTTTAGATAGATATTTTTAAAAGATGGTAGTGGCATAGAAGACACCAACAACGATTACTATTGTAACCTAAGCTTGGTATCCAGAAACCTGCTTAGGCCAGGAAATACCATATGTAGGCCATGCTGACTCAAAGGAGTCAGTAGGCTGTATATGCCTTCTCCTTCTCTCTCCTCCCCCCACCAGCCTGTCTCCTTGAGCAAACCCATGGGGAAGCAGAAAGACAGGAGATCTCACAAAGAGGCTGGATCAAAGCCAACTCCTCCCAGGGCAGAGTCCAAAAAGACAGATACAGAACTAGCTCAGAGGACAGGGAGACCCTTAAACAAAAGCCCTTAAAGACTGAAGGACCTTGGAACCTTCCCAGCTTGGGAAACCCCTTCTCTGAAAACGATGTCACATCCTCAGGACCTAGATCCAGGATAACTTGCCAATCAGACTTTGCATCCTGGGATGTTACATATCACCTTCGCTGGGGTGGGTCACCTAGAAGAATCTGAACATTCACTTAGCTGCTCCCTTGGCCTGAGACATCCATAAAAACACCATCCTTTGATTGGATAAGGAAAACATTCATTCTCTGGTTGTCTAGGATACAAATTAGCAACTAACCAGATGTTTTTCAATGTTTGTTTGTCTGGTTTTAAGACAGAGCCTCACTCACTATGTGGCCCTTGCTATCTTAGAATTCACTTTGTAGAACAGGCTGGCTCAAACTCACAGAGATATACCTGCCTTTGTCTCCCAGGTGCTGGAATTAAAAATGTGTACCGCCATACCTGACTTCTAGTGCCTCTCAAAAGTTAGTTGATTGGGGGGAAGGGTGTGCACACAAAGGTCTGAGGTCCATGTCGAGTGTTTTTCCTCCTGCGTCTTGTCACCATATTTATTGAAATAAGACCTCTTGCTTATTGCACAGATTCCAGTTGATATTTAATGCAAACTCAGAGCCAGATATTGGGGAAAAGCTGGAATATCAGAGAGAGGAAACAGACCACAGTTGATTCTCACCCAGCCAACTTCTTAGGCCTATCTGAGTAAAATGCTATCTTCAAGAGTTCTCTGCCTGGCTGGTTGCTCCTACAGAATGCCTCAACGTCTGCCTATGTCTGCCTTAAATATCTTCTCTGCCCAGTTGTTTCACTTCTGGGTTCAACTCTGCATCATAAGCCTAGAGTTGGGATTTAATGTGTGAGCTACTTCTGTTAGGCCTTGAACTCACAGAAATCCAGAAAGATATTCTGTCTCTTGGGTGAAGGGATTAAAGGCATGAGTTACCACTTTGTCATTTCTGTTCTGGGATTAAAAGTGTGAGCTACCACTCTCTGAACCTCATGGCTTGACTGTGTGGGTAATTCTTTTCTCTGAAATTCCAGGCTGATTATATTAAGCATAAAATAAATCACAACATTGCTTAGCCTGGATCTGGCCAGTTTAGTTTGGCTGGCTGGCCAGTGAGTCCTGAGATCCTCTCTTTCCTATGCTCTACCCCCAGCAGTGAGATTACAGGCATCTTCTACAGGGCTCTGATGTGTATGTGAGGCTGGGAATCTGAACTCAGGCTCCGATGCTTACAGGGCTAGCACCTTGTCCACTGAACGATCTCCTGAGGCTCAGACCAGGATCTCACCAGAGGCAAGCAAACTCCCATGACTGAAGAACAAACCTCATCAGACCTGCAGAGAACCAAATTTCTGAAACCTGAGCAATAGCTCAGGATGAAAGACCCTGACAGTGCCTGTCATGGTGTGCTGAGTAGTACTTGTCCTGGATTTTTTCTGCCTACTCTGTTTCCCTAATAGGTTGTGTTCTAAAAGTGGCCCAAAGGTGTAAGATACCATCTCCATACTTCAGAGGCACTAATGACTTCCATGGCCTACCAGAAACAGAGAGAGAGAGAGAGAGAGAGAGAGAGAGAGAGAGAGAGAGAGAGCAAGCCTTGGTTTAGTGGAGAAGCATAGAGCTTTTCAGTGACGGATGTTGTCTGGTGTGCTAGCCTCCCAGGGTCACACTCAAGCTCGGTTTCCATGTGGGATAGTCTTCAGCTTCTGGCATATACCTTTAAAAGCTCTTGACACTCACCTTAGCTCTGTTTTCAGTACTGCTAAAATCTTATGATCTATGAGCAAAGAAATGACTTTATGAGGTAGCTATGGCAGCACACACCTCTAGTCCCAGTGCTCGGGAGGCAGAGGCAGGGGGATCACTGCACATCCAGGCCATCTTGATCTACATAGCAAATGCTAGACAAGCTGGGGCTTGAGATCCCATTGGGAAAAGAAAGAAAAAGAAAGTGCCAATTTCCCAACTTGTGGTGACAATTCAGTAATTCTAGGAACAACATTTTTGCTTCTGTGCTTAAAGCTTTAGGGGATAAAACTTTATGACTGCATTTAAAGGTTCAACCTTTTGTCATAGTCTCCAGTGGCTTTTATTTTGTAGTTTTCTTGAACTTTCTGAAGATTCATCCTACTAAGATTCTATTCCTCAAGCTTGCTTCGCCCTTACACATGTGTGTGCATGCACACACAGCATTTAGTTTTTATCATTTAGTTTTTATGATGAAAACCCTACCCTGGCTATGCTGAGCACCAGCAAATGCTGACTGGTGCTGGATACTGGTCTCCTCCACGATAACACACATCAGTGTATGGATTATAGCTTTGCTTATAAATTACATTTGTGTCCGTTCTTAGAGGGAATCAAATGCAAGGACAGTCCCCTCAAGTCTCTGCATGCATTTATTGGTTCAATACATGGATATATTAAATACCCACTATGTGTCCGATGGACACTTAGGGTTTATCCGTGGTTGAACAATCAAACCTCCCACTTAATTCAGAGAGTTTTTATTTCAATGGAAAAGGCACAAGTCAGTTGATGCCACTGACAAATGATTCTAAGAAGTGTGATAAAGAGCAGGACTGGAGAATTCAAGGGGGGACTGAGTGGCTGAGACTTCAGATAGAGCAGATGGGAGAGGATCTTAGTGGAGCGGGTGATTTCGAAGCAGGTTCTAAATGAATGGCCAGTGCGGATCCTGTGGCTCTTTAAAGGTACATCATACCTAAAAGAGGAGACAGCATAAGCCAAGCCCTATGGACACACTCCATTTCTGGTACCTCAGATCCTGCAAGGAGGCTAGTGTAGCTGAAGAAGAGTTTGGAAGGCAGAAGCATGTGAAGTCACCAGAGGCCACTCTGTATGGAGCCTGGTAAGAACTTGGCATTTCATTCCAAGTGTATGACAAGTGTATGAAAATTGTATTTCATTCCAATAGCATGACACTCAGTAGGATTGGGGCAGGATGAAGCAACATGTGCCTCATTGTCACAGTCATGTTGTACTGTAAATAGTCTGTCTTATTCATCAGCAGATCCAAGCCCAGTGAGATCAACTGATGTCCCCAGATAGTTTACTGAATCACCAAGAGCCTTGATCCTGCCATTCCTCAGGGATAAAACCAAGAAGAGTCTATGTTTTGGTCTTTTTGCCCTTCATCTGTGTAATAGAACTCAGCAAAATATCACATGTGGACAAGCCCAATCATATTTCTATTTGTATCAATAAAGTTTTATTGGCATACAGTTACACTCATTCATTTACATATTGCCTGTGGCAGCCTGTATGCCATAGCTACACGTTTGGCAAAGGTATTGCAGAGAGCACATGCATGTGCCTAAAAGGCTTTTGATACTGTCTGGTCCTTAGCAGGAAACATGTGCCAACCTGGTTCTAGAAAGCATTAGAGCAACCAACCGTAGCTCCAGAGCAGCTGTCCTTCCCCACACTACAGCACAGTATCAAAGACAAATAAATACATGTTGAACCAATGATTTATTTACAAGCCAAGGCTTGAAAGCAAAAGCAGCCGAACACATAGGTGGCTAAAGTCACCTAGTTTAAAACGGAAGTCACTCCTTCACATTAGTACTGAGCACAAATCTAGTTATCAAGTCAACAAATGTTTGCTGAGATTCTATACCAGACTGAAGCCAGAATCTGTAACAGTAGTAGCCCGATCTGTGCCAAGCAAAAGCTGACACAGTTATCTACTGTACAGAGCTCACACACTAGGAGTAGAGACAGTCACAAGTTGGATAGTTGAAATACTAAACTAGGCAAGGGAATTGGAGGAGGCTTTTCTTGGAGAACAGCAGGTCAGTAGGAAAGAGAGGGAAAATAATCAGTAGTTGAGGAGGAGACACCAACATGTGGAACGGTCCCAAGGTGGGAGAGAGCTAAGGAGGCACTGGAAAACCCATAGCAAAATGCTTGTGTGTTTGAAGGGCAGTTCAGGTCCAAACATTCACCTGGGGTGGGTCTTAGCTGCCTGTGACACCAGATCCAGGGGATTTGCCGCTCTCTTCTGGACCCCATAGTTACCTGAACTGATATGCACAACTCCCCCAACATATACATAATTAAAAATAAAATATCTTTAAAATAAACCTGCAATGCTGAAAGAGTTTACCCTTCTTAAAAATAAACATGCTTTCATGTTGCCAGGTTCAAGAAGCAACCTCAACCCCCCTCATGGCCATACTGGGTATAACCATCACTTATGCAGAACACCTACCTTCTTTATCCTGCAGCCACCTCTGGCTTCCAGCTCAGGGACACAGCACTGTAGAATTCAGACAAAACACAGATGTGCCCATGCTTAAGAGAGATGTCACTATCTGCTCTTGTAGAGCCATCACATCACGAAACACAGCTCTAGAGGTGCTGTGACACCCACCACCATGCACCATGAGCCTGTCTTCTTTGAATTCACTTGTCCGTTCACGATTCTCTGTCTTCAGTCTATTTCTATGCAAGAAGTAAACAGACCAGGGGAAAGATTCCAGTGTAGCTGAAAGTTCATGGGCCAGCCTAACCCTGAAGTCTGGATCCACAGTCCCAAATAAATTCACAAAGGCTTATGTTAATTACAAGCCGCTTGGTCTATGGCTCAGACCTATTATTTGCTAACTGCTATACTTTAAGTCAACCCATATTTCTGTTTCTATTTAGCCACATGCCTTGGTACCTTTGCTCAGTGCAGCCTTCTCATCCCACTTCCTCTGGGTCTCTTTGTCATCTGTTCTCTGCTCTTCCTCTTCCCAGAGTTTTCTTAGTCTGGTAGCCCCGCCCATACTTCCTGTCTGCCTTCTGACCAATGGGAAGGACAAATATTTACAGTGTACAAAAGCATAGTCCCACAACAATTCCACTGACCTGGGAAGGAATTAAAGACACGTTATGAGTACAGTACAGGCAGTGCTGGAGGAGAAAGACAGGCAAAGGTGCTTTCTGGTTTGGTTTGGTTTGGTTTCCAAGGAAATTGCTCTTAAGTTTCATTAGGTCTTTGTGATAGCAAGCAGAGGATATTTGTGGCAGAAAAAAAAAAAATGTCACTGGAGACATTTCTGATGAGATGGCATTTGACTTGGAAGCTCAGCACAGAAAAAGATCTTAGTCAAATAAATATGTGAGGGGTATTCTCAACAGAGGGACAACATGCCTAAAAGCCCTAGGGCCAGAACAAGGCAGGGTTAGAGAGAAGACTTCTGAGCTGGAGAGGAGATGCTGGGATCAAGTCAACAGGGTTGTGCTCACTCACTGTAACAGGAAGTATTAAAACTGACCCCTGGAACAAAGGTAGAGCTGCCTCACAGTAGCAAGCAGTTACTATGCCTCAAGCAATTCATATCCACAGCAAGTCATTTCTACCCAGCATTCATCAAACCCATAAATGGGTACAGTCACTATCAGGTCACAGATAACTGACCTGAGACTCTGTGAGCTAGAGTGACTTGGGTCAAGTTGCTTAGTGACTATACCACAAAGGAACTTCAGTGCCTGGCTCAAAATACAGACCCACTAAGCCGGGCAAGGCCCCTGTGTAGTCATCATTCTCTGGATGCTGAAGAAGGAAGATCATAAGGTCTGGAAGGTCACATAAAAAGAGGAAAAAAAATTAAGTTGGGCCTAAGGGTTCATGTAGTCAAATCTTTATGATTTTGAGGTCAGTCTGGCCTATATAATAACTGAGTTCCAGGCCAGCCAGGCTTCACAGTGAGACTTGGGGGGGGGGGGGGGGGGCGGGGAGAAAAAGAGAGAGAGCCTACACACCTTAACATTAATTTCCATTGCTATTGTTTATTAAGCTTATTTTTGTACTTGTAAGAGTTTGGTCAATTGCATTGTTCTTTTCTGCTCAGTTTTATGAATAAAAGTGGTTTTCCTGAAGATTCTAATGGAAGAATAAAAATAAGCTACAAGCATCCCCTGGTACTGATAACAGGTCATACAGAGGCATTTGGAGGACAGAGGAACAGAGTGGTCATGGCAGTGTTTGGGGCTCACCCACCTCACTTACAGCAACTGGCAGTCAAACCCAATGAATGGGTACAGTTACTATCAGGTCACAGATAACTGAGCTGCACAGAGAGTCAAAGGCAATCTGTCCCCCTCCTGGGCTGAACCACAGCCTGGTACTGTTGCATCAATCCTAATTGGTCTTATAATAAAAACCCAGAGCCAGGTATTTGGTTAAGGCTGAAAGTCAGAGACAAAAAGAAATAAGCTATAACCACCTCTCACCACTACTGAATTCTCAGGCTGAAAGGGGAAGATCCTGTTTCCATGAATCCCCAGACTGAATGCTCTGAGTCTTCAGCCAGAAAGAGAGGGGAAGCACAGGGATGAACTCCTGTCTCCTCCTGCCTTATATATCTTCCTCTGCCCAGCCATA
The DNA here is from genome assembly GCA_033318265.1 of Phyllotis vaccarum. NCBI lineage: Eukaryota > Metazoa > Chordata > Mammalia > Rodentia > Cricetidae > Phyllotis > Phyllotis vaccarum. The sequence continues at coordinate 196,706,426 of JARWLC010000001.1, forward strand.
TGACTTCCTGTCTCAACCTTTCCAGTGCTGGGATTAAAGGTGTGTGCCACCGCTGCCTGGCTCTGTTTCTCTTTTAGACTGGATTAATCTCCTGTAGCCCCAGTATGGCCTTGAACTCACAGAGATCAATTTCTCTCTCCCTTCTGAGTGCTAAGATTAAAGGTGTATGCCATCACTGCCTCGCCTCTATGGCTGACTCTACTTTACCCTCTGATCTTCAGGCATGCTTTATTTCTTAGCGGATACACAAAATATCACCACACTCCGCCTCTTAGTCTAAAATTTTAAAAAGGTTATAACTAATATAAAAACTATATACAATAAATAAAATAACCATATATACTGTATACAGGCAATAATTATATCAATAATGTCTAGTCCATTAACAATTAACAAATTCAGAGAAAATACTCCATTATTTATTCTATCTTGGTGAGTCCAAAGGATTGTACCCAATTCACTTTCTATCAAACCTGAAAAGCGATCTTTTGATGTCTCTCAAATTTATACATTTTACACCATTTTAGTGAGTTTCTTTTCTAAATTTGTTAACAAGGAAAACTATAACTATCTAGTCTTCAACTCTATAAGGGATCCAAGAAGAAGATAATGTTACCCAAGTAAGCAGGAAGTGCAAGCAAGAGACTTCCAAAAAATGTAAGAAATGACAGAAACAGCTGGCTGCCTGGACGTTGCCCAAAGTTCCTCTGCAATGTTGGGGCAGCCATCTTCAGCCTCCAGGGCTAGCACATCTGACAGACTCGTCTGTGAAGTAGGATATTCTGAAGGGCCTTCCTGCCTTGTCTTGGCAAGGTTTTGCAGTCCTTTATTTTCTGTCCTGCTTATTCATTTAGACAGCATGTTGTCAGCAGTGGAGACAAGGGGACTTTTTGCCCAGTGGCTAAGTTTTTCCACAAAGAAAGTAAGAAAGGAAATTCCATATAGAGTTTCTTCAGTTCCTATCATCTTCTCTGAAGTAGATTTGTGTTGCCAGGATCAGACATGTCTCACTATCATAAAAAAAAATAAATAAAAAGAGCCTATATTATTAAAATATCTTAAATGCCATATTCTATAGATCTCTGAAATATTTGATGATAACCTATCTAAAATATATCTGTTTGACCTTGAAAACACACCTAATCTACCTGTAAGTTTGATTGTAATGACTAACTACCAACTTGTATTTCTTTATATCCTAATTAGTTGGTTATAACTTTCAAGGAGTAGCAATTTGTATTACATTGTTAAATGTGCAATAAATGTTCAAGTACAATACCTTGAACAAGAATAGAAATATGTGCACAGCAATGTACAGTATGTTTTAACAAATTCTAAAATTTTTATACAGTACACAAAAATTCAATTCAATGTAAAATATTTAAAACAAATAGTTTCTTTTTAAAAGTAGATTCAATAATCTACCTTTTTATCCCACCATGTACCCTGCCTTTTTTTTTTCTTCCTTGGTAGCTGGGCTTCAACTGTTCTGATAGTGCAAGATGTGGTCAGGAGTGCTAGGGGATCCAGCTGTGGGATCCAATTTCCATCCCCCAAAGTAACATCAGGTTCTGGGAATCACTATATGGTCATCATCTGAGATCATGTGGCCTCAGAAAGCTTAAAAATCCAAGTTCCCAAAGATTCTGTCAGGGGTGCATGGGTGGGGAATGGCTGTGCCTCAGGACATGACCCTCCACAGGAAGAGATGGAAAATTAATTACCTAGCAGGTCTAACTCTGAACAAAGGGGACCCTCTGACTGCTCAGAAAGAGAATAAATTTGATTTCAAAGCTGAACGTGGGTTTAAAATTCTCTTCCTTAGCAATGAATATATCACCTGTTTACTTTTAACAAGGGTCCTTTTTTTCAGTTTAATAAAATTTACTGATTTTTTTATTGTCATAGCTGATTTGTCGAGAAAATGGTGAAAAGGAATATAGAAAAAGAATTACAAAGATTGAGCATATGGCTCTGTTGATAAAACTCTGGCTAGCATGTTGTAAAGCCTGGGTTGGATTCCTCAGTATGGCCTAAATGGGACCTGGTGTTTATTCTTTATTTCTCTATTATGTAGTTATTCACTCTCCATCCTAGGAAATTTCTTTTGCTGAATTTTTACTCCATTATAAACACCACTGTGATGAACATTTTCCTACAGATGGCTTTTCTTTAAAGTCATTGCTGCCACAGAATGTACATGGGTATGGATGTCATGGTTAACACCAGCCTGGATTGCAGGCTCAAAGGGTGACAGTCATTGCTCTCCTTGTTTTTATTATACAACTGCTCCAAGAAAATAGATGAATCACTAAACTATGACAAGACATATATAGCTATTGTGTGAATTTTATTGTGTGAATTAAAACTCAGAGCCAGATTTGGGGGAGGAGCTGGAATATCAGATTGAAGAAACAGATCACAGTCAATTCTCTCCCGGCCAACTTTTTAGGTTAGATAATGTAAGTGCTACTTTCATGGGTCCTTAGCCTGACCAGTCACTTCTACAGAATCCTCAGTTCCTGCCATTTCCTGCCTTATCAACTCTGCATCATAATCCTAGAGTTAGGACTAAAAGTGTGAGCTACCACTACTTGGCTGTTAGGCCTTGAACTCACAGAAATCCAGAAAGATTTCTGTCTCCTGAGTGATAAGATTAAAGGTATGGGTTGCAACTCTCTGACCTTCGTGGTTTGGCTGTAGGCGATTCTGTTCTCTGATATTCCAGACTGATTTTATTAAATATATAATATATCACCACATATAGCAATTTGTTTCATAATACCTCAGTCTTTTGTTGATAGTTGCTGATTTGATAGGCAGAATGTTTCCTTGTTTGATGCACATTAAAAGGAAGGAATTGAGAAGATTGAATGTATTTAAGGAGCAAAATGCCAAGATGGACAGCAACATCCCTCTTGTGTAGTGCTAACCTAACCAGCAGGGCTTCCGGTGGTGGAAAGGCTATCTCCAAAGTGCCAGCTGCAGTAGCAATTAGCCACTTCAGCCTGCGCTGTTCAGGGCTAGAAGGAGCAGAAGCTTATCCTGAGAAGAGGAAGCTGAAGTTGGTTTCTCTGATAGTTTTACCTATGCAGAGAAGCCTGCTCATCCTGCTGGTTGTTTTCTTGGGGGAGGGAATTCAGAGACTTGGTTGGTTGGTTGGTTGGTTGGTTGGTTGGTTGGTTGGTTGGTTGGTTTGTGTTTGGGGATTGAGCCCAACCAAGGCTTTCACATGCTGGGTAAGTGCTGTTTCATTAACCTTCAGCTGTGTAACAAGGTATGAAAAATTCATGATGACCTACCCTGCAGCATTACAAGGTGATATAAAGGATACATTACATCAGGGTGTGGAGGCAGAGAGCTGTAGATCAAATATAGAATGGGTGTTTTTGTTTTGTTGGTTTTTTTTTTTTACTTTGTACTTTTTATTTTGAGATCAGGATCTCACTTGTCTACATTGGCCCTAAACTCTGTAGCTCAGGATGTCTTGAATTTGCAATCTTCTCACCTCAGCTAAGACTACAGCTTTATACCATCAGGTTCAGCTTTTGTTACCTTTAAATAGGATTCTTCAACAGTTGGGTCTCCTTAACATTATATCCACTGGGACTTCCAGCTCTCTGCACCTCATACTGCCTGCTATGGAATCGCAAACTTAAAAGAAGCTAACAGCATAGATGTTTAGGGTGCAAAGACCATTGATTGATTCATTCCTGTTCCTCCTCTACCCTATCCCTCCCTGGAAGTCTCTTACACCATCAAATTTGTTATAGAGGGCAGGGTGTATGAATACAAGAGTGAATAAATATTGGATGGATAGATGAATGGTGAATAGGTGGTTAGATGATTGATGGATAGATGGATAATTGACAGATGAATGGATGATAGATAAGGGATTGATGAGTGACAGGTTGACGAATGGATGATGGATGGATAGATGGATAACAGAGAGATGAATAGATAGATAAGTGATGTATGGATAATTGACAGGTGAATAGATGATAGATGGAGGACAGATGAGTGACAGATTGATGAATGGATGATGGATGGATGGATGGATGATGGATGGATGGGATGGTGGATAAATGGATATGTAGATGTGTGATGTATAATGGGTTGGTAGTAAATAAATGAATGAATGATAAGTGGATGATGGACAGATGATAGATGGATGGCAGATGATTTTTAATAAATGGTGTATAGATGAATGATAGATGTATTGACAAGTTATGGATAATGGGTAGATGATGGTGAATAGATGGATAGATGTATGTATATATGAAAGTAATAATTGCTAACACATCCAGTGTCCCTAAGTGTCAGAATGTAGGTACAAGACTTTATCTGTACCATTTCATTCCCTTTCAGGATTCTTAACATCCTAAAGATGAATGTGTCATTGATTTTTTTTTTCTAATATATAAGGAAACCAAGGCATGCTAGATAAAGGCACATCCCATATTCGGGCCACAACTGTCTGCCTTCATAGCCTAATGCACTGTCTACATTACCCTATAATGCTTCAAGATAAAAACACCATGAATATTTTACACTTTGTCGCTGGTACGTGGCTGGAACTTTTCTCCACCATGTGGCTCCTGGTTCTGGGCAGGGGAAAGCTGGAGACTGGCAGGTGCCCCCAATTTCCTCCAAAAGCCAATTTCCCTCTTCATTGCTGACTAGCTTCTAATATGTACCCTCATGTGGTTAACAGTTTGGCCTGAGGCTGATAGAGAAAGCCCCCAGCATGCAATTAAAACCCTGTCTTGCCCAATTGGGTAACTAATGGGATCAGCAAGAAGAAAAGCTGCCTCGTTAAGACATAGTTTGTACCTCAGGTCCTTTTCATGGGCAAGTGAAACAACGGCTGGGTCAGCCTGAAACTGGATGAGATGGTCCTTCAAGTCATCCTGGGCTGAGCATGTGTGTGGACATGTGAGGTGCACACACAGCTTGCAGACACTTGGGTGGACACTGGAAGCCATGCAAACAAGTCTGAAAGATATTCCAAACAGACAGAACAGAAAATGCAAAGGGCTTGGGGTGAGCATGAGGAGCTAGGTTTGCTCAGAAGAAGGAAGAAGTTGGCTGGAGCCTAAAGAATGCAAAATGGAGAAGGGAGAGAGCAATGGAGGCCAGCCCAGCACTGGCTGCTCTACAGAGGACAGTTTTAATGCTGTTAGTAAGCCCTCCTTCACCTTTACTGTGAGAAGACTGTGAACCCAGCATTTGATACATACTTTCTCTTCTATCCCCACACTAACCAAAGGAGGCTGACATTGTTTGCCATAGAGGTGGGCAAACTGGGTGTGTTTAAAACCCTCTCAGGTAGAACATGGGGAATCCAGGCTCCCAGACCATGTATACTCTCTCATTCTTTTGCTCTTACATTTTTTCTTCATCCCCTCCCTCCCTCCATCATCCATTCATCCATCCATCCTTCCTCCTGCTCATCTATCCATCCATTCATCATCTATCCATCCTTCCTCCTGCCCATCTATCCATTCATTCATCCATCTATCCATCCATCCATCATCCATCCATCCATCCTTCCTCCTGCCCATCTATCCATCCATCCACTCATCATCCATCCATCCATCCACCCATACCCTTTTCTCCTCACCTTTTGTCTCTCTCATTTTTCTCTCTTCCCTCATTAATTCCTAGGCTTTAGGATCACACTTTGTGTCCTGGTGGAGAATAACAGCAGTCTGCTCATGTGTGTATGTGTGTGTCGGTTTGTGTGTGCACATGTGTGTGTGTGTGTGTGTGTGTGTGTGTGTGTGTGTGTGTGTGTATTTCATGAAGGAAACTTGGTACTCAGCATATTGACTTCACTGTCTCTTCAACACTGTGATCTCAGGCCACTTTCTGCAGTTTGTATATGGTGGGACCAAGCCTGTGTGAGGAGGGTTGGCTTAGTCAACATTACTGTGTTGGGCCGATGTTTCACCTCAAGTCACACGTCTGCATCAACAGAGACATATACAGTCATGATAAACACGAATATGCTTTGTCCCCAACCAGAGGCAGCATCCCTGACTTCAGAATGAAGAATACAGACCAGTGCTTGAGTGATTGCCTCTTAAGGTGTGTCTCACACTGGGTGACAAAAAAGTCCCTGCAACACTGCTGACAAAATGATTACCACATGACATAGGGCAGTGGTCACTGACTCAGCAGTAGGTTCTGTCTGGCTATTGTACTTTTGTACATTATAGGTATGTGACTGAATCCAGAAGCAAAGTGAGCCATGGTCCCCAGGATGGAGTTTCCATGAAGTTTCATTAGCTCAGAGTTTCATATCTGGAGCACTGATGCTACTTTTTACTGACCTATTCTTTGGTGATGAGTAGGGAGTCTCGTGCTCATTATGGCATGTCGGGATATACCTCCTCTACTGCCTTAGCTTGTCAGCACAAGTTATAACTGAAAACAATGCCATTGCTCATCACCAATCACCCCCTGCAGTTCTAATCCCACTTACCACCGCCGGGGTGTTATTCAAATTTTCTGGCTTGTTATAATAGAACATGTTCACTGCTTATCCTCAAAAGTTGTATTACATACAACTACACCATTTCTAACCCTAACAATAACATCCATGGCTGTTCAAAGACTTTACCCGATGAAAAATCTGGAGAGAAGCATGATGGGACACACCTGCATCCTGGTACTTGGGAAGCCCAGGTAGAGAGATTGTGATCATGAGCTCCAGGCAAGTCGGGACTACAAGTCTGGGAGGAAGATGGATATGAGAGTGAATGGAAGGGAGAGGAACAGAGTAAACTAAACATTCAACATCAAGAGGCATGATGGAAGTGCATATCAAGGCACCATCCCTTTGCTTCTCTGCCCCCCCCCACATTGGCTATCATAACTCATGCTTGCTGCTTTAACAGATAACTCATGGATCTCAGTAGTCCAGCACAGTGCACATAGGTTTTTTAGACATATAAAAAAATCTTCTCTAAGTGAATGGGATGTCACCTTCACTGAAGAATGGCTATGTCATCTGGGGTGCAAGGCTTCTAAAGGCACTGAAGACAGCAGAAAGGAACCCTGTAATTGAGGCTCATTACTCTGCCAACATCTCATGTGTCAAAAACTAGGAAATGCAGTCATCCTGTAGAGATGGCGTGAGATGTGGAGCATCCCTGTGCCATCATCCCAGATACAGGACTTTCAGCTTCTTGAATAGCGGTCAAAATCCTGTTTATTTGTTATTCTAGTGAATTATAAAGAAACAATAGTTTGTATGGCCCAATCATCCCTAGCCATTTCTAGCATGATTATTTCAAAGCTGCCCATTCTCCACCCTTCCATTCTGATTGGAAGGGTATGAATAGTGCTTGAAGAATTTGTACTTTTCACTTGCCCCAGATTAGGTAGGTGGACAAGCACCCTGAAGCTATCAACTGGTGTGTTTCATTTTCTGCTGTGAAGCTCATGAGGGATGATGTATTGATGGTCACGCTTCTGGAGGTTCTTACAAACCAAAGCTCTGCCATTCTCGGCTAGCTTGATCTCCTCTTATCTGGAAAACTGGGAGCTTAATTGTCCCAGCCTCCCAGGTTTGTATCTCCAGGTGTCCATACTTCCTTGACCAACACTGGAAGTGACCCAGACATCCCTTTCAAAATGATAGTCTATTGGTTTTAATCCTCTGCCTAAACCCACCGGGTGTAGCTCATTTTCCTAAAATCGAGGCCAGCGCTCTGTCTTCTACCGACCATGCCTTTCTCCTACCTTTCCTTTCAACTCCAGCTCAAGACTGGCCAGACTGCTGTTGCAGGTGCTCTAAATCCACTGGTAATGAGTTTGTGGGGTAGTGTGAGCTGTGCAGGTGTGGAAGTTTAGAAACTTATCAAGGGGTTGCCTGTACTTTTCCCCTTCCGTTTTCCAACAGAAACACCTCTAATACCATCAAATCAGCTCTTCGTGGGGTTTAAAATTTGAACCTCGAGATTAGTTTTGTTTATATAGCAACTTACTGCTCACTCGATAGCCCTTCTATACAGGCACATCCAAGTGTGCTAATGTGTGCATTGTGAACTATAAATTCATTGTGTTGTGTGCTTATAAAAGCATTTGCACACCTTGTAACTTATCTATTCTATAGCACATTTATGCACTTTATGTATAAGTGAGTGCATATATTTGCAGGTGTGGACTTTTTTCCCCTGATCTTTACTCCACCATGGATGGTCAGCACGCTGTAATGACTAAGACAGACACAGCAGTAAGCATGGCAGTCGGCAGAGGGAAAGTGAGTGGTGTGACTCTACCTACAGCTAGGTAGCAGAAAGCAGAAGTTTTGACTGGAGACCTAGCCGGTCTTTGTCTTGCTGCCTCCTTGCCTTTCTGGATTTCTGCTTTCAATTGCATGCTAACATCTGTACTGCAGAGTCATTGTTCTCATAAATAAGCCAACAAGAGAGAAACAGCAGAGGCTAAAGGCTGCAGCCTGCAACAACTGTTAATGCTATTCCAAAAGGCTTTCCATTTTTTCTTACCATACAGACTGCTTTAGCTTCCGTGCAGGCTCAGGCCAGATGCCAAGCCCTCCCAGCATCTCTCCAGCCAACCCCTCAATCCCTCTTTATATGAATCTGTGGTGTTCAACATTAACACTACGGAGCCACATAACATGCCTGCAATGGCAGGGAAGGGTGCCCTGTGTGCAGGATGCTGAGTGACGCTCCTGACCTTTATCCTCTGGATGCCAGGAGTGCCCGTGCTCCATCTGAAAATGTCTTGCTTAACCATTGTGCCCCAGATGCTAACACAGATGAGTAAAGTGAAATCAAAGTCTCTGCTCTAATAGCAAGAACCTGGAACAGGAAGGCTTCGGGTGCCCAATGACTATAAACTTAACCTTCCCGAGGTGGAGGATACTGGCTGCCAGAGTAGCAGGGTGGACAGTCAGACCAGCTCTCAAACCAAACGCACATGTCTCTAGTTTCCCTTTCTCTAGGCTCAGAACCGCTCACCTTTCCTGATGACTGTCTCTGAAGAGGAGGAAAGTGTAAAGAGAGGGACTAAAGTAAAGAGAAAAAAGAAAGGAAAGGCAGGGTCTCAAAATCACACAGCCTTACGGTCGGTCCATCCAGCTAATAGAATCATGTATCGATTCTTAAGTTTAGACATCGGATCTCATCTCTTACTTAAATGTATCTGTGTGTTTTAATAGGAACACTCAGCCTTGCTTTTATTAATGCAAAAACATTAAGTCACCAGGCCTGGATGTGAAAGCCTTAAAGGGCTGTTTCCACCAGAACCTGTCATAAAATGTGCTCTCAAGCGTGTCCCCTTTAAGAGACTCCAGAATTAAATGTTCCCGTATGTGAATTTTATTTTGTACAGCACATTTGCTTTATGGCTACAATTAAGTTAGATGTGCCGATAACAATGTCTGTTTTCCATTTTAAATCGCACATTCCAGACACTGTGTATTGTTTTATTATCTAATCCACATGCTTTTAATTGCAATTATGGTCCCTTATGAGTCCCCTGGGAGGGCATGATTGCAATTAAAAATGTAATTTAAATGTTAATTAATTACATTCATTTTCTAAACTGGGAAAATTTCATTTATTATTTTCATGTGTTGTTCATTTATCCTAAATGCATTACCTTCTAAGTGTTTTTTTTTTCCTAAATTAAGTGTTATGTTTATAAAACAGGGTGTTTAATACCCTTTAAAATTTTTGTGAGGGTGTTTGTACAAATTATTCCTTTAAATTAATTGATTTTGCACTATAGGCATGAGCTATAGGTCCTAAATATAATAAAAACAGTGCTGGAGGTTCTCCTGGAGCTCCTCGGTGGCATCATCCGATGGATGCTTTCTGATTGACTCGGAAGCTCAGAGATTACGTGAGAACCTCTTACGGATGCTGCTATTATTGCTTTTCCTCAAACAAAGGATAGAAAGTGTGGACTATAAACCAAACAGATCATTAATATGAAAAGAAGGGTTTTTTTTTTTTTTACCTCTAGATGAAAATTGCAACCTAAGGAAGAAATTTATCGTTAGATTAATAAGTCATCTTGGCTCATATGAATAAATAAAGAAGAACAAGGGAAGAGGGCTGCAAAGACAAGAACCCTTGAAAATCACTGGAACTTTCTAGAAAAAAAAAATGTTTTATGCATAACTCTGTTTCTCCAGTCCTGCCTATCATTTTCTCTGGCTTACCTTGCCTACAATCAAGGGTCATTTTAGACATGAAGAAATATCAAGAAAGACATCTCTATTTTAAACTCTGAACCACACCAGTTTGGGGGTAATTTTAGTGAATTAAAGTTGAAGTCTCAAGAGGATCAGGGCAGAATTTCAGTGGATTTTTTTTTTCCTTCCTTTTTCCAATTCAACTCCAAGTCCATGCTACATGTAATTAATTTATAAAAGCTGGAGGGGGGGATTTTTTCAATGTTAGTTTCCTATCCAATTGGCCACATCCTTTCTTAAGCTCATTTATCTTTAAAATGCCTTCTGTGTCTGAAGTCTGGTTATAGTTTGGTTAGATCTGTAATATGTAAAAGGTGTCTGGGCAAAATCATAGTCAGCCCACAGTTTTTACCTAGAGCCCGCTAGACATAGGCTTCTCTAGGGATGGCTGAGAAGAAGGGAAGAAAGAAGGATCTTAGCTTGTTTCATTTCTAAAATTCCTACATGTATTCTCCAAGTCAGATCGTATTGCTCAGTCCACACTGCAAACAATCTTTCCATTTCAGAGGGGAAATTGAGGCACACAGGATTCCCAGAACTTGCTAGGAATTCATGGATACTTTCCAAGAGCTAAGTAACCTGGGATCTAAGGCCTGGAAGGATAATCTAGTTTTCCATGTTATTCCATACCACTGGCCAGGCTATGGCTGAGAAGCACTGATGGGTCTCACAGGAAGCACGGAGTAGACGCCGTATCAGCAGGCTGGGAGTCAGGGCTGGAAGTTCCAGCTCCCCTTAGGGTTTGTACAATCTTAGATGACACCCCTCCTGTTGTATGACTCAGTTTCCTCTTCTGAATCGTGCATAATAACACTGCTCTCAGGCAATGCCTGCCTGGCATTCATTCAGAACAAGGAAGTATGAAGTGAGGCTACAATGCTTATCCACTGTAGTCTTCACCACCCCCATCGCAACCTAGATGAAAACAAAAGTGACAGTCTTTAGTAAAATCAGCAAAGTCTTGCAGGCATTCATTCATAGAGTATTCCTCAGTTTGATGAAGCAATAGATACTTCTAGAATGGGGGGGGGGTGTGATTTAAATAATAAAACACAGAGTCAGACAGGCCAGACATGTAGGTATACTATTACAGGCCAATGCAAGGGGGTGCTGAAGCCCAGGATCTCTTTATTGAGCTCTGCTACTGCTACCAACTGCCCTTAAGTCTGGGTTTCCCAGCTTTGGAATGAACATGGGCACACACTATGGTGGATTATTTTCAAGGTATCACCCACAGGTGAACAATGATGAAACCATGTTAGTTGATGTATCCTTGGGTTTATTGTCACTTAAGGTCAAATTGGGCACCTGGGTTCTGTATTAACTTCTCTCCGCTACTACGCTGAAACACCTTGCCCAAAGTAAGATAGGAAGAATTCATTTGGTTACAATTCCAGAAGGATTGAGTCCATCTTGGTGAGGAGGGTGTGACAGCAAGAGCCGGAAGTTAAGACCTCACGTTTCATCTGCTCACAGGAAGCAAAGAGAGAGAGGGGGGGAGGAAGAATAGGAAGGGGGCCCGGGTTTCAAACCCTCAAAGCAGGCATTTATCATTTCTCCTCCAGCAAGGGTGCACCTCTGAAGGGTTCAAGAACCTTCCCAAGCAGAGAGGCCAGCTGAGGACCAAGTGTTCAAGCATATGAGCCTCTGGAGGAGCATTTTTTTATTCAAACCACCACAGAGGGGCAGGGTAACACCCCTCAACTGTTCCACATACAGCTGGAACAGCGGGCACAGCATGCCGCATGGCACTATATATACAGCAGTGACTTGGGAGTTAGTGCAGAATGAGCACATCCACCCATGAACCTCGATGTCTTAAGCAGGTCTATCCAACCTGACTTTGAGACCTAGGTGAAAGGGCATGCCAGGAGCTGATGCTTCCCTATCCTTGATGGGCTCACCTGGAGGATTTTATGGAGCATGGATTACAAACTGTCTGTTCAGGTTACAAATTGTTCCTCTGGCTGAAGGGATACTTCAGTGAAGAACAGAGTCTTATTCTCATAGGGATAATTTTCTAACAAAGGAAACTCAGAGTAATAATAATAATAATAATAATAATAATAATAATAATAATAATAATAGGAAGAAAGAGGAGGAGAAGAGGTGAAGATTAAATCGGGCAGAGGTGGTACAAGCCTTTAATCCCAGCACTAGGGAGACAGAGACAGAGGGATCTCTGAGTTCAAGGCCAGTCTGGTCTACAGAGAAAGTTCCAGAACAGCCAGGGCTACACAGAGAAACCCTGTCTCAAAAAACAAAAGATAGACAAATGGCATGATAGACAGACAGACAGACAGGTAGATAAATAGACAGACAGACAGACAGACAGACAGACAGACAGATATATAGATAGATAGATAGAGGATAGAAGATTAATAAAAAATTCATAGGCTTGCAAGTGCTCAGAAAGGCACATGTGTGAGCATGTGTACACACACTCACTCACATTCACACAGCCTTCGCTCTGGAGAGTCAGCATTTGCTAGAGAGAGATGTAGCCCCCCCCCCCATTGACCTCTTTATTCACTGGTGTTGGGAGCAGGTGCCATCTGTCCCCAGTAGTTATTGCTTATTTCTCATGTGGCATCTTTGGGATTTTCTTTTCACCCACTTTTCCTCCATTTTCCTTTCCCTGTCCAATCAGGAATCCTTCTCCAAAAAGCTTCAGTGAACACCCCCAGACTGAAGCAGCTCCCTGCCTTCACCCTTAAAAGCCACTGAATGCCTCTAAGCAGCAAGTGTCAAAGGGACAACCCTAGATCCCTCTGGGGAGGAGGAGGAGGAGGAGGTGACTGTGGGCTCAATTCCCCAGTCCCCAGTGCAGGGTCTGGTGGGAAGTTTCTGGAGACTTCTTAATTGGGGGTTGCTAGGGAACATCATTATAATAGTGAAAACCCCACGCAGGGCTTGGCAGAGCTCTTCCTCGAGAGCCTGGAGCCTTCTGCTCAGCTCCGATTACTCTAGCAGGTGGCTGTGACCCGTGCAAACTCACTAAATGTTTTGCAGGCATAAGTCAAGGGTAATAGAATATTTACAGCTTAGCATTGCCTATCCAACACTGTGTTTTATTTAGGAGCATGTTTCTTCCCTTCTGTTCCTAGAGCCTGAATACCTCCCAGGAGGAAATGGGCTACCCAAGCGAGTGGGCTACCCAAGGTTCCAAAGTGGCTTAAGATCATTGACGTTAAAGTGAGGACTATGGGTTAGTGTCACCTGGTGGCCCAGGATCCTGTCAAGGGCAGCTCAAATTTTAGTATGCTGGTGAATCACCTGGGATTTCATTAAGACACAGGCTTTAACAGCAAGCCTGCTATGCCTTGAGATTCCACAGCTCCTTGGAGCTCCTAGCAGGGTAGATGGTTACTCTGGTCCTCAAAACACACTTGAAGAAGCAAGACTTTACACTTGATGCTCAATTCCAATGGTAGCATTTTGTCTTCTGTGAGCCCCCTTGGTTTGTGGGTCCCTTTCTTCTAGTTAAAATAATAATAGTGGTGGTGGTGATAGACCCCGGATGTGTCTCAGAAGTCATCTGTTTAGCTTAGAACACATGAAGACTTCAGTTCAATCTACAGCATGGCAAAAATGAGGCGTGGTGGTGCATATCTATCTTCATAGCACCCAGGAAACTGAGGCTTCGGAGGGAAGTATTATGAGGTTTTGTAGAAATCCCTAGTCTTACCCAGGAAGTAGCCCCTGAACATCTTAAGCTTTACTTTATAACAAGATATAAGCAAAGGACAGTTAATGTTTCTTTGAAGTATCTGTTGACTCTGTAAACAATGATAGAACCCAGCCATCCAACAACAGATATAGAATTTGCTATAAATTTGTATTTTATTTTTAATATGTAGTGTGTTATGCATTTGGTGTGTGTGTGTGTGTGTGTGTGTGTGTGTGTGTGTGGTCGGTATGTGTACATGTGTGGGCATGTGTGTATGTGTTTGTGTGTATGGTATGTTTGTGTGGTGTGTGTATAGTGTGTCTGATGTGTGTATGTGTGTGGTATATTTGTATCTGTGTGTGTGGTGTGTTTGTTGTGTTGTTTGTTTGGTGTGTGTGTGTGTGTGTGTGTGTGTGTGTGTGTGTGTGTACGCTGTATTTGTGTCTGTGTGTGGGGTGCCTTGTTTATTGAGACAGGATCTCTCACTAGCCTGGGGCTCTAGGGTGGCTAGCTAGTCAGTCCCAAAGATTTGCATGGCCCTGCCTCTCTGGTATTGGGATTACAAACCCAGGCCACCACACTGGGCTTTGTACTGGGTTCTGAGAAATTAAACTCAGTTCCTCATGCTTTATTAGCTGAGCTAGTTCCCCAGTGCACAATATTTTTGAAGAATCCCTACTGTCCATTCAGCCTGTGCTGGGCTGAGTTTACACTCCAGTTCACCCCTTCTGTGTGTATTTTCTGGTCTTGGGCTTTATTGGTGGAAACGTTCATGCTTCTTATTACAGACCTTTGCTTTGCCTTCCCTGATCATTCTTCCAGGAAACTCTTCCATGTTCCTCACACTGCATTTCATCCAGCTGTCCTCTGCCAGCCTCAACTATGAACTGAAAACCGAGTGAGTTTATTATCAAACATCTGGATGTGGCATGTGGATAGTATTTAGGTGGGCCCGTATTACCCTTCACTATCACCATTTAATCATGATAGCTGTGTTCATAATGTCTGCCCCCACAACATGCAGGACAGGGCTGTAGTGACACAGCATTCAAAAGTGCATCAACTCAGGCAGATAAAATCATTCCCTTGTGACTCCAGCTCCAGAAGATGTAATGCTCTGATTTAAGGGATCTATATCCACTTACATGCACAACACACGCACATACACACACACAATTAATAAAATTAGTCTTAGATGAAAAAAAAAAATCATACAAGCAGATTTGTTAAACATGTTAGAATGACAAGGGATGGGACTAGGTAAGTCACAAAGGAGGCATCTGGTAAATAGACTACCTGGCTTCTGGAAGCTTGAGTACCATGTGTTTCCTCTGTTCTGGTCCAGAATACACACAGCGGTCCCCTTTAGCCTATGTGCATCTCTTCTCTCTACATCTTCCCCATCCTCAGGTGACCTATTGTCATTGTCCACACTTCCTGCCATGTTCATCATGTTGCCTTAATATCGACTTCATGTATATCTATAGAGCATTGGGAATCAAACATAAATGCCTTATACATTTTAAGTTCAAACAAACTTTGGGGCCAGTGGGGGTAAATCCCAGATTTTCTTTTTTTATTGTCAAGGTAACAATAACAGATTCACTAGAATTTACATAGCACCGAAGCCGATTTACATGCTTATTTACGCTGTTGTTCTCCATTTTAGAAAAAATGGGGTTACCTTAGCAACTGTAACATCACATGATGCACAGACAAACCATAAGAGAAACACATTTTGAAAGGAAAATGCCAGGCTCAGCAGTTACATCCTATAGATGCATAATCAGTCATTTATAGAATTTCCATCCACTTTGGAAAAGACTGGGTGAGGTTTGGATGGCACTGAGGACTTCCCTTTAATCGCTTCCCTGGCTTCAAAGATGCCACAATAAGAGAGAGAGATAGAGAGAGGAACTGAAGATGTTGGCCCTTGTCCTGAGCCTGCTAATAGAGCTATGTACCCATATCTACCTCACCAGCAGAAACAGCACGTTACCAACATGCAAGGTCCCTTCCTTATACTCGCTTGTTTGTTTGTTTTTTGCATAGGGCAAAATACAAAAATTGTTTTGTTGTAACTTGATTATGATTCTAAGAAAGGTGTGTTTCTGCCAAAGCGATGGTTGGCTTTGTCTAAGAGAGTGTACCTTAAAGTTAAAGAAAGGATCCAGAAATGTCTACAACCTGGTCACTGTCAACTGACATGGGTTTCCCATCCCCACTTGGTAAATTAATTAATGGGCAACTGTCCTCACTTTCTTTTGGCTCGGTCTTGGTGACCTTAGAGAAGTCTGTGCTCCTGAAGCCTGTGTAGGAAAGTCCGCACACCCAGATGCCTTCTCCTAACTCAACAAAGAACAGGAAATTGCCTCTCTGGATCCTTTATAGAATTTAGTAGTTGGGCCTTATGAACATCAGTAAGATGTCTTCTGCTTCAACATCCCAATGGCTGCTGGTGACATGTGGCTGACCTCAGGTCTCATCTGACCCTGACCACCTCCCATCTCTGTGTCCCTGTTACTCTCTCAAATCAACATCTCCAAAGCATGCAGGAGCTTTGGAAAGGGTTGCTGATATAATTTTTAAAAATACCAGCAATAATATAAACACTATCATTTCAAAGAGTGATTGAAACTACGAAAGAGGTGAAGTAAGGGATGGGGAAGATCCTTTGGCTGAAACTAGCCAGGTGACGTCTACCAAGATATGACCAGTGAACAGTACAAGGGTTGGCAGAAAGCTTTTGGACTATTGATGGATTGTTATTATATTTAATTAATAATGATAAAGTATTATTTTCCAAAGACAATTGATGTTGTTTCATTCACTAGGGTAGCCCAGTTCTAGGGCCAGCACTGAGTCTAATGTTTGTGTATTTATCGACTCTCCACACAAAACTGGGAAAGAAGAGCAAACAAAAGCCAAACAGATTCTGTGCCTGTCCATGGAAGTCCACCCAAGCTCAGCGTTGTTCTTGACGATGAATAGGGTAGATGGAAATGGGATGCTGCCCAGCATCAGCAGCCTTGAGGAGGGGACAGGGGGGGATACGTGTGCTCTGTGTCCTCAAGTACACAGCACAGATGACCAGAAAAACCTAACTGAGCAAATGAAGTAGGATAAGCACATCTTAATAAAAGACTTAAATGTTTTTTAAGTAGATGCTTAATGTAGAAGAAAGAATCCAGAAACTTCTAAGACATAGTCACTGCCTGTGCAGTAGATATGCCCACAAGTCTGGGACCTCTGATGGTGTTGCGAGTTTTTGGTGTTCCATGACAAGTGCAAGGTCTGGCCTGTTCCTCCTCCTTCCTTCTTTCCTCCTTCTTCCTTCCTTTCTTCCTCTTTCCTTCCCTCTTCCCCTCCCCCCTCCCCTCTCTCCCTCCCTCCTTCTATTCTGTCTCATATATGCTGCCCCCTTACTACATCTCCAGCATGATGTAGAGAGCTTCCTTCACCCGATTGTGTTCACTCATCTGTTCCTTCACGTAGCAGCTATGAATGGAGTCCTCTGATCAGTGCTGAGCATGCACAGTAGCCAGTGGTGGGCAAAATTCACTCTCAAGGAGTGCGGATCTAAACAGGCATTGATCGAAGCTTTGCGCATAATTAAATACTGAATGGGATTAAATCAATGACATTGATCAGTCAGTTGATTGGGTGTTTGCTGGCAGTGAATCTAAGTGGTTCTTCCTAAGCCAGTGTTCCTCCTCTGCTTGCCAATCTGGGATCCTTTTCCCATTGACAGATGTGTTCAGAGTTATACACAGTGCAAGCCTGGGCCATTTTCTGCCAATCTTTGTTCCCAGATGGCTTAGATATAAATGCTTCTTAATCTTCATCTGTAATTTGCCACCCTCCGCCATCTCAAGAGGGACAAAGCCTGTTTTCAGTATGATGCCCCAAATTTAGATATAAGTTATTATTTACTGACACTTAATAAGCTTCCCTATGCCTCTTAAATGATGATCAAGCCAAGACAGATTATGCAGAGCTTTCAGTCAGGACAAGGGGGCTGATGTCTTTACCTCTCTTTGAACTTTGTATAGTGAGCTAGAGGCATACAAGAGTTTCTAACTCATTTTTCAATGTTATACTAGGAACAATGTGTACTAGATTCCTAGCACCGGCAGAAATTGACCCTTCCCATATCTGGGAGACCAAGGATCATCAAAATCAGGGTATGTCAAACCCCCCACCCACATCTACTCTATGATAATGTGGAAAAGTTCAAAGGATGTTGCAGAAAGGAACTCATGATGAAGCTCTTCCTGAACATCCCAGCTTCCTGAAGCAGGTTTATTAGTTGGAAACACACATTGTGTAGAAACCTGAAAAAGCCCGCAGTTTGTTTGTGATCTTCCTTATTTGGGAGAAAGCAGTACTACAGTCAAGGTCATATGGCAAGGCCCACCCACAAACATATGGTTTCCCAAAGAATGTCATGTCTAGGAAGCTGCTTTCTTCAAACTGTGCCACTGATGCTCATGAATCATCTCCTCACTGACAGAGACAGCTTAAGGGATAACTGCCTTATTATAGCTATGGTTCCAGAAGACCAGCGCCACCATGTCAGGAAGACAAGAGGCCAAGAACCAAAGTCTGTTGGTGAAAAGGTGACAAATAGGAAGCAGAGGGCTTGGCCAGGAAACCTCGTGGGCTATAACCCTCAAAGGCCAGGCCCCAGTGACCTACTTCCTCTAATTAAGGCCTGCCTCTTAAGGTTCTGCTACCTCTCAAAATGGTACCACCAACCAAGCACTCAAACTCATGAGCCTGTGGAGGACATTCTACATTCAAACAAGGACAATGACATTTAAGACTCACTGTTATATGTGAGTAGATTGCCCATGGGAAACCATCCATCCACACGCATGGCACATACATACACACATGTATGCAACCCATATTCACACACGGAGTTATACAAACATGCATGCACACACATACACTCATGCACTCACACATATGCACACAGGCTCCACACCATTTCACATGCATAAGTGACTACATGTGAGTCTAGAAAGTTTCCCTGAAAGATGTGAGACTGTGGCTGATGGAGACGACTTACTCAGATGCTAGCTTCCTGAGGCTAAAGCTACTGTCACTGCCTCATATGCTAGTTGGAAACAATATTCCACTAAAGGTTTGCTACTGTGGAGCAGAGGAACAACAGCCCTGCAATGAGTCAGCTGTCAAAGGGAATGAGATTGAAAGGCCACTCTCCTGCTGCCAAACCCTCTCTGAATGCTTAGGGTGATGGAAACACTGACTCTGATCCCTCTAATCCCCGTTGGCCTGGAGGGTGTCCCCTGCGATCACTGCCCACCACACTGTAGGAAGACACATAGTGAGCATGACAGGACAATCCATTCCTCCTTGGTAGCTTCTCTTCCTGGGAAGTACCATCTTCTTTCAGTTTGTCCTCTGTCTCCTCTGGCCTGACACAGTGTGGTCACAGCCCAGCATCAGCCAAAGTCATCTTTCCTTCACTCCTGGTTTGTCACAAAACTATGTACCACCCTGGACTGTGTATATGGTAATATGGTGCTGGATAAAACAGTGGGTGGATCTGACTTACTTTTTCCACCTATTGGTATAACCTATTAGGTAGAGGGGAGAAGCAGAGGGAAGGGCATGGTGGAAGGAGAGGCAATGATGGGATGAGAGAACAGAGAGGGTTAGCATTTGTTTATTCGGAGCATTTAATTCATTTTTAAGATAAACTTTGAAACTGTAGAGATGGATCAGTGTTTGTGAGCACTGGCTGCTTTTCCAGTGGACCTGAGCTCAAGTCCCAGAACCTGTATTAGCTCTCTGGGATCCAACGCCTTCTTCTGACTTCCAAAGGCACCTGTGTGTGTGTGTGCACACACACACAAACACACACACACATGCACACACACACATACTAACCTATTTATAATGAGGATGGAAAAATTTATAAATTGTAAAATACTAAAAGCTAGAGACAAAAAAAAAAACCCTGCAAAGATAAAACTGTCATTTTAATTCCCTAGCAGACACAGAGTCTTAATGTAAATGACATGATACCTCAGTGTGCATGCTTCAGAACCTGCTCAGAGGTATATGTATGTGTACATGTAAACAATGAGACCCTAGAGTGTGTGCTGTTATAGTGAGAGATTTTCTCATTCATGAACATCCATTTTCCATTTTAACTTGTGTGTGTGTATGTGTGAGTGTGTGTGAGTACGTGTGAGTGAGTGTGTGTGAGTGCGTGTGTGAGTACGTGTGAGTGAGTGTGTGTGAGTGCATGTGTGAGAGAGTGTGAGTACGTGTGAGTGAGTGCGTCAGGGTCTCACTATGCAGCCTAGGCTATCTGTAAGCTTTGGGTTTTCCTGAGTGCTGACATCACAGGCGTGTGCTACCATTTTGAACTTCGAACTAGCCAGTCCATATTTATATTATTTCTCAGCTGGACCAGCCACTGACTAAGATGCTACCATGTCCCAGACTATGTGTCACCTCTATTTATTTTAAGAGCCTTCTTTAATCTAGAACAATCTTCTTGTGGGATGCAGACTCACAGGTAGATCTAGTTGTTCTGAGACCACCTTTGCTCTGGATCGAACTCTGGAAGCTTCCTAGTGGAGTTGTGCCTGCTCCTCCATTTCAGACAGAGTAACAGTGACGCACAGAACTTGAGTGTTCAAAGTGAATGTTTGTTTTTAACCAAACATACCAAAGTTGTGAGATCTGTAGGAATATCTAAAAAAAAAAAAAAAGGTGTCATCCATTTGTATCATACAGTGCACTTACCTCACAGGTAAAGCATCATCTTTACAGCTCTGACTTTCTCACTAAATGGATGTCTAGTGGCCCAACAACCATTCACTTAATGGTTGTAACACTAATTAGTGATTCAGTCATTTAATTAAGGCTTTTTTTAATGGTGCCATTCCACGTCTATCATCAGAGTACCATGATTTTACTGACTCTTAACCTCTATTCCTTTACTATGCCTCTCATAACTCAGAGGAGAATGGTTGTTGAACATGACCATGACTTCACAGACATTACAAAAACGTGATCTTTCTGGGAGCTGCCATGTGGATGGGCTTGTAGTCTGCCTCGGGAATTTTTTCCTGTTTTATTCATTTCCACATCTTCCCTCTCCTTTGTCAGCACGGACCAAGCCTCTCTTTTTCTCATGTTTTTATTAACTCATATTGAGTGGAGTCAGCCTGTATTGTCATGAAACCTAACTATGTATGTCTCTTCCCTCTTTCTTTAGTGCTTGCTTATAGTTAGTGACGGCAAAGATATTATACCAAGAAAAGCCAAACCTGCTGTATATAGTCCTCTTATGGCACCTAAGTATTAAGTAACATTGGTTGAAGTCATTGCTGGCCACAGCTCATAGTAAAAATTCAGAATCTCCTAAGAAATTTTCAGTAAAGCAAATTGCAGATCTACCAAATGGGAAGCACTTGGTGAGTCCTTGATAAAACTTCTGTGAGGGCTGAGAACCAAGCACGTCAGCTATGTGTTCCCACCAAGCCTGTGACTTTTCCTGAGTGCGTCCTGGTGACATCCTCACCGCCACACTGTTTTGTAGGGGAACATGTCAAGCCTGGGGAGCCCAGTATTAAAGATAATCTTTTCCCACCTGCTTACAGATGCTCATCTGGCCACATTTTCTTTCCAATCATCTTCCTGTTAAGTCCCTTATCCCTTCCCCAGGTAATTCTCCCCTTAACATCACCTACATGTAGCAAGGGGTCAATGAAGAGGAGGCAGGAGGAGGAGACAGAGGAAGCTGCAGCTGCACAGCATTGGGGATCAGCTAGAACAGCCCAGGGCCTCATCTTGTTAATTACACTTCTTCCATTTTTCATTAAGCTTGGTGGTTTTAAAGGAGCCGCTGCCTTTGTGTACATAACCCAACAGTTCTAAGCTACAGAAGGAACTAACTGATCAATTTCTTGCCCTGTGCCTTTTAGAATTCAATACAGCATAGATATAGGACAGTGATAATGATTTTGACACTCACTGTACAGCTGGAGGCTCCAGAGCACCAGGGAGGGGTTGTCACACCCAAATAAGTACCTCTGGCCTCTGATCTCAATGCCTCACCCAGGAAACATCACCATATGATGAGAATCCCTGTCTAGTCTGCCGATCCATCCAAGATGCGTCTTCCACCCGAGCTGGGATCGATTGAGTATAGGTACCCCTACCTCTAGTGTCATTTGTCATTTCTGATATAATACCATGTTATCATTTAAGGCTGTAATGAGAGAGGTGTCTGTGCTTAGAGCACACGGGTGTCGCAAGCATTGACAAATGGCCAGGGTGGCTTTGTCTCTGCTGCAGTTAGCAGTTGGCTCTCGGTTTGCTTTTTACCTTTTCTCCAAGAATAACTGTGGGACACGTTTTGGAAGCGAATAGTATCATTTTGTCAGATGTGGTTCATAGCAAGCCGGGTGGTCCTCAAAGACAGCTGCAAGATTTAAGCACCCGACAGGATGGGAGCCTAGGGCCCTGTGTAAATCTAAAATGACTCAAACGCCACATGGCTGCTTTTGCTTGGAAAGTTCTCAGGGCTGTTTGGTGGGGTGGAGGGGTCTGCTTTTTTTTTTTTTTTTCTTGTAAAGGGACAGGAAATGCTATTGGGAAGGGGAAAAATGATGTGTGTTAAATAATCATTTTATTCCATTTTATTCCAGGAGGATTTCTGGGAAGAAGGGGTTTTAGCTAGCGGGAGGAGTGGGGCTGTCCCCAAGGAGACTGAGAGGGTGGTGATGCGCTCTGTCACAGGAGCAGCAACCTAGACTAGTCCAGTTCACTTGGCGTTCAGACCACCAGCTGTCCTAACAGGTCACCGGGCTTTGCAAAAGAGCCACTTGGCGCAGGTCAGGAAGACACTGTCCCTGGACCTGAACAGGATTTGTGTTTGTACTTAATCCATCAGGATGGGCAGTCTGACAGGAAAAGCATCAACTGTTTTCTTACTCAGAGTTCCCTTCTCAGAATTCTCGAGGCCTCGAAATGCCCTGCCACCCTGATGCAGCTTTGCTGGGCTGTGTTCAGAGTGACATCACTTTTGTTCGCCTTCTTTAAGGGGAGGGGATGGTTCTTCATCCATCATAACAGCTATTGTGCACTAGCACATGGTCTCTGGCTTGAAATCTGAACAGATTCTCTGAAAGGATCTACCAGGAATCTTTGCACACTTAACTTGGGGTTGGGTGGCCCGTGTCTGGTAAGTTCGCCCACCTGTCAATATGAAGTACAAAATCTACACCTGACAGTGGACCAGAGCAGCTTGATCCCAAGAGTGGGCTGTTCGTTTTGATTTCCCAGGTCAGGAATGTTTCCTGGTGGTAATTTCATACTTCTCAACACCACCAGGTTAGATTAAGGAAAAGGACCCCATGGACAATAGAGAGGAATCATGGGAAATGCAATGAAATTGAGACAGTATAATACCAGGAGTGGTTCTTAGGATCCGACTCTTATTTGTTAATAAAAAAAAAAAAGTCCAGTTATGAGTATAATTATTTTTATCTCTGTCCCATTGGATACCTATACTCATAATATATACTAATATAGATCATATTTTTATACATAATGCATTTATAAGAATATGAAGGTATAATATATATGAAATTATCACCTACACTGACTTGTAAGGTACTATAAATGTATTAATGTTTGTTTAAAGGTAAATGTCTTATTTTTGTCTATGTGTATGTGTCTAGGAGTGTGTCTATACATGTGTGAGCAGGTGCTCAGTGAGGCCAGAAAGGGGCATCAGAGTCCATGGAGCTAGAGTCCCAGGTGGTTATGAGCCTCCTAATCTGAATGCTGGGAACCGAACCCAGGTGTTCTGCAAGAGGTGAACTGTCTCTCCAGCCTCGTGCACTAATGTTTTAACCAATGAGACAGGGTATTTATATACATTGGCAAATTTACCCTTCATAATAGCCCCACCGGGGATACGATTGACTCTTTTTTCAGATGACAATGGTATGGATAGTATGGGTTGACATCGTATGCTGCAAAAACACATAGCTTTCAAGGGCCAGGTTCTGCTAATGCCATTCTGAACAGGTTATACCAAGTTTTATGAGTCATTCATTATAAATTTTTGAAAAGATAGCAACATATAAATAAAAAGAAAGAATCTCCTTCCCAATATTCTAAAATCGGAGACTAGAAAATCTATAGAAAAAAATAGGAGCTGGGATTATGGTTCAGTTGGCGGGGCCTTTGCCTGGCATGCACAAAGCCCTGGGCTCCTGCCCAGATCTGCATAAATCAGATGTGGTGGTGCACATCTGTAATCTCAGTACTCAAAAGGGGCAGGCCGGAGGGTCAGAAGTTCAAGGTCATCCTCTAGTACATAATACGTTTTCACCCAGCCTGGGTCACGTGAAATGCTGAAGGAGGGGAAGGAGGAGAGACAGAAAGACACTGGAAGAAAAGCAGAGACAGAGACAGGGAGACTAAGAAGAGAGGGGGAGGGGAAAAGGGAGGGAAGGAGGAGAGACAGGTTCATATGTGATTCCCAAGTCAAAAATGCTCAACTGTAGGAGTGCTTCTGGATTAACAGAGCCAGCCCAAATTACGGCTCTGGGACTTCTGGAGCTTTTACTAACCCCCCACATAGACTGTGTGTAGATTCCCTCTGATATCTCCAAAACTTCTGAAACTTTATTAAATCCCCACACCAAATGACTGATCAGGCAGACAGCACGAACTTAGACCATAAGGTATGGATAGTCGTAAGTCAGTATAGACTGACTGGGAACCACGGCTCTGCCTCAGCTGATGGCAGCTGCAGGGGAACACAGACAAAATACCAGCAGACAACTTGAGTTTTGTCTTTTCCATCTAGAGAGGATAGTCTATCTAAGCTTCAATAATCATATCTCACACGTCATGGTAAGAGTTGAGTATATTGTTCCTGGTAAAGTGCTTAGGGCAAAGATCCACACAGCAGGTACAAGTTCTAGTTCCTAGTCAGCACCACTCAGATGGGTCATTGTTGGCACTATTATCACCATCATCACCATCATCATCATCATCATCCTCATCATCACTTCCATGTTGACAAGGTGAATTCCTTCTGAGCAGGGATGCTGTCTCTCCCTTCTTGAGTTCTCTGTGCTGGAGTGCAGTGTACAGTATCTGCTTGGGCTATAGTGATAAATTGTGGATGTGAGCTTCAAAGAGACATTACAAAGGAATGCATGGTGATTGTAAATGGTTTTCTTTCTGTTTCTCCCTCTCTCTCTTCTATCAAATCAACGGACAGATTGGCAAGGAAGCTGATAAAATGACAACCTAGGTGTCTGCCCCCACTTGTTTCCTAGCTAGGTACCATCTGCATAGCAATAGCAATGACCACTGGAATCCTGCAGTCCCGCCCATTAATGACTTCCACCAACAGGGTTCAAAAGCAGGAAGTGGCAGCCAGGCAGCAGGACCACTTGAGTCATGCTAATGATGTGAAGTAGCGTGATTCTTGCTCCTGGCCAGGACAGAAACTGGAGAAGAAAGCTCCATTTGGTGTGCTGAGGTGTGATTTCCAACACAGAAATCCTGACATTCCAAACTGTCGAGACCTTTAAAAATAAAAGATGTGCTGAGTTTCCAGCGCTATTCAGTATTCATGAGGCTTCGCTGCTTGTTGTAAAGGCAAGATGAAAACAATACTCAGTAGATTTTCATAAGTGACATCCAACTGTAAGATTGATAGATGATGCAGTTTTAATGTGTGTGAACTTCAAAACCAACACCAAAGCTTCAAGGGAACTGAAGCCCACATTTCACAGAGATAAGACCAGATTCTCTCTCAAATGAATAGTGGCCATCACCCTGGTTAGGGCAGAATTCTACTGAGCCTTTAAGACAGCCAAGGGATGGTTTCATGCATGTAGCTGTGGGTCGTATGCAGTTGACATTCAAGGAGGAAGCATGAGTGGCCAAATATCACTATTCTATTATCCAATGCCAAGGAAATTGATCAGCCTCCCTGGTCATGCAGGGTCACAGATTATGCACATCTTGAGTGAGCTACCTGGTAAAATGTTAGCTTCATACTTCATAGCTTCTGGTAGCCATTCTAGCTTATTTAGGTACTATCATTATTATACATATATATATATAATTTTAAATTATACATAAGCTTTGATTCCATAATGTTCTATATGTATAACATCACTTAATTATGCAGATATCCACAACTACATACCATACAGCAGACACGGGAGATGACATTTTCTTGGCCAGCTTAACTGAGCAATGCTTTGTCACTTTCACATAAATACCTGCCATTGGAAGGTAGCTCAGGGTGAAACTCTGTATCTTCCTTTTTCCCTCTTGCCTTATGTCCCCCCTTGTTGATCGATCATTGGGTGGGCCCTGTCAAGTACAAAGCAGGATACAGGAAGAAGGCAGACATGATGACATCTTACAGAGAGTCTTCCCTGCGCCCCCACCCCATCTTCTCTTTTCTCTCTTTGAGGGAAGGGCCTGACTTTCTGTTTTCATGTTGTTTTGACTCTATCACAATCTACTCAGGATGTAAAGGACTGGCAAGTGTTGTGTTTGGGGGTATTTTCAACAATAAATAGTTCCATTACTATAATAATCATTTTACAATGGCCAGTGGTTAACAGGCTTTGCATCCACAACAGCCCTTAAAGGAGATCTTATTATTGGCCAAGTTGTATGAAGAGTGAACAGAAGTTCGGAGTGATGCATTAATTAACTGGTATAAAGTCGTGTGGTTGACAAGTAGGAAGAGGCCCCTTCTCTAGAGTTATCAGGAACATGAAAGAATCAGAGATGCATTTTCCAGCAGTTCAGAAGCTGGGTGCTCTAGCTGTTCCCTGATTAGAAAATATTTTCATCTATCAGACAAGGGGACATTCAAAAGGCAGAAAAACCTCTAAGCAGTGTGTTGACCACTTCGGGCCTGGGCCAGGCTTGGGGTGACAGCTTGGCGAGCAAGAAGCAGGAAAAAAGGAAAGTTGGAGTAAAAGTAGATTTGGTGATGAGAAATAAAGAGATCTTTGCATCGTTAGAAATGAGTTTAAAGACAAAGGCAAGTTACTGTCTGAGAACAGGCAGCAATGAGTAGCTGCCCAAGAAAGAGGCAGAACAGAATGCTAAGGCCAGGACACAAAGGCGTCCTGAGTGGGTGTCCCAACAGAGGACAAGAGAAAGTGTACGAAATAACCAATCCCCATGTATTCCCTTGCCACTCTCCAAGGATCTGAAGACAGGCTGAGATTACAGCCTCAGTTCCATACACTGACATTCAAGGTTGGCCTCTCCAGTCTTTCCATATTCTTCTCGGGGTCTTATAGAGAAGTAACTTTTCATAGAAGACAAGGTCCCTTGGATTGAGATAGGGCTTTATATGTAAAGGTGTCAAAGCAGGAAACATCTAGAACTTTTGTCTACTGGCAGAGACGCTGAACCAGCAGATAGACATGATAGTGGCACCGTGTTCTGTTTGATTTTCCATGGAGGCCTTCCAGAGTATGATACACAGGGTCAGCACAAAATATTCAACAACTGTCATCTTTGGAGATATCTGAGCTGGGTGAAATAACTTAATACTGTCACCCAGCACTCAGGGAGTAGAGGCAAGAGGGTTGAAGGTTCAAGGCTGGCCTGGGCCAAATAGTTGGTTCAAGGCCAATCTGAATCACCAAATAAACAGTCAACAACAGATAAACAAAAGATTAGAAATGTAGCTTAGTGATGCTTCTCTCTCTCTCTCTCTCTCTCTCTCTCTCTCTCTAATTGAGCAGAGTTCCAATTCCCTCCTTCCTACCTTCCTGTTTGTCTTGTTCCTTCTTCTGGACTGTCTACTATTCCAACCTCATTTCCATTCGCAGTTCCACTGAGACCAGAGTGTGTGTGGTCCCCTGTCATCATCTCTGGTTCTTCTCTTGCCTCTTTTACATCCCTCCATCCCTCCCAGATGCTCTTTCTCTGTGTTGTCCATCTCCCTGAGACCTTATTATTTGATTCTAGGATAGGAACCAATTCTACCTCTTCCATTTTCTAATTTCCAGACTCTAACCAATAGCATGCCTAAAATGCAGTGATGCTAAACATGTCTTTCAATATAATGAACTAAGATAGCTCTCAACTTCTGTTGCCAGTGTTCACGCATGTTCTAGAATATTCTAAGAGTGAGACAAAGCTAGCAATCCAGGAGGTGTCTTCTGTCCAGCCTACTCAGACCTCTGGGGAACTCCAGTGGTAATGACACTCTTTCCCACAGTAAGCAGGAAGGCTGGGGTCTCTATCAACACTCCTAACCTATGTTCTTTTGTCTTATTGCATGGTATATTTGCTGTGCTTAATTGGGAGCTAATGGTGTTCACATTGAATGTCACCTGCCCACGGTAGTGACCTTCTCAAAAGGGGCTGTGATTCTGATTTGTCGTCTCAAAGAGCAGGCTCCAAAGAGGTAGGATGGCCCTGCCGAGGTGAATACCTGGAGTTGGCTTTTTTTAATTAAGGCTCCACATTGTAACTAGTCAATGTACATTATTGGGCGAGTGAATGTCAACGCCACTGCCTTTTCTTTCTCTCCTTTATCTTTGTCAGTGATTCAAAGACATGATTTATGGGTAGTCTCCGACTTTCGGAGTCATCCATCAAGTCCGGGTTTCACTACAGGGCTGCATGCTGTAAATCATGCCGAAGGGCTGTCACTCACCCTCCTTAACCCTTCCAGGGTGTGCTCGAGGGTTGCTCTGAGAAGAAACTTTGTAAGGCCGCAGTTGAGGGGGCTTGGGGAATTGCTGGGGTTTCTGGAACCTGGGACCTTAATTGCTTGATCTGAGTGAGGCTTGGACCCAACTTCTCCTGGCCATTGAACATGGGACCTACCTCTGCATGACTTGGGAAATGGATGGTCTTCAAAACCATCTGCATTCTGTTTGGAAAGGTCTGCTATGAATAGGTGAAATGCCGACTTCAAAATCAATCACAGGTCAATCCTGACTGTGACCTTGCAAAGACTATAGAATCAGTGCAAAGGCCCATTAGCAGCTGCTACATCAGACTTTGCAAATGAATAGTCCTCACCCCTGCCCCCGCCCTTTGCTGTTGTCTATGGCACTCCTTAGCTCTCAGACCCTTTGTGATGCTCTGAAGGGTAGGAGGTGTGGGAAGAGATGAGATGGAAGAAAAGAACCCATTGGCAGAGCTGGGGAACCTGGCTTCCCCTCTGCTTAGCTCTTGGCAATGATGGAACTCAGCCAAAGCCTTTGACATAGGATAGGGCTGGCAGAAACAGAACTCAGGGAAAGGGCGGGCGCCGAAGGGTAGGGACTCTCTCCTAACGGAAGCCTGTACCATGTAATTCATGGTTCTTAATGACAATGAGAGGCTTCCTGACCAGGCATGGACATCCTCAGTCAGTGGACAATGATTTCCTATCTGAATTATGTGGCTCTGTGTTCCCCAGGTAAGCTGACTGTAAACAGTCATGTTAGCAAAAGCTGTATAGGAAACTAAAGTCTGTGAACTACAAATGTCTGCCATCATCCAGACAGGTCTGTATCCTGTTTTTAACTCCTTCAGATGTTGTGAGAGGGGTATGGCAGGGCTCTGGTCTACCGTCTTTATTTCCCCAAACTTGGGGTTATAGTCCCCAGGATCAGCAGCTCAGCATGCCAGGAGATGACCCAGCGTGCCCCCCTTCTTTGCCTGACACACATTTCTTCAGGCAATCCAATGGACTGACTTATTTTTTCTTTCTTGGAAAGAGCACACGGAGCTCCCAAACTTTAAATTACCAAGCACCATAAATTCCCACTAACAGCCTCAGAAGGCAGGTAAACTGTCGCCATCCTAATATGTCCCAGGAAACACCTCTCCCCTCCTACCCACACCCTGCTCTGGGTCAGGTTTATGCATTACACAAAACAGAACAGAGAGGCTGCAGATTAATGTCCTCATCCATCGTGATGAATTCTCTCTCTCTCTCTTTCTCTCTCTCTCTCTCTCTCTCTCTCTCTCTCTCTCTCTCTCTCTCTCTCTCTCTCTCTCTCTCTCTCTCTCTCTCTCTCTCTGTGTGTGTGTGTGTGTGTGTGTGTGTGTGTAGGACTGATGTCAGGCTCTGCTGTAAGGTCAGCTGCCGCCGTTCAAACCCTTGATCAGCGGAATGTCCGAGGCGCTAAGGACGATGAGTGCTTCAGCTCTGGGGATTCACAGGCCACATTGAGAGCCCCCTCTGCTTGCAGGGACTGAGAGGACACCTCTTTTCTCAATAGTGTCTGTATGGAGTAGGCAGACATGTCTGCAGGTCCTATTTGAAACCAGTCAGCCTCCTGGGAGTCTGCTGAGACTCTGCAGCTAACTTGTGCTTTCAAAACTTAGAAGATACCACCTAATGTAGCCCTTAATCAGCTTGTCACCTTGAATGTAAAGCCAGGAGGTCTGGTTACAGTTTAACTGACCTCCCACCCTCTGCCCTCCTCCTGCTTACCTGAAAAAAACCCTGAATTATAGGCCAGACCCCTGAGAGAGAAAGGAAACATCACTGGATTGATAGAGTCCAGCTCTGTGTCTGAACTAAACTCACCGAGCTTGAGGCTTGTATTCATGGTGTCTCCTTAGAAGCTCTCAGGGGGAAATACCTTTTAAAAACACCCCGCCAACGGGGGAGAGAGAGAGAAAGATCTGATCTCAGAAGGTTAGATTTAGAATTTTCTGGCTAAATTGAGGTAATTCTAACATGCTCAAAGGTTCCGAGTGGTATGAGATTTTTGCACACCAATTTTGCACATACAAATTAAACCATGGGCTCAGTAGCCTTGCAGCAGTGGTCAGCTTCAGTAAAGGATCCAAGCTGATCACACTAGCCTGCTGTCCAGAAACCACAAACCAGAAACCAGCCCCTCGTACCCCAAGTCCTGGGTCCTCTTGCCCTGGAATTTCCTGTCCACAGAGAGCTGTGAGTGTGTGTGTCCAACACAGACATGTGCTCTTCCTTCTCTCTACCTCTCCTCTCTTCTCCACAACCTCCCCCCCCTTCCTTCAGCCCCAACAACTTTCACTTCTGTTTTGTCAAATAGCAGGGTGACTTTGTCTCTGACATTAAACAGTTGCATATACTTTTAGCCGGATTTTGTTTACTCCATCTGTATTTCCAATCAGCAAGGAAGGTTTACCAAGTGGTTCATTACTGATTTATTTATGATGTATTTATATAGCAAACACCGAACTGTCAGCAGTCTCTGGCTAAACACTGTTGACAGACATTAATAACATATGGTATAGCAGTGGAATTATGATCTTTAATGTTTTTGTAAATTTACATCTTCAACGTGTAATTTGGGGGGGTTCATTTCTTAGGTAGGTGGCACAAAAGAGAAGACTTTTTAAGGAGACTGGTTTCCTTTGTGTTTGGAGTTCGTGGCAGATCCTGGGGGCAGCACTGATGCCTTTTCTGTCTGTTTAACTGTACAATTTATTGGAAAACAAATAATTACCGAAGCTTAATTTACCCTTATAAAACTGAGGACTCCACACTCACTCTGTGGGAACCAACCCTGCTTCTCCAAGGCTTCAGTCATTTATCCCACTCTACGTCAACACATTCTTCACTGGGAAATTAAGCTTTGGATATGTAAATGTTACTAATTTCAAACAGAAGAACTTAGACTCCCATTTCTGAAAAATGCTGCTTCTGGTATGGCTACTTCTACCTGACAATTACCCACGCACACTGAATCAGGACAGACAGACAATTAAATTTATGGTCTTTAATTGGCTATTCTTTGAACTTGCATGGTTTTCTCCAGGTGTGGGGAAGAACATTTTTTAATTGGGCTCAAAGGATTGCGCATACATACATGCATGTATACATACATACTTACACAAGCACATACATACATACACACATACATACATAAACAAACACACATACATACATAAACAAGCACACATATACATATATATTCATTTCTAAACTAGATGCACAGTTACCCAACAGAAAAGAAAGTTCCCTTTTGAGCAGTAATTATTCCAAGTTTCTGATGACATGGTCTTGTTTTTCCAAAGTCCGCCATTTTCTCTTAGGAATGGTGACTTGGGGAAAATACAGTCTATGAAAGACAAAGGAGAAAGTTTTCTTGGTTACTAGATGGCATCGATAGGGTCCCACGAGGCAGGGAACACAAGACCCACTTCTCAGGCAATAGCTGTTCAGGTGTTAGTTCCCATGTCACAGTTTTGACATTGTGGGAAGCCCATACAGTGTCAATGACCCCATTAAGAACCAGTAGTCATTTAAATATTGCATGGTTTTTTTTGTGTGTGAGGATCACAGCCGCCATTCATAGGCAAGATGACTCATCTGATATGGGCATCTCATCTGGAATCCTAAATATATCTGACAGACCCTTGTCAGCAGTACTTAGGTCAGCATTTGATAGAATAGCTGGGAAAGGGTGTGTGTGGAGGGAGCAGATAAAGACAGGAATCTTGGAGGCCTAATGATGTCTTAGAATTCTGCCCACTCCACTTTTCTCACATCCCAGAGCATATATGTAATGGTGTTTGTGATATAGCTGGCGTGACATGTGGGATAAATGCCCACAGCTGCCTGAAAACCATAGGGTCTGATGTACACACACACAGGGAGTCGTAGCTATCCACTCCTGGCAAAGAAAAGGAAATAGAGATGAAGTATAACCTATCATCTTAAGGGAATGTTCCATTCACCTCCAGCCATGTCAAGGGTTGGAAGGTGCTGATTTTTAGTAACATCATCAAACCAAAATGCTCTGCTTCAGATCAGGTGATTGGTGCGAAGCTTGGTGGGAAAGAATGGGCAGTTACAAGGGAGAAGGGAAGAGACTTATTGAGAGCATGCACTCAGGTGACATTTGTGTCCTGTCCCATGAGAGGACCATCTCAACCACTCTCCTCCTCTTAGCCAGGGGAAGAATCCAGGCAGTGTAACAAGTTTTAAAAAGGCTCACAATGGGATTTGCAACTGGAAAATTGAGAAATCATGTGTGGACACATGAAAAGGGGGGGGGCATTGTGTCAGGTGTGTGACATCCAGGAAGTGGAACTGAGAATGTCCAAGGGCATTAAGAAATGTCTGGTCCTGTTATTTGGGAGATAATGGGCTAACTGCTGTTTTGTATAAGGGATCTCAGTTATTTCTTTAAATGCCTGCCAAAATAATGATGAATCAAAGTTATAAAAGCAGAGATTTGTTCTAAAATAGTACTGATGGGAAAAAAAGAACTGGAGGTTTTGATAAAGCAAAATCATCCGTGAGTGTTCAAAGTCATTTAGAATGCAGAAAGGTATCATGTGGTTGGGTTTAGTTTGCGATGTGCTTGAAGTTTTCCATTAATAAAGAAAAAGAGGGGCTGTGCAATAGCTCAGCTGATAAAATGCTTGCAAAGTGAGCACAAGGACCTGTGTTGATTCCCAGAAGTCATGGGAAACAAAACTGCATACAGGGGGCACATGCTTGTCACCCCATTGCTGGAGAAGCAAGAAGAGAGAAATCCCAGGGCTCTCTGGCCAGTCTGGCCAGCTTGGTTACGTCCCAGGCCAGAGAGAGACAAGGTGAATTGATGGTTCCAGAGGAATGACACATGAGTTTCATCTCTGGCCTCCATGCTCACCTCCTCCTCCACCCCCACCACACACACACACACACACACACACACACACACACACACACACACACACACACACACACACACACACACACACACATAGAAGAAGTTGCTGCCAAAGAAACAGGTAGCCAGATCACAGAGTCTTTGTAACCACAACAGGAACTTTCCATCCTAAGAACAAGTTGGGGAATCTTCAGAGGGCTCTGTGGAGAGTGCCTTCATCTGACTGTTAAAAGCTATTAGTTTCAGATGACTGTAGCAATGAGCTGTCCCAGCAGAGCTGGCAGCTTAAATCACCATTAGTTCATTATCTTATAGTCAGACTCCTAGACATTCAAAGACAGTCTCCTTGGGCTAGAATCCCAATAGAGCCCCATATCCAGCTAGCTTCAAAAGCCTGCCCAGATCCTGCACTTATGCCACCATCCTCCCCAGGGTGGTTACGGCAGGGCTGTGACCTCTTCTCCTGGGGCCAGGTCCCCTCCAACTCTGGCCTTCTAATTTCCCTCTACCGGATCATCCCCAAATGGCAGGAAAAGATAATCTGGTCTTATCTCCTAGCTCTTACTTTCACAATTTCACCTCCTCTGAGAAGCCACTCTTGTTATATAAGACAGCAAATTCACTGGGTCTCAGCCATCACCTTCTTACCACAGAGAACAAAGGAAGAACAGACGGCTGTATCCACATTAACAGGACTGGCATGTTAAACCAGAGGCTTTGTGTCCTGAGGGGCCATCTTACAGCATGTCACATCGACGGCCTCTGCTCCTTAGATACCAGTAACACCTCTTCCCACCACAAGTTGCAACCATTGGTCATCATCTTTAGACATTGAAAGGTGGCCTAATAGCCATGGCTGTGAAACGTGTCCACATGTCAGATCCATCCTGCAAACAGCCCCAATGACTTTTGTGAGTCTCGTGGATTCTTCCATTGCTAACCATGTCAAGGAACAAGAGACATTCCCCTTGTATAGTCCATGCTGTTTGTGTGGACAGAACAGAAGCAGAAAAGGCAATGACAGACTAATGTGTCCATGTAATCTTCTCTCCAACCAGTTTCTGTGCTGCTCATGGACAAAGGAAGTGGCTGGTATTCCTTTTACCCATTGCTTACCTTGGTGATTAAAGCATTGTAAAGCCTCAATGAATACCCGCTGGCTTTGATTTTATAATTATGGTCTCACTACACCTTTGCCTCACCATTGTAGGAGAGCAACTTAATATCCAAAGTATCACTTTCTCTCTAGATGAAATTTAAGACATCATGTCAGCTAAGTGCTTTGCAAGCCTTCACAAAAAAAGAATTAATCTAAACACAGAAACCTCCCGAACTGCTACAGAATTCTCTGCAGTGTAGCTAGATATATACTTATCGATAATTTTAGGAGCCTTCCTAATCATCATTAGAGCTTACCGAGCTTAGTGCTTTGTACCAAACATCTTAACCTTTGCAGAAACTTTTAAGAATCGGGAATTAGTATGAAGCTCATTTTGTAGAAGAGAAATACCAGGCTGGGAGAAGTGCATTATGACCAAATTACCACAGCCTAGGTAGATAATATGAGAGAACTATCTGAACTTTTTTTGTATACTATCTCCACTCCAGGCTACCCAAAATGCTTTAATGCAGGGAATGGAAACCAGCTTTAGCAAGAGAAACTGGCAAGACTTAGATGCTTTCTTAATGGCTGTGGGCTTAGGGTTTTGATGTGTGAGGTAGCTGGAATGCTTCCAGCCTTCAGGGTGTCGGGGAAGCAGACTACTTCATATTTGAATAGAAGGATCAGCCACTCCCAGTATTCACTCTGCTCTCCCCTCAGCTAATGTAGCCCTGCACAGAGCCATCAAGGATGACTCAAATGCTGGCAGATCAAAGAATACAATCAAAACTGTTCCGTCTTTCCTGACCCTTTCCAGTGAATCTTTGTCCTCTTCTGAGCTGTTACTGTCCTTACATAACTTCAACAGCTCACTCAGATAAACCAATGGGCACACCTCACCTTTAAGCAAACAGAGAGAACCAAGGAAGCTTAGATACCAAGACACCAGGTCTGAGAAAAGCCAGGTTTCCACTTAGGTGTGGATTCACCAGTTGGCATCAGGGTCCCAAACTAATGGATCTTTGGGGGGCAGTGAGTGGGCAAGGTGGATCAGAGGTGAGGTGTTGTGGAGTGGTGATGGGCAGCCCTGAGCATCCACTCCCCAGAGTGCTGAGGAAAGTGGGACTGTCCCCTTGTCAAGTTTGGGCTCCCCTAGAGATGCTGAGAACAAAGAGCATCTCTGTTTTTAAATCTTGGTCATTCACCAGACTCTCAAAACCGAATCTGGTGTTCATTCTATATTTGGGGTTTCATCTCCAGCCCCCCACCTGCAGTGTTGGAGGAGGAAGCCAGATGTCATGCGGGGTGACAGAGCACTTGAAACATAGCTGACCCAAGTGGCGCTAGGCTGTTTGTGCAAAATGCTCAGCAAATTTGGAAAGTTTAGTCCAAAACACAGACAGCTTTTCTTGTATTTAACGCTATGCTGATAGAATAATATTTTGGATCTATTAAGACTGTGTTTGACTAAAATTAATTTCAGTCCTTTGCTTTTAAATGTTTTGGTGTGATTACTGGGCCGTTTGAAAGCACAGATAACCAACTTTTTTCAGACAGCTGCATTGGGATTTTAAGGTCTGTTCACAGTCTACATTGGCAAAGAGCTAAGCACAGTAGCCTTAGTTTTCCAAGTCTCCCTCCTTCTCCCTTCCTGTCGTCCTGCCTCTATCCCAGAGATGCTGGGATTACAGGCAAGCACCAGCATGCCTACTTCATAGTGCCTGGTGGAAACCAGGACTCCATTCATGCAGGGCAAACACTACCAACTGAGCCCTACCCTCAGGCCTGGCCTTTATTTTTCTTTAACCCTCCAAGTAAGCCATCAAGGCCATTTGCTATCAATGCTTTATAGTTGAGGAAACCAAGACTTAAAAGGCGAGGTGACATGCTTAGAGCATCACAGTCAGCACATGATGAACTCCATCCTGGTTTTGCCACCATGGCAACCAAGAGAAACACAGAGAACCTGACCAGAGCCTAGGGGAGTTTGCTGATCATCTCCCACCATGTGCCTGAGCTTTCAGAAGCATCCATTCCAGTCCACAGAGTCCTGACACCTTAGTCCTGACACACCTGTGAACAAAGCTTCATATAATATCATAAGAAAACAAAATAGTTCCAGGCAGCCATATTCTGTTTCAAACACAGTGTCCTTGTTGTTTCTACATTAAACTTAGACCAAATGTAGCAGCTTGGGACATGTTTGACATGAACAGGATATACTGCAAATTCAAGAACTCTCTCCTGGGTCCTTTCAACATTCACCTAAAAAGGGCAAATCTGGACTCAAGCATGGTGGGGCATGCCTGTAATCCTAGCACTTGGAAGGCTTAGGCAGGAGGAAGCCGGTCTGCATGACATGACTAAGAAACCCCTATCTCAGAAGCAAGCAAATGGATTCTACTACATCTTTATCCTTCTGTAAATGGAAACCTCATCTGTTTCTAAAAGTTAAACTGTCTTTTCGGTGTCTCCAGCCCCATTTCTCTTTTATATTTTGATCCAGGATCTAAGTAGTTCGTAGCTGTCTGGATTGGCAGGAGGGGGTGTAGATACCCTTTGATGGATACTCAGATTGTTCACATTGCCTTCATCTGCTGTCAAAAAATACTCAGTGAAGCCAGGCATGGTGACACATGTTTTTAATATCAGAATCTGAGGGGCAGAAGCAGAGGCAGGAGGATGTCTGGGAATTCAAGACAAGCCCTAGCTACAGAGTGAGTTCTAGATCAGCCAAGGCTACACAAAGAAATCCTGTCTTGAAAAACAAAAACAAACTCAAACAAGCAAACCAAACCTCAGTGGGGACAGAGGAGATGGCTCAGTGGTTAAAACACTTGTGCAATCCAGAGGACCAGTGTTCAGATCACTTGAATTCACATAAATGCCACGTGGACATGGTAACCTGCCCGGACCCTAGTCTCAAAAGTCAGAGATGAGATCCTCACAGCAACTAGCCATATGGGCTAGCCCTGGGTTTGATCATCACTTTCTTCTTTAAATTCCGTGGACATCTGTGGATGTGGAAACAGCAGAAGGGTCTCAGGCATTCTGCAGGAAGTGTAACTTTCAAGAAGCAGTCTCCATTTCTCTGCCTTTCACGCTGTCAGTACACAAGACCTTGGGATTTTTATAATCCAAATTGATACTCTCTGTGAAATCTCTGCTCGAGCTCTGTGCCCTGAAAAAGATTCATTTTCTTGCAGGCGCTTCTGCAGGCCTGGTGGATAACGGTGACTGGGGGGTGAATACCTAACCTCGCCTTGACAAGGTGTGGGGCTCGCTAATTTGAATCTTTCCCTCCTTTACTCGCATCCACCGGGCACGGTTTGATTTATTGATGCCTGGTTGTGAGTTCACTGAT
Organism: Phyllotis vaccarum; assembly: GCA_033318265.1. Lineage (NCBI taxonomy): Eukaryota > Metazoa > Chordata > Mammalia > Rodentia > Cricetidae > Phyllotis > Phyllotis vaccarum. Next base: position 196,744,454 of record JARWLC010000001.1, read on the forward strand.
CACTTTCTTATTATTCTTCTCCCGACATCCATTTCACTTTGCAGCACCTTTGCTACGATTTCTTATGCCACCCCTTCCCACCTGCTCCGACATGACAAATTATCAACTCAAACTGTTTCTCCTGATCTGGTAGTCTCTCCCCAGTGATATAAATGATGTTGTTCAGAGACATAATGATACTCTCATAAACGTACAGTTGTTTCTCTTTGGGATGCCCTGTTTGAAATGCAAGCATTCCAGGGTAGCCCTGTCACCTTACCAAAGGGCTTAAGAAGGGGACAAAAGTAAAATTGGCAGGCAGCCGGGGTTGCTAGGAAATCCATATGCTGAGTAATGAGATCAAGACTTAAGGGGAGCAGCCCTTTACGGGTTCAGCGTGTTATTCTGAGGAAGGAGTGGCAGATCCCTCCAATCACATGGAACCTGAAATCCTGTTATTAATAGCAAGACACAGGGTCTGAGCAGTGTGAGGTTTTAGGAAATGGAGCAGGCCTACCCATGTGGTTCATCATGGACCTCCCTTGCAGAGGTGCACACTGAAGCCTTCTGCTTTCAGGGTCTGACTCCCGACACTTGTTTAGAGTCCCTAAGCCTACTTTTGCACGTTCAACTAGTAAATCTTCACCAGAGCCCAGATTTCAGGCTGTAGCTCTCTTCTTTAGAATAAGTAGAAGGATCAAATCAAAAAGTCTTTTTAAAATATATATATATATATATATATATATATATATATATAATTTATATATTCCAGACCCTTGCAAGAGACATGTGGTCAATTCCTTATGCTTAGTTTAAAAGAATGTAGGAGCTTGAGAGATGACGTCATCTGTAAAGTGTGTTTGTTGTTGTTGTTGTTTTGGGGGGTTGGGGTTTTTTTTGGTGCAATAATGAGGACCTGACTTTGAACCCCCAGCACCCATGTAAAACCTATCTGTAATCCCCCAATGCTGGAGAAGAGATAGAAAGATCCCTAAAGCTCTCTAGATGGCTCTGTTAGCCAATCAATGACCTCCTGGTTCAATAGAGACCATATCTCAGAAACTAAGATAGAGAAATGCTTCTGGAAACATCTGATGCCAACTTCTCAGTTCCATGCCTGCCCACACACATGAACATGTATTATGTACATAGAACACACACAGAGTTCAGCCTAGAACTAAGATAAAGACCACACTTATGTTCTTCCTATGTACAACCTAGTGGTGACATCAGTAAGCAGGCGGGTCCTTGTTCTCTGGAGTTCAGCAGCTGTCCTTCTCTGGACTTCCTCTCTCGGTGACTGCAGACATGGAGGAAGTGGGAGACATGGCTGCAGCCCCTTTTATGGGCCACGGAGTCACATGGCTTCTCTTTCATCCTGGGGTTGGTTCTTTGGAGAAGGAACTATCAGCCCTAAGCTGGAGAGGAGGAAGCTGAGACAAAGTGCTGACACACAGGTCAAATGCTTGGGGACATCTCTTCCTCCCTGTGGCACTTGGCAATGTCTAGCACGTGTCAATCACTCACGGGATACCAAGCAGTGAGTCTGCTGAAAAGTCTTTTTTGGGGACCTCCCCATTTGAAGTACTCTAGAACCCCATGTGGTTCATGATGTTGTCGGTTCTGTTTCATAGAGGAATGGAGGAGGTCAGAGTAGTTAATTAATTCTTGAAGGTTACATGAGTATAAAATGATACATTCTTTTTTCTTATAATTTTTAAATTTATTTTACATACCAATTAGAGTTCCCCCTCCCTCTTCTCCCGTTCCCTCCTCCCCACCTCCATTCCACAGCCCCCTTCACTCCTTAGAAAGGGGCAGGCCTCCCATGGGAGTTAACAACACATGGCATCTTAAGTTGAGGCAAGAATAAGCTCCTTCCTCCTGTTCGCGGCTGAATGATGCATCCCACCCACCATAAGCCAGCTCATATGCCAGGGACCGATCCTGGCCCCACTGCTAGGGAACCCACAAACAGACCAAGCTACACAATTGTTACCCTCAGGCAGAGGGCCTAGGCCTGTCCCATGCAGGCTCCTTAGCTGTTGTTCCAGGGTCTGTGCGCTCCTACAAGCTCTGTCATCTGTCTCTGTGGGTTTCCCCGCAAAATGACAAATTCTAGGGGCTCCCTATCCCCACTTTGCCTCCTGCAGGAAGGGGGATAATGCTGGACTTCTAGACTATATGGCCATGAGCGTTGTTTGTTTTATTTACTCAGACCAGAGACTCGGTGGTTGGCACTGCTCAGTGGGGAGGGGGAGCTGTTACTGGCATCTCTGTGGCTGATTCTTGACTCTGTGGATTGCTAACTGCATGGCGAGGCTGTCCCCTTTCCCAAGAGCTTCACTCCCACAAGGACATTTGCTACATGTCCTACAGGTATCTCCTTGGCGTGATAACACCTTCTTGGAGCATTAAAAAAGACATCTATAAGCCAGTAATGAGAGAGCTTACACACATTCAAAATGTATGCACCATTTCACCATCCATTCTATGGCTCTCCCCCTACTCTGTAGTGCAGAGAGGGTTGAAGGCAAGGAAATTCTGGAAGCCACTCAAATGCCTACGAGTAAAGTGTAGGTAAATGAATTAAGAAGCAATTGCATCTAGCCACAAAAAAGCACTCCCAAACAGCGCCTGATGACTGATGTTTAAGAGTGCTCATCAGAAAATCCTCCATCCATTCCAAACCAATCAAGCCCAGAATACCGAAGTCAGAATGGAATTTCACTAGGAGTTTTGGTTAGAAGCAGCTGGCTGAAGCAGTCAGAACGGGCTTCTCAATATCTCCCTGCCCCTTTGAATCACCTTCAGAGAACTCCAAGTGGGTGAACATGGAGATCAACCAGCTAAACCACACCCTCGGACACACAGCCCCATTTGGGCAAGAAGCTCTTCACCGGAAAGGTGACAGACCTTTCCTGCGCTTCCTGGGGAAGAGAAGGACTGACTTCTTAGGCAGAAGCAGCCGTCTGCAGAAAAGAGGGTGACAACCCACTTGTCTGTGTGTCCTGAGTGGACAGATCACCTTGATAGAGAGTGTAGGGCAGAAGAAGTTGAGTGTAGATAGAGCCTTGGTTAAAGACGGCTTGTGTGTGTGTGTGTGTGCGTGTGTGCTGTGTGTGCATGTGTGTGCATGCATGTGCGCGTGTGTGTGCATGTGTGTGTGCATGCGCGCGTGCGTGTGTGTGTGTGTGTGTGTGGCGCGTGTGTGTGTGTGTGTGTGTGTGTGTGTGTGTGTGCATGCATGTGTGTGTGTGCGTGTGTATGTGTGTGTGTGTGTGTGCTGGTGCAGAAGTCTTCACAGAACTTAATTCTGCTTAGCAGGTTGAACAAAAAGGGCTGTGAATTGGATTCCTACTTATAATATATATCTGCAGTGCTTTATTTATTTATTAATAATAATAATAAATATTAATTTTAATCAAGTTGATATAATTATTAGATAAGTTATCACTATGTAGTCAGGTCCTCCTGCCCCTGTCTCCCAAGGGCTGGAATAAGCATTACATTGCCAACAAGCTCAGCTTCAATTTTATATAGTAATTTTTTGGTTTTGTTTTTTTGTTTTTTACAATTAGGAAAGAAGAAGAAAGGGGGTTGGGGGGACAACGAGTGGAATCATGCTCTCTAAGAAGTCTTCTGGAAATAATAAAGGCCACAGCAAAGGCTGTCAGAAGCTGGTACTTACTGAGTAATTTGCTGTGTCCACTGGCGTCTGCCAAGCCCATTGCCCAAACTCAGCCATTGAATTCTCATAGCATCCCAAACCCATGAGGTGAGGATTACTGTTATGCCCAATTTACAGAGAAGCCAGGCCCCAACACTTGACTTGAGGTAACCATGCCCAGGGTCACGAAACAGTTACCTAAGATGCTCCCCCACACTTAAATGGCTCGTGGAACAGATAAAGCTCTGCTGTGTGAGAAACAGAGCAAAGCAAACCAGGAATTCCCGAGACACCCCCAAGGGGCCCCCCACTCTATTACATACCATCATTTTGGGACTGCAATACAGAGGCAGCTAGAAATTCTGACGTCTTGAACTGTAGGAGATGGGGAACTTCCAGTTACAAAAAAAAAAAAAAAAATCGGTTTCATTTCTTCTAACATATAAAGATTATCCAGTGGGTAACATAAACAATACCAAGAGTGTCTTTAAAGCTGGGATATGTGTCTTTCCAACTATTCAGGGGCCTGAGGCAGGAGGATTACAAGTCCAAATCCCCTTTCAAAAGACAGAAAGTTAGTTTATCTTGGGGTAAGAAATCCCTACAGAATGAGTTCAAACCTAGGCTTCTTAGTGAGACCTGGTCTCAAAATGAAAAAATAAAGGGTAGGATAGTGTGCTTGCCCAGCATTCAGGAAATCCTGGCTTAATTTCAGGTACCAGAAAAGACTTATTTTAATACTGATATTATTGTGGGGAGATCCCACAAAACTAAACCTTGTAAGAAGTCCCCAAACTCTCAAAGAAGCCTGGCCCCTTCTAGATTGCCAGGCCACCCACATTTAAACATGAAGTCTTCTATGAGGTCACTGTTGGGCCCCCTTCTCACTCCTGGTCATGGAGACACTGTTTGCATAAAGCCTGGGCATGCCCAGGGGCTCTTCCAGTTGCCATCTTCCCAGAATTCCCCATACAGAGCCTCTGAGAGACTGATGCTTCAAACAAGAAAAGAAAGGGAAATGACTTTGACTTTGCAATAATTTAAAGCATTACATATGCAATGAAAAGACACTGGCAGACATGTAAGTTGCTTTGTTAGCTTAAAAAACAAACAAAAAGAAAAAGAAAAAAAAAGTTTGGAGGCTTCAGTCACATCTACTGTTTCTGTCATGGTGATTCGAGAATGGGCTCCGGTTAATGAAAGGCTGCAGCTAATTACTCTAACCAAGAAGTATGGCTAGAACATTGTTTCTTGGAGTTCTTCAACAGAAAACAGAGCAAGATTCTCAAGTGGAAACATCATGGCCATGAGGTCTAATTTATCCCTGCCCCCAAATGGAATTTTGAAATATTAAGATGTATTTTATTGGAAGAGGTGGGATTTGTACAATAATTAGCATTTCCCTTGTGGTCAAAAGACAGAAAAGTCGCTTATCTTGGGGTAAAAAGTTTCTGCATCCCCTCTGAAGTGTCAGCAGTGGACTGCTAAAATTAGCTGGTCAGAGGCAAGTGGACTTATTAATGGGCATGTGTGAGAGAGCCACGTGGTACATGAGACCCCAAAGAGGGCCACATGGTTGAAGTAGGAAAATGCCCACTTTAAGGAGAGGAGGTGGGTACCGTAGATGTGTTCACAGGGGAGGGTTTCTGTGATAATCTTCTATGGAAGTAGGTAGACCCTAAGAGTAGGGGGCAGAGCGTCTCTGGGCTTCAAGTGTGGCATATGGGTTTCAGTATCTACCTTTGCTGACAGGCTTTCAATCTTCCTTAGTGATTGAAATTTCAGAGAGAAGAATGCAGCTAGGCTCCTAGTGGGTGGATCGGACCCCAGACAAAAGAGTCACCTCAGGAAGACCCCTTCCCTGCTGTTACTGCTTTCCAGGTGGAAGTTGAAAGCCCACGTTTTAGGGTGTGTGTGTATTCGTGTGGGTACATGTATGTGTGCAGGTGCACGTGCATATGTGTGTATAGAGTCTGGAGACAAACCTCAGCTGTCATTCTTCAAGCATCACAATCCCTTATTTTATTTTTTATTTTTGAGGCATGATCTCTCACTATTCTGGAATTTGCCAAGTTGGCTGGGCTCTCTTACATTAGGAACTAAGCTGTCTCTTCAGCTGTGCTAGCATCCTTCTAAGCCACAACACTATGGAAAGGGGCCTTTATGGATAGTCGAGAGGTGAGGGTGGCACTGGATTCAGAATCTGTCAGCTTTTTCCCCATACTGGTTTCAGTTTCTTCTTCATCAAGATGGACCCTACGCTCTACCCCTCTCTGCCCTGGACTCATTTCCTTTAATGTGTGGTCCCAGCTAATGGGGCTGTTTGAGAGGCTATAGAAATCTTTAGAAGGTAGAGTCTACCTTCCTGGAAGAAGTAGGCCATTGAGAGGCAGGTGTTGTGGTTTGGATATGACATGTCATCTGCAGGCTCAGGTATTGCACCATTCATCCCCTACTGGTAGTGTATCATTCCAAGAGGTTGTGAAATAGTCACATGGAGGAAGTAGGTCAGTAGGTGCAGGCCCTTAGATTTTTATAGGCCAACCCCACTTCCTGTCTCCTCTCTGCTTCCTGACCAACAATTACAATGCCACCAGCCAACCCCATACTGTTGTCACAGGGCTTCACTGCCACGGTGTACTGTATTGCCCTGAAACCAACTCTTTCCCTCTGATTTTCTCAGTCGCTGTGACAGACACCATGACCAAAACCATCCTGGGGGAGAAAAGGCTAGTTTCATCTTCTAACTTAGAGTCTATAATCAAGGGAAGCCATAGCAGGAGCTCTATATAGAGACCATGGAGGAGCAGTGCTTGCTGGCTGGTTCCCAGCAGCTTGCTCAGCTCCTTTTTGATACAGCCCAGGCCCAACTGCATAGGGATGACAACGCCCACAGTGCGCTGGGCCTTCCCACAGACATGGCCACAGACCAATCTAATGGAGACACTTTCTCAGTTGAGCTTCCCTCTTCCCAGGTGTGTCAAGCTGACAAGGGACAGTCACCATGACCCTCTTTACGTTGCTTCCTGAAAAGTCTTTGGTAGCGGGAACAAGAAAAGTGCCTAATGCAGAGGACATCTCCTATCCCTGGCTTCTACATGCCATGTGCTCTGTGTCTTGGCCTATACACTGTAAACAAACCACTCCATTGTGGACAGAGATAATCTTGCTACTAGGTATTGCCCACCATGAGATACTAAAACAGTCCTGGAACTTGACCCAAGATAAATTCTCTTTCCTTAAGGCATGTCTGTGACATTCTTTCTGTTGCAGCCATGAGACATATAACAAACCACTCACCTGGATTCAGAGCATCATAAAGGGCAGGGATGATGTTTTCCATCAAAGGACTAAAGGGTCCAAAGATATGCTGGAGCTATTACTGTCAGCATTCAAGAGCCTGCCTCTGGGCATTCATATGGCTGAGAACAACCCCTGGAACCCAGTGATCTATTTGTCATGTGACCAGAGAGGGCCATCTTTCCTAACTAACAATAGAAATGGAAGAGGGGTATCACTCCATAAGAAAATCCAAATTAAGGTGTCATGAATCAGAGCATGCGCAGCATGCACTGGGAAAGGAGAGGAGAGATGCCTCCTGCTGTTTCCTTAATACCAAGGAAGTTAAAATCTGTTAGAAAGTTTCACCATGCCATACAAATGAAAACTTTTAAATGAATTTTCAAATAGTTCCAAGCCTGCCCATCTTGGGCTTAAAACTTTGGAGAATACTGGTAGAAAAATTGTTATCATTTTCTTAAATGCATGCAAATTTCTACCTTTTGGCTCTCTCTGAAGAAGCATGACAATTTGGAGCCTGAATTAGTCCCAAAAAGAAGCTGGTCCCGAATGCCTTCTGTGGCCGCACCTGGATACTTCAGTACAAGAAGCAACTCGGGGACCGGGCGTTTGTCAATTCTGAGCCGAGATGACTGCACAGCTGATTAAACCCACGGCAGAAAAAGTGTTTAAACTTTAATTAATCAGCCAATAAGGAAAATTGAGCTCTGTACCACCAGTAAAGCCTGTACCCCACTCACCACCTGCCCCCTCCACACACATCCACCCCGCACACATCCTACACACAGATAATTCAATGGAAACGTGTTTCCTATAGAAACAGCTTGTGTTTGGGATACCATTAAGAATTTAATCAACAAAATAATTGAACTTTTTTTTTCTTTTGCAATTTCATGCCAATGAACACTGATAATCCAGCCTCAGTGGTTACAACTCTCACTTCAGATGGGAATAGTATATCTTAAAGAAAAAAGAAAAAAGTCAAAATGACATGGTCGTGTTACTCTGACTTCTCAAGGTGGGACAGCGCCTCCTGACGCATGCCCAGCCCGGCTTCAGAATGTCTTTCATTTCCCTTGCGTGCCAGGACAATTTAATTCAACAAATAAGTATTTGTGACTGCTCCTTAAAAGGTAGAACATAATGATGCTATCTGCAGAAGTCCTGCATAAAGCTAATCCAGGGGTCTTGACCCTATGCTTTCTTAAATTTAGTATGAAGACACAGTGAAGCTTCATGGAAAGTAAAGTACCTCAGACACTATGTCAATTAGTTTTCCTTCCGCTGTTGTGACAAAGCATCTGAGGCCATCAAATAAAAGGAAGGAAACATTTAGGTTGGTGGCTAATGGTCTCAGTGGTCCCTGACCCCATAGTGAGGTGGCATGTCACATCAGGAAGCATATGCTGTGATAAAACTACTCACGCCATAATGGCCAGGAAGCAACAGAGACAGGAGGAGACCACAGTCCCCCTATTCCCGTGGGACTTAACTTTCTTCTCTTTCCCCACTTCCAAATTGCTACCAGCTTCCAAAAGCACAAGAGGCCAGCAGTGAAGCCTTTAGCATGTGACATCTCTGGGTGACAAAGGCCTTGAGTGTGTGTGACAGGCTGAAAAATGTAAAGCAGGCCAGACAAAAGCAGAGAATGATTGCGGGTTAGCAAGCATGGGTGTCACCCAGCCAGCTCTCCACGGATATCATCTCAGATAATGCTACACCATCTCCAGTCTCCTCCTCTCCTTCCTCCTCTCCTCTCTCGGCCTTCCCCTCCCCCTGCACTGCACTCCTTTCTCCTCTTCAGTCAGGTGCTTAGAGCCCCACAATATGTCACTTTCTGCTTTGTCACCTGAAGAAGACAGCTCAGATGCTCAAGGCTGCTTTAATCCTTGTCTATCCATCAATCTTTGCTCCACATAATCATTTGGGCTGCTCTGCTTTGAACTTGCTCCAATTTGTCTCCATCTTCCAGGAACTGAGTTGTCGAAAAGCGCAACTGGGTTCCCAGTCAGAGAACTTGCCTTGCCTGAAGGACTCAGCACTCTATGCAGAACTATGGCAGAGCACAGCTGCAGTCTGTCCCCAGCGTCCAAAGAGGCCACTTCTCGCTGGTCCAGAGCAGACCTGTTTGGTATTTTTAGCATCCAATTTGTCAGGCTGCGGCATTAGAAAGTTTCTGATCATATTACATATTCCAGGAAGTCCCGTTGCTGGTGATGCAAGGCTGCATCGATAGACAAATAACTGCTTGTTATCCTGTCCACCTTGTGGAGTTTTTTTCTTCCTTCCCAGTGCTGAAGGCAGACAGTGAGAGGGACACCTGCTGGGGCCCACCTGTCTGAGCCTGAGCCTGCCACCTGCAGCCTTTCGCATGAGCACCCTCTGCTGGCTGGATGCACCGTTTGTGGGCACTTTGGGAGTGAAACCTGTCCTTCACCCCAACAGACAGTTCTGGCCAAGGAAGACATTGTTCCCATTTCAAAGACTAGATTACTGAGGCCAAGGGAAATGCTAATGTAGCTCACCACCAACGAAGAATAAAGGATGGAAAAGGTACGACAGTGCCCATAACAATAGCCATACGGACATTTCCATCAGGCTTTAGAATCCTCTGGGCCTAAGACCTCAAATTTTAATGGCAGGAAGACAATGGCCAAGTGTGTTGAGCCAGGTGATGCATCAAAAGTGTCAGGGACAGAAGTTGGCCTCTCTTTCTGGCTGGCTGGGAAGCAGCAGCCATGCAATAGCACAATTCCCAGACCACATTCTCCACACACACACACACACACACACACACACACACACACACACACACTGGCTTGCACAAGGAGCTGAGTTAGTCCATCATGTAAGACTCACAAAATCTTATGAGATTACTGTTGACATTCTCCTTACTTTTACACACCAATAATGTTAGTCATAGCAGTAAAATTACAAAGCTGAGGCTGAAGGGACTTACAAAAGTCTAATTCACACCAGAAAGGAAAGAGACTTTGGTTTCCATGACCTCCAACACTGTTTGTTTCTGGAACACCAGGAACATGAACTTGTCCTTCCTCCCTTTGTAGGTAGACAGAAGAGTAAAAGGTTAGTGTGAACACTGCACTTGGCAGATGGTATTCTGGAGAAATGGCCCATTGGTTAAAATACTTGCTGTGTATACATGGGGACCGAGTTCCTCAGCATTCACTTAAGCACTGGGCACTTTAGCCTACATGTATAATAATCCTTGTGCTCAAGAAGTAGGTCTCCAGCCATCACGCATAAGGTACCTGCACATGTAAGTGAACCTATACATAGTTAGACATGACCATATGAATGTGCACATACACAAATGTTTTTTCAAACCTAGATAAGCAAAAATATGACAGTATTAATAGTAATAAAATCAGCGTGGTCAGTCATTGATAGTCATAAACTTGCACAAAAATATCAAATCCCATATTCCTTTGCCAAGTCCCTAACGTTGTCACATTAATTTGATTTGTATATGGCAAGGTTTGCTGAGGTTGGGCTGTGGCCTCTTCCTTCCCACAGGGCAGGCACCCAGTGGCTCTCCTCCCGCTTTCTTGTATCTACCTTTTTCTAATGCCTCCTTGAGTCTGCGCACTACTAAACATCAGTATTGGGCTGCGTCACTCTTGGAAAATGAGCTGATTTCGGTGCCACAAGTTTGTAACTCTGGAGGCGAAAACAGGAGAGTTATGTATTCTAAGTCTGCCTCAACTATCCAATAAGACCTTGTCTCCAGAGATGAAAACAAAAATCTAAGTAAAAAGGAAAAGGAAATGAATTGTCTTTTGTCAAAAGTGAGAAGATGGGGGGGGCAGGGAAAGTCAGTCAAACCACAGGAGAGCCCACTTCTTCATGGAGTGAAGAACACCCACATTAAACAGGATAGGGAACTTCCAGTTCCTGCTGGGCACCCATGCTTTCACCTGCCCCGATCTGGACATCATCCCAAGACCGTCTGCTGTACATTAGTGTGTGATGTGGACTTGCTGGTGTTAACCTCATATCAGCGTAGTAATGCATCGTCAAACTCATGGCAAGCTTGGCAAAGAGAGCCACAGCTTCCTCAGCCCAGGCCCCACAGTGGCCAGCTGTTTCTCAGGGAAGTCTGCTATTATGAGAGAAGCATTCTCTGAACCAGAATCCTTAGTGTGTTAACAAAAGACCAATATTTCATCTCTCCATTGGCCAAAGACTTCCAGTCAAATACAAAGTTTATTTGTTTGTTTGGTTTTTGTTTGTTTGTTTGTTTGTTTTTTCAAGACAAAGCTGTGAAGCTGTCCTGGAACTCATTCTGTAGACCAGGCCGGCCTTGGACTCACAGATATCCCCCTGGCTTTGCCTTCCAAGTGCTGAGATTGAAGGCATGCACCACCACCAAAGTCTATTTAAATTGTTGGATTCCTACCTTCCAAAAGCTGGTGTCTTGTCTATAAATGTCTAGGCCTTTAAGATTTAAATTTTCTTATTTATTTATCATATGTGTGCACATATGTGGGTCAGAGAACAGCTTTTGGGAGCTGGTTCTCCTCTTCTACCATGTGGGTCCCAGGGATTGAACTCAGGTCATCAGGCACAATGACAAATGCCTTTATCCACTGACTGACCTTGCTGCCAACCCCTCCCCCCCACATACACACACAAAGTGCTAAGCACAAGAGCAACCTTAAGCCAGGTAGCAGGGAGAAAAAAAAAAAATCCTAGAAGCTGAGAGTCTCCAAACACAAAGCCATTGTTAGCATTTATTTCCTGCACTTATGAAGGCCTGAAGAGGGAATGATCACCCTCATTTCTGATTCATTTTGTACTGGATTTCAAACTAAACAACAGCCAGGAACACAGTCTCTGATGAGTAAACCATGGTAGCTACTTGCCTTGAATTGACAAAACCCAGATGTGGACTGGTAATTTGTGGCCATTGCCTTGTCTAGAAGTTGAACTCTGAGGAAGGCCTGACACCATAAGGCCTTGTGGGTCTCACCTAGACAGGCTTAACTGGGCAGATCATCTGTGTGGGTGGCCTTATGTTTGAATACGAAATGTCGCCTGTAGCCTTACGCACTGAGGACTTGATTGCCAGCTCAAGGACATTTGGGAAGTGACTGGATCCTGAGGACTATGACCTGATGGATGAGTTAGTCCCTTCACAAATGTACAGTGTGATGGCAGAGTGGTGTAAGTATAAGAAGTGAAGCTTGCTGGAAAAAAAAAAAATGATGTCACTAGAGCCATGACATTCATGCTTTGCATGTGAGGTCTCTTCCTTTATTCTCCCTCTCTGCCTCTTGATCATCTTGATCACCTTATATCACATGTTTCTAACTTGGTGATGTTCTGCCCACGTGCATAGCATTCAGCCAAGGAACCCAGACTCATTCCTCCATGAGCTAAAAGGGAATCTTTCCTCCTGTAACAGTTCCTTGTCCTTGGGATGATGGAAGTGATGGAAGTGATCAGTCCACCTGGCTGTAGACTCCCAGTATCGAGCAAGGAATCTACCTACACTGAGCCCCAACAGGCTGAACATGCCTAGAATTGCCAAGTTTTACACTTGCTCAAGGGGACCCAAAATCTGGTCTATTTTAACAGTGACCTCTGACTTCCCAATATCAATATCTAATGATTAAAAACTCCTGTTTAATTTTTAAGACCTGCAAGGCAAGTTAGGTATGCATATGGACTCAAAATTCATCCAAAGTTACTGGACAGATTCCTCTGACCTGGATATGACTTTTTGTTTTTATTTATTCATTTATTTTATGTATGTGAGTGTTTTACTTGTATGCATGTATGTCCACCATGTGCCCTCAGAGGCCAGAAGAGGAGGTTGAATCCCTTGGAACTGGGGTTATGGACATTTGTGAGATTTGGTGCTGGGAACCAAACCTGGTTTTTCTCCAAGAGCCAACTATGCTATTAACCACCAAGCTCTTTTCAACTCGATCATTTATTATTTTTGAAAGAAAATGTTGAGGATGCTCAGAAGGTAGTTAGGGACAGTTATAGAGACCACACCCACACAGCTTAGTATACTGAGGTAACTGAGACAAGGGAGTCAGTACCCTGTAAAATGAGCATTAAGAAACCCCATCCATGACCTTCTGATGACTTTGTAAAAATGGTTCATTTTAATGGAAGCATCTACTAACCCCTGCAGCCAAAATGAGCAGCTCTAGGTAACATCTCATCAGATGGTGGTTCTGAAACTCTCCCATTTCTCCAGGAGGAAGGTCTTTTAGGGAGACAATAACAGAACAAGTAACTGCCATGAGCCAGTGAACATTTTAAAGTAAAAATCCAGGAAGTATACTCAGTGTATACGCGCATACATACTCACACTTGTACTTAAAGATGGTACTTCGGGAGGCCTAAGTACTATTCCACTGGACATGCTCTCTTGATGAGAAAATTCCTCCACAGAGTTACCCCTGAAGGTCAAGCTCCATTGGTTAGCTTACTTTTTCTTGCTTTCCCTCCCATGTCAGGGTTGGCTTACTCACAGATAAGCCTGTTTTATTATTAATAAATGACCATTATATTTACCTGGCCCACAGCTGCTGTCAAGCTAAGAAAGCAGAGTTGAGCAATTGTGGCCAAGTACAAAAGATGCACAAAGCCTAGTATTGCTCATATAGTCCTTTAGAAATGGCGTTCCAACTGTCCACCAGATCCTGTAAAGGCAATCACGGGCCCCTGACATAATGTGCAGGCAGAATCTTGTGAAAGAGACTTTTAAAATGATATTAAGAACCAGGAACCAAGAGGACTGTGGAAGAAAAAGCAAATTAGTCACCCAAGGGCAAACTCATATAGAATAGTCTTTCTCCACCTCAGGGGGAGAGCATGCACCCAGTCTGGGTATGTCATCTAGCATACCCATCATGATAGAATACTCAGTTTAATGCGCATCTGTGAATCTAGATATTCAAGAGTAACAACCTCCATTCTTTCCAATATTGAAAACCGTATTTGAAAATAAATACCCTGATCCAGATATGGTGGCATTCGTCCTTAATACCAGCACTCAGGAAGGAGAGAAAGGAGAACCTCTGAATTTGAGGCTAGCCTGGTCTACCTAGTCAGTTCTAAACCAGCCAGCGATGTGTAGTAAAAACCTTGGCTCAAAAGCACAAAGCCTTAGTGCCAAGTAGATGGCTCAGTCCCCATCAGTAAAGGTGTTTATTGAGCAAGCATGAGACCTGAGTCTGATTCCTAGCATCTACTTTTAAAAGTCAGTCATGCCGGCCCTGTCTGCAATATCAGTTTTGGGCAGGTGAAGACGACCGGGCGTCCCAGAAACTCACTTCCCTACCAGCACAGCCAAACAGCAATCTCCTGGTTCAGTGAGAGACCTTGCCTTTCCATAAAACAAAACAAAAACCTCAAAGAATGGTGAGCACACAGGAAGATAGCTAACGTTGGCCAATCATTTCCACATATACACACAGATTCTTTAGAGGTATGTACAGGGATCGCCTACATGCTGCATCTATTTGTGGCAACTGCTTTTGATATCTTTTGAATGTATGGGGGCGGGGTGTTTTTACCTTCCTTGTCTCTGACCAAGTTATAGAATAATGAACAGAGAATAGAGCTTTTGTGTCTGGGTCATAACAGGTGAATCCGGTTGCCAAAGGCTCATTGCTGGGTCTAGTTAAGTGCAGCCTCTTCTGTGTGTGCCCGCAGACCGTACCATCCACCTAAATCACAGCAATAATCATGGATAGAGAGAGACAGAAAGGTTAAAAGTACCCTTACAATCACTTGCTTTTTCGCCCCTCCTAAGCGTGTTAGAGAGCAATATCGTTCTGTAAAAACAATATGACCCCATTTCTAAAGCAATATTCATGCTAAGCCAGTCAGCTGTTAAATATACCCAGCAGTTTGCATTATGATGAAGCTAAGCCAGAATTTCAATTATTTTCTGGACACATTTAAAATTATAATACTTTACTGGCTTCTCGTTATAGTTCATCCAGATTACTCAAGCCATCATATCAATCTCTTGCAACTGCTAATGTCTTACAGATTTGTGAAGTTAGGCAAAATAAGAGAATGACCAAGGTAATGACCTTCATGCAGGCAGTGCGCTTTGTGGCATCTCTGTCCCTATGTATCCTGATGGCTTATAGTCAAATGCTAGCCTTTCCTGCCAGTGACTTGTAGGCAACAAGAAATAAGGAACGGAATATGCTCTCTCAGTTTCCAGAAAAATAATAGACTTTGTGCAGATATTCCCAGTGGTCCATCCATCCCACAGATTTCACCTCTTCTGCTAAGTGATGTTTTAGAAGCCAGCTCCCACATACCCGAAGACAACATTGCTATTGTAACCCCATCTGGAACATGACTACAAGCAACCGGTGAAAACCTCAATGTTTCCACCTATCCACCCCCCTCAGCCCTCATGCTTATGTGTTGTCCCAGACCAGAAGAGCAAGGCTGGAGAGATGGTCTAGTGGGTAAAAGTGCTCACCACACAGCACTGATGACCTGAGTTGGGATCTTCAGAGCCCATGGAAAAGCCAGACATCACTGGTGACACACCGTCTAATATTCCCAGTGACCACTATAATAGGAAGTTTCTGGCCTGCCTAGTTCCAAGATCTGGACCTACCCTCTGCTGCTTAGGCCTTCCAATATGACTCAGACGCTTATATTGATTTCATGCTGATTGGCCTATGGCTTAGGCATATTGCTAGCTAACTCCTGCATTAATTCAACCCATTTCTATTAATCTGTCTTGTCACGTGGTCTGTGACTCACCTATGTTACTTTGACATGTTGATCCTTGGGCAACTAGATGGTGTCTCTCTTGACTCCACCCTCCTTCCCCTATCTCCAATTTCCCCGCCTACTTCTAAGATGCCTCCCATAAACCAAGACAGTTCCTTTATTAACAGCATACAGAAAGCCATCCCACATCAGCCCACCAAAAGGGAGGTAGCTTGGGGGAGGAGAAGGAGGGAGACCCACAGTGTAAGCCAGCTAGCCTGGCATGAACAGCAGTAAAAACAAGAGCCCTCATCCCAAGCAAGGTGGAATGCCAAAACCAATACCTGAGGTTGTCCTCCGACATCCACACAGAGCAGCTCACACACGCTCACACACACACTCATGCACACACTTGAATATTTTTTTTAAGAACAATCCCACTCAATCAGCAGGAATTTACCTATATTCCTACTAGCCAGGCTTTGAGCTGTGGGTCTTCCTGAATAAAGCATGCTTCCTGAAGTTCCTGTCTACCCACAAGACCTTCAAATGCTCCCTCCAAAAGTATGGTGTGAAATGGAATATTGAGTATGGTGTGAACTGTGTCTTTGTCTGTGCATGACTTCCTGTCCAAAGACACCTCTTTTAAAAGATCTTTTATCTATTAAAGTTACCTTTGCAATGACAAAATAAATAAAAGAAAACGGGAAATTCGGGTTTTGATGGTTTTTTCTCTTAATGCATTGAGTTTCATTGTCTAGTGGAAGGGCTGTTTAAATAGAAATTTGAGTCAATTCAAAAGAAGTGAAATGGAAAAATATTTTCTTTCATCAAACAAGCCACATAAGGCCTCTGTAACCATGGGAGGCCAGTGGCATATGGAAGGGACAGATCAGTTAATTCCTTCAACGCCACACAGACTTCTAGGAAGTGTTGACCTAAAGATTTCAGTTACTTAGAAAGTCTATGTGAGCATGCTTCCTGTTCTTTGCCTACTTGGCATTACCACAGCTATGGGCCCCACTGGTAGCACTAAAGATCATTTCAACACTAATGATTGTTTTATCTTTTAAAGCAACATGCATGTTACATAATTACCTGGGCTGCATAGCAAATTCCAAAATAGTATAAGATCTGGAAAGGCACTGTTTCCAAAGGCCAAAATATATCAGGGCATAGTGCCACTCACCCGGAATCTCAATTTTCTGGAAGCAAAGACAGAAGCATTGCTTCAAGTTCAAGGCTAGCCTAGTCTATATAGAAAATTCCAGGACAGCCAAGTCTACATAAAAATACTGCCTTAAAGCAAACACATTGTGTGTGTGTGTGTGTGTGTGTGTGTGTGTGTGTGTGCGTGTGCGTGTGCGTGTGTGTGTGTGTGTGTGTGTGTGTGTGTGTGTGTGTGTGTGTGTGCTGAATATGCTGGAGAAAGGCCATCTCAAAAGCAAGCACCTACTCAGAAATTTATCCACTGTATGCTTAGACCTTTCTTTTAATGAACAAAAAAAAAAAAAAAAAAAAAAGAAGAAGCATAGGAATTCCAAAGTGGTCTGGAGAGTCCCCAGTGATGGAACTGTCCCCGTGTGGCTGCTGTGGCAGTCATGGGAAGCTGCATATGGGATAAAATCATGAAGTAGACTAAATGCATGTTCATATACTTAGATAGGGCTGGTGAAGTCTGGGTAGGTTGACAAATGCTATCAAGTCTATTTTCTGACCATGATTTTACTTCTGGTCATCAAGCAAGATGCTACCCTTAGAGTCAACTGGGCAAACTGTACCCAGGTTCTCTCACGCATTTCTTAAAGCCATGTGAGAATCTCCAACCATCTCAAGAGAAAAAGTTTAAAAATACATATGACAAGCACGTCACACCCAAAGTGTTTTGAATATAATTTCTTAGGATAAAGCTAAAGGAACAAATGCCACGATAATCCATTATTCAAAGGAAAAATGTTAACTTAGAATGCTAACAGGCATGTGCATATGAAAGCATATCGTGGGATGGTACGGAAGAAACCTAAGAGTGGGGAATTCTGTCACTGTGATCAGGAAGACAGCCTCTGAAGTGAGGCAGAGGCTGCCAGGAGCAAATTACAATGACCAGCAGAGTGCACTTTGGGGAGGTTATCTCAGATCTCAGTTTTCCTTTCCACAAAATAGAACTAATAATCACAGCCTTCATGCTGTCTACTATGTTAGAATGTATTTAGAATGCTAAGAGATTCTTTATTGTTGGTATTATTGCTGGAATTTGTTTACTGGGTTTTATTTAAAAAAAAAAACTGGAGAGAGTACATTATTCACACAATAGCTTAAATGTGAGTCATTGTGTTAGTTATTTCTACCTATCTGTGAGAGGATTGCTGGAGAAACAGTAGCTAACTGAGAGTCTGAGCTCCGTCTTGGAGGTTTTCATGGCAGAGCTAAGCATCCCCTCCCCTGCTACCAAGGCATGAACCCGAGGGACAGGAGTCTGGGACATAACCTCAGATGCCCTCAGAATTTCTTCAGGGGTACTCCACTTCCTCCACCTTCCAAAATAGTGCCACCAGCTTAGAACCAAGCTTTTAACACCTGAGCAGGGATGGGGTGGGCATTCCATGTCAAACCATAATAACCATCAAGCAATCAAGCTTTCACAAGGTAGTATGAGAAAATAAATATATGGCTTGTGTTGTAATGCCTAACTCTACAGATGAAGCCAAGAGCAAGCCAACAGGTTGGCTGCATTATAATTTTCTGACAGGCAATGGATCTGACTTGGCCAATCCCTGGTTTAAATTTCTTTCTTCTTCTGACTTTGGTGTTCAGGAAAGTCTAGTAAAGGCTGCTCCATTTTGCCTCCTCTTCCCTTTATCTTTCTGCTCACCTTCTCCCTGGCTTAGAGACCATCCCATTAAGAAGCCAACCTGTGGTTAAGTCAGAAGACATTGCTAATTGTTCCACATCATGTACTTTTATTGATGAGAGCCCTTCATAGCTCTCCTGGGCCTTGTACATAGTAGGCTTTCAATAAATATTGAGTGATTGATTGATTGACCCATTAGTAAAGAGAACTGAATACTGATAGAAATCGGAAGGTCAGTGCTTCTGGTGACCTCACCTGGTGATGGGAAAAAGAGTGTCAACATTGATTCAATGAGGCAGGGACTGCAAGGGTTTCGTTAACTATTACACCATTTAATCTTTCTGGTCCTCACGGTACCATCGGGGCATGGGGGACTCTTAGGAGCTTGGCTTTGACAGCCAAGCCAATGGAAATGCAGAGAGATCAAGCAGTTCACCTAAAGTTGTATGATATGTGACCTGGCGGGTATAAGACTTCAACGTGCTTGTCCCACTTCAGGCACAAGACTGTCTGAGCAGTTGGAATGGCCACCAGAGGAAAAATAACAAAGGGGAATTGGCCTGGTTGCTTCTGCAGTAATGTCTAACTCTGAACTGTAACAGGAAGCGAAAGTCTGTTGAGACATTTGGTTCTGTGTTACTCAGGCTAGAAAGGAAAGTTTTCACTTATCCGACTTACATCAAAGTCTATGGGAGTCTCTAACATATGGGGATGGTGTAAAGAATGAATACACATGTATTTGATAGAGCATATGCAGACTCCCGTATAATCTGGGGAAGGCTCCCGGACTAAGTGAAACTCACGTCTTTGGGTTGAGCTGTGAAGTGTTAATACATTTGAATCTGTCGCCTTTGGACAGGGATTCCCATAGGCTGGTTCTGTTCCCAGCACTCACAGGCCTTCCTGACTCCACCTGTGCAGCAGAATGAAGCAAAACAGGCTAGGGTGCTCACTCACTCATTTTCTCTGTGTCTCTCTGTCTGTCTCTGTGGCTCTCTCTGTCTGTCTCTCTCTACCTTCCTCCCTCCCTTCATCTCCTTGATTGCTACTCTCCATCACCTTAACTTGTAACTACTTCCTTACCAGTCCTGCTCTCTCCCCCTCTCTACCTTCACCTTCTGTACTCAGCATCCAAAAGCCAGCAAACTAATCAGCAAAACTAGTCCTGCCAAGATCTTTCCCTTGAGATGTTAGTAATTTATTCCTGCCTGGAAGTTTTTCTCTTTCTTTTTTTTTTTTTTTTTTAACTTTTGGGCTGGTAGGATACTTGCCTAGCACACAAGGCTTAGGGTACAAAAAAATAATTAATTAGTTAGTTAGTTAATTAATTTTTAAAAATCTAAGTTTTCTCTAAAGTGGAGTGTGCTCTCCTTTCTTTCTCCCACAAATCATCCCCCTTTTCTCCTTAGAAAATGAGGAGGGCAGCTCTTCCACACTGCCACTGCAGCAGGCAGACCACCGGCTCATACAAAAACTCCACCCACACACCCCTTAGAGGCGGAGTCCAAAGGTCATGAGGACTTTAAAGCTAGGTTTAAGGCTTGAATCTCAGCTTTGCCCTGTTCTGACAACAATTTGGAGTAATGTCCCCTTATGTTTAAAAAAGATACCTTAAATATTTCCCCCAAATAGCTCTTACAAAGGTCAAAGGGCATACCTGCAAGCAAAACTCCTCAAAAGATGTTCTTTATTCTGTGACCAGGGGCTGCTGCTGTCATGAAATGTACGTTTACTCAGTGTGTGGTTATGGAGTCAACTGTCCTCCTGATCCTGTGCTTGGTAGCCATGGCAAATCCTTTTTCTGCAGGGGAGTTGTGTTTAGGAGCAGGTTGACAGATGTGGGTGAAGCCAGTGAGCCCCTGGACACTTAGGGTATCAGATTAACAAAGGCGTTACGATTATTTAACAAGGTTCAGGAATCTGAATAGTTGCTTTAACGTGTGACCTGGAAACCTCTGCAGTGCTGGCATGGGCATCTAGGGAATTCATTTTTATTGGGGATCCCTCCCTGTATGTACATGGAAGGATGATCAGTTACCTCCCTCTCTTCTCCTCTCCTCACTAGATACCAGCAACACCTCCCACCCCACCCCACCCCACCAGTCTCACCTTATCTGAAACAAAGATGCTTATAAAGACAGCCACCTGTCCCCTGGGAAGCAAAAGCCACCCTTGTTGAGGTTTACATCTTGAGGAGGCCACCTTCCATGGTGAAATTATATAAACAGTACAGTGGTTTTCCCAGAATTGAAGCTTCAGGAGTTAGGAAAATTAGGGGTCATGGATTTATATGTCAGTGTAGAAAATGCAATTTGCTTTGTATGCAGAACTTCCTGCTCCAACAAAGGACTTTGGAAAAGAAAGAGCTGATCTCACAGCAGCTTATTGAATAACATTTTTGCAAGCTTCAAGCCTCCTTGAAGCAAAGCCAGGCACCCAGCGAACCCGATAATATAATAAGGAATGTATAGAATCAGGGTTACCAGCGCATCCCTAGAAAGCACTTCAAAACGTTGTTTTTTTTTTGTTTTTTTTTTTTTTTTTCTTAAACATCAAAACATACAAGGGGCAGCGGGTCTCCCTTGCAGCTTCCGTCTATTTATAATTATATTTTATATAAACATATTCTGTAATTGTGGCAAAGGCTTCATGGGCACATGGTGGCAAAGCATTCTTCAAAACTGTCTTTAATTATTCATTTAGCTCTGCTATATTTTATATTCCTTTTCATAAATGTTAATCTTTATTATTGCCTTCCTGGGGGGGAGGGGTTGAAAACACGGACTCACACAACAGTCACACCTGCTATTAAATAGCCCATCAGCGCGACATGGATGAATGTGGTGAGTGGTTTCATTGTCTCCTGTCTGCAGTTTTATATGGTTTCTATCAAACTGAAGGGTAATTTTTTTTTTTCGGGTGCTGCTTATTTTAAATGTACAAAACCCTTGTGTGTAACTCCATTAGCTGCCCTACAGCATTGCAATCTAGAATTTCCCCAGGGCTCTTGTGAAATATTGATGGAACCCTTGCTTTTGTGGCTTCCTGTGATACACTAAACATTTGTCTGATGTTAGCTGAGCTTGAATGGATCTATTCAGATCTGGATCAGCAGTGACTTCAAAGGGAACAAGACTGCAGCAATATTTCTCCATATTTTTCTTTCTTTTCTTCTTTTTCTCTTTTTTCCATGTATTTTAACAAAGTTTTGAAGCTTTATCATTATACATGTTTTCTAAAAAAAAAAAAAAATACTTTTTTAAAAAGTTCAAATCACTGAGTTCCAGGGTGCCAAGCCAACTGTCAGTATTTATAATGACAAATGTTAGGATGGGTCATTATTGTGGTACTCTGGGTAGTTTGATGCAGAGGTGATACTGTCTGGCAACAGGGGTGTACATACATGTGGCACACACGTACATGTGACATGCACATGGGGGTTGGGGAGGAGCCTGGCTTTGTGGAATTGCATGTTTCTGGAGCTCAGAATCATAAGATTCTTCCAGCCAACATCCATAAACAGATGAGAAAATTTACCTCAGACACACCTATTTCCAGCTGCTGCTGTTTGTGTTGAACTTTATACCACTCGAGACCAATAGGACCAGGGTTCATATTTGTTTATGTTCCCTGCTCAGATTATATTTCTACCTGTAGATACATTTTAAAATAGCCCAATAGCAGTCAGGTAGTCTCTAACCCAGCTGTCTCCACCTTGGTGGGGCTGCAATGGGCCTGATGCTTGTGTTGTGGAGGGCTTCCCTGGGCCTTGCAGGAAGTTTACCATCATGCCCTGGGCCTAGATGCCAGTAGACAGTGGTGACACCTAGAATACCTCCAGACACTTCCACATGTCCCGCAAGGGCCAGAGGACATAACTGCTCCCTCTCCTGGGTGAGAATCTGGTTTCTAAGCATCCTAACGCTTGCCTCCAGTACAATAAAAAAGTATTAGTCAGTTCAGTGTCATAGGCAACTAGGCAATGGGTTGGCCTCCAGATGAATATCTCACAACATGGTTTTGTCATTTGTTTGCACATATGTGGACTCACATGTTTGTACAGATGCACAAACATCTGTACCTGTGTGTGCCTGTGTGTGTAGGTTCACACTGGGAGTCTTCCTTAGACACCCTCCACTTTTATTTCTGAGGCAGGGTCTCTCAGTGAACTTGGAATTTGCCCATTTGACTACGTTAGATAATTAGCTTACTTCAAGGGTTCCCTGTATCTGCTTCCAAGGCACTGGGATTGCATTTGGGCTGCCACATCCCTTCCTGGAGATCCAAACTCCAGTCCTCCTGATGAGTGGCAAACACGTCACCCTCTGAACCATCTCCTCAGCCCACCTCAACACCATCTCTGTACTGACTGACCTTCCAGCAGTGACCTGACCTATACTCAGCAGTGCAGGCACCACTGACCTCCTTGCTTTAAGGATCAGGAAGCAGAGAAGCAACATTCTAAAGCATGAAACCTTCAGGGACCAGCAAAAGGGGCCTGACCCTGGTGGTGACATGGCTTTATAAATTTTGTCTATAGAGGCTCCTCACTTATAAAGAGCAGTTCCCAGAATGACTTCTACGATTTTCCTCCCAGGTCCCCAGCCTATGGACACCCACAGACGACCTTTGCCCTGGGTTTTCCCTAGCCACTGACTTCATGTTTGCAGCTAGCAAACAAGGCAGAGTTGGCACAAGCCCTGGATGGCAGGGTGCTCACCTACTTCTCTCCTTGTGGTCAGATTTCATTAGTTCTCCTGCAACTTTCTAATCTACACAAGGCTGAAATACTTATGTCTCCCACATTTGTGTTTCTGGGGCTCAGCATGGGACACACAGCAAGCCTTGGGCTTTTCAAATGAAATGCTTCATTATTTAGTTAAGCAACTAGAAGCACACACACACACACACACACACACACACACACACACACACACACACAACTTCTCTGGGGGCAGCCCTTTCCCATAGTTCTGCCTTACAATCTGAATGGAAAAGATGGAATGGGAACTCCCAAAATAGGGTCCTAACAAAAAAATTAAAGCCCACCTTGTTCTCCCCCATCGCAAAGAAATCCTAGAAGAATATGTGCTGTCGCCTCATACACATCTCTAAGGATGAGCTCTCTGTGCTCTGCAGACAGTAAATTCATGCACATCCCACATGCAGTGGGACCATTATAGAGAGCAGAAGACAGTGGAGGAAGCTCAGCCCCTCAACGGGATGTTTCCACAACTGCAGGCATGTCTTCATGTTTTATTTATAAAATGGTGGCGCTCTCTCTCTCTCTCTCTCTCTCTCTCTCTCTCTCTCTCTCTCTCTCTCTCTCTCTCTCTCTCTCTCTCTCTCTCTCTCTCTCTCTCTCTCCCATACTTGTGAAATTTGAATCCTCTAGGAAGTAGCTATATCTGCACAGGGCATCAACAGGAATGACACCCCCCCCCCCGCACCCCCCTCCACGCCCGGGTCCCCACTAGAAGGTGTCCTGTGTCCTCTCTGGCAGGCACAAAAAATATAAATAATGGCTACATGTGTGGGGAAGCCACAAGAAGAAGAGCCCATGATGGCCCTCACCTGTGGTCCCAGGGCCACAGAGACTAGGGCAGGAGGATCCAGGGCTATAGGCCAGCCTGAGCTCAGATCCTGCCTCAGCAAATAACAACAGAAGAATTACGGAGGGGAACTCATCTTAGTGGCAGGATCAGAAGAGCATTCGATAGAAGAAAGGAAACTGAGACAACAGCTGTGTCTATTATTCCAGCAGCAGAAAGATGGGAAGTTCAAGATTATCCTTAGCTACATGATAAGGTCAAGGTCAATCTTGGCTACATGGGACCCTAACTGAAACAGAAAAGAAAAAAACGGAGTTTAAGATTCCTCAAAACAGCCATGGGACTTAAAAGATAATTGCCCAAAGTAAACCCTGGGCTTGAAAGCTGACATTTGCCCACTTTTGAGTGCAAAGACGCTGTCCAGTTTGTCTGATTGCTCTTTGATTCCTTGAGGGAAAAAGACATCTATCAAGGAAGTGATGGTAACTTCCGCTGGTCTCCACGGTCGGAGGGTCTGGGGTGGGAAGAGGTGATTATACATAAATTCCTTTAGCCCCACACACGTCTGCCATCTATTTATACTTAGCTAAAACAGCATAAACAGTTGAGGGGACATCATTCACATGGTACCAGCATTCCTGACATCCTGCGTATACAAATCACCAGGTGTCTGCGTAACTAGCTTCACTTGTACATCAATCCAGACGCCCGTCGGGGACAATCTTTAGAAAAGGGATTTGGCTTCCGCTGGCAACAGATGAAGTAGATCATGGAAGAGCTTGTCTTTCTGGATCAGCTACAGAGCCAGTGCTGGTGCTCTGAGGCGTCAGGCTAAGAGACGGCCTTACTACACTCAGGTTATGATGGAAACTTCAGATCAGGGACAGTGCCCAATGGAGTCTATCAAGGAGCCTGAAGAAAAGCATAATATTCTGTGGGAGAGTGGCAGTCTAGACATGTTTTCAGCTACTCGATATAATATTATTGAGCACTATTTAATGTCTGGCAGAATCCCCTTTTGTAGCCTTTTAATTAATTAATTATTTTTTATTCCATGTACACTGGCTCTTAACCGCTGAACCATCTCTCTAACCCCTCCCTTCTATAGCCTTAAGACGTTCTTAAGCCACACACGGTTGTTAATGCCTGTGCTCCAACACTTGGAAGGCTGAGGGAGGCAGGCTTCATTGGTTCCACATCCATCTGCTCTACAGAGCGAGTTCCAGTAAGCCTGGGCTACAGAGTGAGACCTTGACTCCAAATAAATACCTAAATAATAAAAAAACCAAAGTGACTCACTCTGGAAAAGAAAGGGGAGCTGGGAAATAGTCCTCTGTGGGCCTCTGCCAGGCCGTGTAGGAATATGCTCTGGCTATTGACTGACTTCTCGGATGAGGTATCGAAGGCCCTACCATCTGGAAGTCCTGGCAAATTAAGCAAGAATCCCAGTATTCATTTAAACACTGACTTAGACACTGTGTGTGCTTCAGTGTGAGGGCACAGTCATCTATAGGCACTCTCTCTATGCCAAGCATTTTTACCTTTTTTTATACTCAACAATTACTGTACTTTGCCTCATCTAAAAGGCCATTCAGTCGGCTGTGGTACTTACATTCCACACCATGAAGAAAGAAAACTTCTAATTAAACCATGATATACTGTTCTCTTATCGCTGAGAATTTATATCATACTTACTGAAAAAGTCTTTTAAATGTATTTTTTTAAAGATCTTTATTATGTAGTGTTTATATAAAACAAGCTGATAAGCAAAATAAATTGTTAAGGCATTCTGGAAATTGCTTCCAACTGGCCCCTAGCAGCCATTTTAAGAAACCATTGATTATATGATTTACTTTAATTTCTGGGATATGGAAATCTTAGGGGAATGTCTTTAAGTAAGTGCAATGATGTTATGGAAGTGTATGTTCTATTCTGGGCTCTCTGGGGAAAAAAATGTTACCACAGTCACACCTAACACCCCAGTCCCTTCCTGTGATATTTAAGTGGCACGCTCAAGAATTACACATCTACATGTTTGAAGACTAGAATGGTTTGTGTGCACTGTCAAGTTTCTGGTGTCACCTAAGAGACACACCTCTGGGGTGACAATAAGGGTGTTTTCAGAGAGTTTAACTGGGGAAGGAATGTGGGTGGTATCATCTATGGGATGGGGCCCCCGGACTGCCTAAAAAGGAGAAAGTAAGCTGAGCACCAATGTTCAAATCTCTCTGCTTCCTGACTGCAAGTGACCTCGGGTTCTCACCGTCACAGCTTCCCCCACCGTATTGGACTATTCCTTCAAACCCAGAGCCAACAGAAGTCTCCAGATTCTTAAGTTGTTTTCGGTAGGCAGTTGCCATAGCAACGACCAATGCCACTAACACAATAGCCACTTTGACAGACACTCCCCAGAGCAAATCCTGTGAAACCAGAACAGGGGGGATCCTGACCTAACACAGGAGAAGCCTCCAGGGAGATCATACACCAAAATAAGAAAAGAGACCAAGGAAGAGGGGGGAGAAGAAAAAACAGAACCAAAGAAACATGTTAAGACCTGCAGTGCTTTCTCATTAACCCCTCTCTGCCCATGTTGGGTCACTTTCTAATGGTCCCCATTTCACAGGGGGAGGAGGTGAGATGTGAAGAGGAGGCTTGTCATCTCAAATGATAAGAAGTTCTACTTATTCAAATAGGCAGGCTTAGTCCTCGCTGTGGTGAGGGGAGGGGAGGGCCTGGTGGCTCCAGTATAAATCCAGGCAACATCCAGTATTGTAGTACTCAGAAATGATTCACATCAGAAGCATTCCACATTCAGATCTTAGGTCAGAGTCATGGAAAGACACGTGTAAGAATATGCATCAGAATCCCCCCCCCCAATTAAAACGTTATTAAATGCCTGGTTGACAGAGTCCTAGTAAATACATTCAGTAACCCTGTCTATGTATCATTTATATCCAGGGACTATTACTGTTAACAAAACCCCAGGAAAGGGGGGAACATTTTCATTCTAAAAGCACCCTTACTGACACACCCAGAGGTGTGTCTCCTTGGTGACTTTAAAATCCCATGTCTGCTTTTATAACTAATATTTCTACTGTCTGCTCTTATGATTCCATCATGTCCACATCACGGAGAAACATGTCATCATGTCAGGGCATGTGGGGGAGCACAGGACCTCACCATATGACACACAGAGACAGACAATGAAACGCAGAAGAGAGCAGGACACATCTACCCAGCATATATGACCTATTTCCTCAACTAGACTCCACCTCCCAATGACACCGTCATGTAATTTCTGAATCCATCCCTACATTAGCTCAGACCCCTCAAGAACCATTTGTTTCCTAGTCCCCCTGTCACAATGAGCCTGTGAAGGGCATTTCGTATTTTAAGTCATAACATGGATGCCATCGTGGAAATGTAGAAAGCCATATTTGTTCTCAGGATCGACTTCTAATCAGAGAACAGGATATGCATGCAAATTTGTAGCAACTCTAGGAAATTCTGAATGGGTATCTTGCTTCTTTTCCTGTTGCTATGGTAAGATACCCTGACAAATACAAATGAAGGGGGCTAGAGTTGGATTGGAGAGATGGCTCTGCGGTAAAGAGCACGGGTCCTTCCGGAGGACGTGAGTTAGAGTCTCAGCACCCACATGAGGTGGCTTACAAACCTTTGTGCCTCTAGGGGGATCTGATGCCTCTTACCTGTAAGGGCATCTGCACACACACACACACACACACACACACACACACACACACACAGAGAGAGAGAGAGAGAGAGAGAGAGAGAGAGAGAGAGAGAGAGAGAGAGAGAGAAACGTGCATTTACATAATTAAAAATAATATAAATAAATTGAAAGAGGACATGGAAGTTTTATTCTGGTTCACAGTTCTAGGTTACAGACTGTCATGTTGGGGAAGGTGGCTGGAGCCTAAGATAGATGGTCACATTACATGCATAGTAAGAAAGCAGAGATCAATTCATGCATACATGCCAATGCTCAACTGTATTTCTAGTTTTATACAATTTGGGATCCAATGCCCAGGAAACGGTGCTGTCCACGTGGCTGCATCTTTATACTAACCACATATGCCTACAGGCTAACGTCACTTTTCAGGTGACTCTAAATTGTGTCAAATTGATCATCAAAACTAATCATGATTTTTTAAATTTTATTCACCTTATAATCTAAGATGCCCAAGGATTCACTGAGAATTCATTGAGCCATTCAATACTTACACTGGAGTATGCATCACGTGTCCCAAGCATATGCTCCTGTGTACTTCTGAACCCAATACAAAAAGATCCCTGCTCTTGAGAGCACACACGGTATCATTTGACAGTAGACTTAGTAAAAAGAGCAAGTGAGTAAACATGATGAGTAAAGAAAGATGCAGCAATCTGAGGGGACCCTAGAGGAAGACCGTTGTGATGAGTGGGGTGACAAGGGTCACATTCACTAGAGAGTATTCTCAAGAAGACGAGGCAGATAAGAAAAGAGGGAGAGAAGACAGAATGACACCTAACGCAGGTGTGCCCTGCCCGATGCAGAAAGAACAAAGAGGCCAATTTGGTCAAGATAAAAACAAAACAAAACAAATCCCGAAGAAGCAGACCAGCTAAGTCACAACACAGGAATCTGAGGACCCTATCGCGTAAACTGTAAAACTTACAGTTATTAACTCAAGTTAATTTTACTGATTCGTGGGTCTCACTGTAACATTCCCATACATTCACATACATGCTTTGGTGGTATCAACCCTACCCTTAACCTCTTGGACAGAGACTTAATAGCCATAACACATAAAGATCGTAAAAAAGACAAGTGATCCAGTCAGCACATAGAGGAGTAGAGGACACATAGCCACTAAATCAACCAAGGAATGCTCCCAGCTTGATCCCCTAAGGAAACTTTGATCAAGTAGGCTGAGATGGCAGTGATTCCATGTTACCACTGCCAGGACGGCGTTAACCAGACAGCCAAAAACTGACAAAGCCGGTAGGATGTGGAGGGGGGATGCTTCTGTATGGTTGATGAGACTGCATTCATCCGGCCACTCTGGAGATGAGCATAGAGGTCCCCAATAAGGAGGACTTGAACTTTGGCTTTCTAAATTTTGAGATGGATGTCACTGGAGGATCTTGAGTAGGGGCATGTCACCTGATGGCCAAGAGTATTAAGAAGTGACTGCAGGGAAGAGCTTGGGGTTCTTGTGCTCTCATGTCACTGAACATGAAAGCCTGGTTAGGAAGGGACAGTGACCTGCAGTATGGTAGGGGACTAAGTCAACTATGATTCACCACCCAGTTCAAGACAGCTAAAAAGAGGAGGCTGAGCATGCCCAAAACACAGAAATGATGAATGCTGGAGGTTATGAGCTGTCCGTTGTCGTGGTTTGTCCATCGTGTGTGTGTGTGTGTGTGTGTGTGTGTGTGTGTGTGTGTGTGTGTACTAATGGCCATCACACCTGCAATAAATACATATGTTTCCAAAATTAAAAAGACCCCACTGTACAAAACAAGCAATCAACTGTGAACAGCAGCAGTGTGGCTGGAGTCTGGAGGAGCTGCGGAGGACAGGAGGGGCTAAGCAACAGCTTTCCCTTACCACTGCATTCCAGAACTTACTCAGTGGAGGGTGCTGACAGGAGATGCTTGGCTTTAGGCCTGTGCATCTGCCTCCCGACCTAACCCTGACCACTGACCACTTCTTCACCACCCTCTGTGGCAGCTATTCTGCTGGCCTCAAACCCCTCATTTTAAACTGGAGGCAAGCTGAGAGTGGAGGGGCACTCCTGTAACCCCAGCTCTCAGGGGCCAAGGCAAGAGGATGAGCCCAGGGCCAGCCTAAGAGCCTCACTCACACTCACACACACACACACATACACACACACACACACACACACACACACACACACACACACACACACGCATGCACACACACATATTCATACATATTCATGCACACACCTATATATACACACCATACACATACACTAAGTATACACACACATTGTAACACACACATACACATTCATACCCACATACATATCATACACAGACACACAAGTACACATATACACACTGACACACACACCATACACACACACATATACACACTGACACACACACCATAACACACACATCAGACACATAATAAGTGTTTGAATAAATTAAAAGGAATCTCTTCCTTTTTGTCCCCTGATAACAAGAGAGATTTTGTGAGAAGCAAATTCTATTCTAGAAGCTGTTCAGATCCATAGAAGCTGTTGAAGTTGGTTTGCTTAAGTAATTAATTCAGATCTGGGACTACATTGGTGAGATGCCCAGGCTTTTAGTGACTGGCTTAGTTGAACATAAATGGTCTTTATGAATGAAAGACAAAATAAAGGCTGGTCTGGAGTTCGTGGTACCAGAAAGCTTATGAGTTCATTCCAGATTGGTCAGATTGGTCAGTTATATGAAAAACACAAGCAGATGACATTGATTCACACATGACTTTTCTCAGAATATTATTGCTCAGAATCACTGACAAGTGACAATTGTCAGCAGCATAGAAGAGAGTTGTGGAGAAATGGTTGGTAAAAAGGCCCAAACTTCCCCTCTGCCTCTGTCTTTGTGTGGATGAACCAAAAGTTTTAGTCCAGTCTCTCTCTCTCTCTCTCTCTCTCTCTCTCTCTCTCTCTCTCTCTCTCTCTCTCTCTCTCTCTCTCTCTCTCTCTCTCTCTCTCTCTCTCTCCTCTTCCTCTCTCTCCCCTTCCTCTCTCTCCCTTTCCCCCATGTATGTGTGTGCATTCATGCATGCATGTACCATTTTCCTGTGAATATTATAACTCTATCCTTTATGGATGAAATGGCTTCCGTTCTGTGTGCATCCCACACTGTCTTTACCCGGACCTCTGTTGCTGGGCATACAAGTTGATTCAATACATTAGCTAGTGTGAGCAGTGCTGCAGTGAATGAACGATGTACACAAGGAGCTCTGTGGTGTGTTAATGGGGAGTCCTCCAGGTAAAAACCCAAAAGCAGTAGAACAGGTCATATGGAAAGAGATTTCTAGGTTTTTCAGAGCTTTATGAATTGACCAAGTGTTTTCAACTGAACAATTATTTTACATTGAAGATTTATTTTTATTTTGTGAGTATGAATGCCTGCTTGCATATATGTATGCATGTCACATGAGCCAGGAGCTTTCAGAGGCCAGAAGAGGGCATTGGACTCCCTATAACTGGTGCTATGGGTGGTTGAAAGCTGTTATATGAGTACTAGCAACCAGAGCAGGTATCTAAAATCTCAACAGTTGCCCACTTAGCCACTGAGCCGTCTCTCCAGACTCTGAATCATTACATTTATTTTGCTTGCTGATATATGGCCATTCTTATCTCTAGAACAGTCCATCTAGTCCAATTTTCTCATAAGTGCTACTTCATTTAGATGTATTTTTATAAAATGCAAAGTTTGTCTGTGAGCATGTAATCTGTAAGAACAAAATCACACTCTCCTGCCATTACAGTGCACAGAGTCACACTCATCTGCCTCCACAATACAGAGTCACACTCATGTGCCTCCACAGTGCACAGCTTTACACTCACTTGCCTTCATGGTACAAAGCATCACAGAGCAGGGCACATTGGGAAGAAACTCTGGAAAGCTAACTGTGCACACAGCTGGGCAGGACATTGGCTCTGGATGCAGTAACCTCTCTTCAAAGCTGAATTCTACCAGATTCTGGGTCTGTGGTCATGGGAAATTTAACTTCTGGAAGACTAGAGTCCTTTATCCTTGAAACTAGAGCCAATGATGCCATGCCCACCACTGGAGTGCTGTGAGGGTACAAAAAATAAAAACATTTAAGGCACTGATTAAGCAATACTGTTAGAACATGATCCGCATAAGCAAACAGGACTCTAATAAAGTCACATACATGATCTAAGCCATCCTCATAGCAATACAGGGTCAGATCAGGTCTCAAAATCTAAACTTATAACTGGTTTCAGTAGATCAGTTTACCCACGTATCTGAATCATGCCCACTGAGCAAGGGTGGAAACTTCTAAACCAAAATGAGAATCATATAGTTCTCTGGTCTCCACTCCCCACACTGGGTTATGGTCTGTAACTCAGTTTGTTAGGACAAGATAATAATGAGCAGATGCAGACGCCTCCCTGGGAGGAGGGTTCTTCCTATACATACGACCAATGGAGCTGAGGTAAAGCTGCGCTCTCATTTGGGGAAGATGAGCTCATTTATAAATGACTTGTTAGGGCGTGCATCATTTTCCTGATCGGTGGTAGCGAGGCAGCAACTTCGGGGACTAATGTGATCCATCATGTTATTATATATTTAGGGGCTTTTGGAAAATGCTGCTATTTACTCAACCGACTGTGTATATAAACTATTTAAAGCAGATTTTTGACCCAGTAGACTGTACCAGCTCCATCCATCGTCTCGACGAGCATGTGGGGACTCTTAAATATGCAGATTATTGACACAATAGACTCCGAGTTCTGCAAATGTGCTCTAGACATTGAAGTCACTGGGGGATGATATGTCTCTCAAAAGCATTTCCAAACCAGATCCGTGCATACAGCCCCGCGCTATGGCTAATGTACCTGTAGAGGAAGACAACTTTGGAACAAGGATTCTGATACATAGAAATGAGACTTTCTCATGAGTATCACTTGGTTCTGCTTGTTTGGATCTCTGAATTTAGAACATGCCAATATCTCTACCGCATGTCCAGCGATGCCACCAAGAGCTTCAAACTGGTGTTTTCTTTTTTTGAAACAGGGTCTTATGAAACCCAGCCCAGTCTCCAACTCTATGTGATGAGGCTGGTCTTGAACCCCTTATCTCGTTGCTTCTGCCTCCCAAGCATTAGAAATATATGCATTGAAAGAATTTGGTTTTAGGCTCTCAGGCTAAGAATTTATTCTGGGAACTGGACAGATGGCTCAGCAGCTAAGATCACCTGTTGCTCTTGCCCTGGATTTACTTGGGTTTAACACCCAGCACTCACATAGTGCCTCACAACCATCTGGCACAGCAGCTTTGATGCCATCGTCTGACCTCCATGGGCACCAGACACATATGTGTGCACACAGGCAAAACATTTATACATGCAAAATAAAATAAATAGATCTAAAAAGTTTTTTTTAATAATCCATTCAGTTTGTGCTCATGCAAATTCACTTCTTTAACTCATGCCATTTATCTAAGAGCAAGTGGGTCTTTGATAGCAAGAAATACACCGTATTCATTTTCTTGTTGATTTGACAAAATGAGTCTGTTTCTTCCCACAATGTGAGGATATAGTCTGTCATAGTGGCAAGAGCCTGAAGCGGTTGGTCACATGGCATCTGCAGTCGGGAAGCAGAGAGGGATGATGGCTGGTTCTCAGCTCACTTTCTTCTTTTAGTTCAGTGTAGGACCTCATCTGAAGGAATGGTACTAACCAAATCTGAGGTTGGTTTTCCCACCTAATCTAGATAATCCCTCACAGAAAAGCCCAGACATTTGTTTTCATGGTGACTATGAATTACATCCAGTTGCTAATCAAAATTATGGCCTGAAGTGAGAGGAAGGAGTGGCACTGAGAAAGGGATGGAGCCTGTACCCTGTGAGGATTTGGGAAGTGGAGTAGAGTTATCTGCATGATGGTCTTGTCAAGCAAATGCACTTTAACAAACCACACCCCATCTTGAGTCATGAGATCAGATTCGCAAGAGTCCAGTAGGTGACACTGGAACACATGCTTATGTTTTAAAAAACAGGAAGAAAGGAAGAGGGGGGAAAGGTGAGAAAGTGCTCATATTTTGTTTTATGTTTTCACTCTTTTAAATGAATCATCAAGCTGGGAATAGAGGGACATGCCTTTCATCACAACACCTAAGAAGCAAAGGCGGACAGATATCTTCAAGTTCAAGACCAGCTTGATGTACATAGAAAGTGCCAGGATAGCCAGGTCTACATAGATAGACCTTGTCTCAAACCCTCCCCAAATTAAAAAAATTAATCAACAGATGTATTTTAAGTGTTTTGTTCAGAGACCATGCAGTGTACTGAAATCCTCTTCCCTTAAACTCCCAGAGACCAGAATCTACACTCTGTGGGCTTTTTCCCAATGTGCCTACATGAGAGTAGGTTTACATAGATGGACCTGCATGTCATTCAGACTTCAATGGCAAGCTTTTGAAAGTCTGAGCTAGGCACAGTCACCCAGGCACTGCCTCATTTCACTCTCCTCTGGGATCTAACTCCTGACCTCACAGAAACTGAGAGCATAGCAGTGATCAGCAGAATCCAGGGAGAGTAGTGAGGCAAATGGGGGGGAGGTCTGATATTCTGTTGTACAGACCACAGTTAATGTGATGTGTTGCAATTTCAGAATACCTGGGACAGGATTTTAAGAGTTCTTCTCATAAGGAAATAAAAAATACTAAGGAATGAGGATATTAATCCCTGGTTTGATTATTATAAAACAATATCTGTATATGGAAGTAGTCCATGTGTCTCTAACATATATAAAATTGTCATATACAAGATATCATGTACCCAGGAGTGAAGTAAGGTGCCCCTTGCAGCTTTAGGACACAGCGAGGATGTTGTGCATGGATTTGTTAAAACAGCAAAAGGAGCATCTGGAACAAGATGGTGCATGTGTGACAACCTTTATTAGCTACTTACTTCCTTTGTTGCTATGGCACCATGCCTGACAACAGCATCTTCAGGATGGAGAAGTTTATTTCAGTTCATGGTTTGAAGAGTCTCGGCCGTAAGAGTTAGGAAGGCATGTAGCAGGAGGCGGCCGGGTCTTGATCAAGTTACATCCATAGTCAGGAGGCAGAGAGAAGTGTTGGTACTCCACTTACATCTCTTCTTTCCCTCATTTTTAGTCCTGTACATGCATCCGTGAGTGTGTGTGTGTATATGTGTGTGTGTGTGTGCTCACTCATGTTTCTGTGTGACATACATGTAAGAGTGGTGTGTACATGTGTTACAGTGCACATATGGAGGTCAGAGGTGTCTGTCGGTCTTCACCTCCTCTTTTAAAAGGCAGGGTCTCTCTTCAGCTTTTGCTGGTTGCTGCGTGCACAGATAGCCCATTCACATACTTCTTGGCATCCTCCTGTCTCTGACTTCTATCTCTCTGTGGCACTGATAGAATTAGTCCCACACTATTGTGTCTGCCTTTAGACTGTTTCTGGAGATTTGACCTCAGGTCTTCATACTTGAGCAGCAAGCACTTTACCTAGTGAGCCATCTCCCCAGATCCCCTCCTTTTCCTCTGGTCCTGAACTCCAGTCAGTGGATGCTGCTGCTTGTACCCAGGGCCCCCTTCAGTTAAACTTTTTTTCGGAAATGCCTTCACAGGTACATATAGATTATGTTTTTATGATGATTCTAAATTCTATCAAAATGACAGAAAGATTAATCAACTCACAGGCCATATGCTGCATCCCTCAGTTAAACCATCAGGCAGTGGTGCCCCCACCTCAACCTCTAGAGAAGAGTCAGTGCGGTATCATAAAGGGGAATGCCAACTCACTGACCTACGACCCGTCCTGTTGGACTGTGTCCTTCCGAAGTCAGGACAGAGAAGGGATGACAAGCTTTGAAAAAACCAGTCTCAAAGTGTTTTTCACCCCAAACTGAAGGGTCAAAAGAGCCTCTAGGGTTTCCCATTGGATGACTCAAAGAGACCAGAAGGCTGTCTATCTCTCAAAATTTGGGACATCAGTCCGTCCAGCTGCCCGGTGTGGATCCATCCACAGATTCAGGCATCTCTGTTATGTAAGCTGCCTCATTTAAAAGCTAAATCTAGTTAATTAAGGCCGGAACTTGGTCAGGATTTATTTGGCATAATTGCTGGAGCTGCTAAAATTGCCAGTCTCTTCTGTAGCTTTTTTTTTCTTGTTTTATAAAAAAAATATTCAATCAGATAAGGACACTTTAACAAACACAGAAGAATGATTAAAAATAATGCTAGACTAATTTTTTTATGCCATTACTTGAGAGAGCAAATACCTAAACTCTGGAGAAATGGGCCTTTAGCAACATGGTTCTTCCCAGCTGGATTTCTGTCCCTGTAACAATGACAGGGTCACATACATGGAGGCCTTGCCCTCACCAGATACCCTGGGTTCTTTTCAGCTTGTCCAGTGACATGTCACATCAACCCTCAAGGCAGGTTCTGTGGTGGTCTTCAATTTATAAAGGGTGGGACTGAGACCACAAAGGCGTGTTTGTGAAATAATAATATAATAATAATATAATAATAATAATAATAATAATAATTAATAATAATAAAAAAATGGGACGTGGCAGAGGGAGAGTCTGATGAAGAGCAGATCACTTTCTTCCACTTCTCCAAACAAGAGGAAGGGGCCACACATTCTTCTCTGGCTCATCTGACACAGCAGAATCCTCTGCTCAGCCCCCAAACGTCACTGACAACTCGAGGTACAAACAACAATTCTCTTCCTCATCCTCGGTTCCCCAAGCTTCAGCTGACCCTCACTGCCACAGTTAAAACTATAGCAATATGGGAATAGGCCAGGAACACTTCCTTTCTACATATACAAGAACCACAAACGTCTTCCGGCACTATCACATGGCCTCTAGGGGTGGGAGGGGGGGAGAATGACTCCAGGCTGAGATCACTCACTGTGGGAGATGATGGGACACACCTGGTCCCTGGTCTTCTAGAAGAATCAGCTGCCAGAAAATAATTATAGAGTCGCTCACCCTGAAATGCAAAGATGGAGAACAGCAGTAGATGTTAGCTAGCCTTGCCCACTGGCCTTCGTAGGCACGAATATACGGGCATGCACACACATGTGCACACACGAATAACGTGGACAACCAAAAGAACAGGAAGAAAAACCGGTCTGAATGATAAGTTAGGTCCAAAGAGTAAGGTAAAGGAAGGACCCCAGCATAGAGCCAAGAACCCAGCAGGTGGGCTCTCAAACCCCAGTTGAGCTGGGTGACCCTGGACATGGAATTAACATTCCTCCAAGATTCCATTTTCTCATCTGTACAAGGAGAAAGTAAAAGGCAGACAGTTATCGTGGGGATCAAAAATGCCGCTTGTATAAAGACATTAGGCCACTGGTCTTATGTCTGCGCCCTATGAAATCTAAATAGCTGGACTGTTTAAAGTCAGGAAACAAGCAGCCTGGGATGGGGTGCTCCCTGACATTGAAGATGCTCAAGTATCTGCTAATTGTCTTCTGATGATTGATGCAAGATGTGAGCAAGTCATGAGAGCCTGAACTAGGTGCTCTCCCAGTCCTTACATTTAATCACATGCTTAATGGTAGGAATGTAGGTGTGCTTCCAAGCGGGTGGGATAGAAAGAAACTCCATTCGGGTGGGCCGCTCACAGTGACCACTAGTAAAGAATGTGAAAAAAAGAAAGAAAGAAAGAGTTGGAAGATCCTCTCTCAGAGTCATGCATGGTAGGATCAAAGAGTCCCCAAGGCCACCAGCCCACCCGTCTCTGCCCGCAGGCTTGGCATCACTCCACAAAGCATCTTTCCACCTTGGATTTCTATGACTCAGGTGACAGCAAATACTCCTCACTGGATTACAATAACCTGCCGGCTCCCTGACAACACCAATTTGGTTCTGGGAGGCAACGCTGGACTTTCTTCTCTCCTTCTTTCTTCCTTAATGGGAAGTGGTCACAGCCGCAAACTTAGCAAAAGACGTGGGTTAAAGTTTGTCCGTTCTTGGCTAATGCAGTTAGACGTTTTCGAGAAGAGGCAACGAGAAGTGATCATTATCCATTATCTGCATGAAAAATTTCAGAGAAAGAAGCAGCGTTTGCCAAAAGAAGAAGAGAAGAGAGCTGTTTGACTTCATGCCAGGCCAGAAGGAAACAGGATCACCTTCACATTCTGTAGGATGCTGTGCGAGCCACATTATTTCAAGCACACTGAAAAGAGCCCAGAGAAGTACAGATGGTACCCTCGCTCCCCATCCTTTCTAAAGGTCATTCTGGACAATGAGTCGGTGTCCTTTTCCATGGCACACACACACAAAAAAAACCCGATAGGATTCTTCTATTCTTTGAAGAATGATGGGTGGACTGGTATGCATGTGCATTTATATAACCTTGTGTGGGAGAATGTATAGGAAGAAGATAAGTAATGTTATTCCGCTGCAAATACTTGCTGCAACTTCAAAGTCAAAGCCTGTGGTTTTCCGTCGAATAAGGAAGCATCCATCCCATCCCGTTGCAAAGTCTTTGTCCCTGTTTTGTTTCCAGTTTCTCCCCCAGTTCTTGATTGATAGCCGCCTTCATGCTGAGGATATTCTAAGGATAATGATTTCTAAAGTGGAGTCACCAGAAATCTCCCAAAGTGACTCTCTTCTCCAAAAATGTTTTCTCACTCTGTTTTTTTAAATTGTCACTAAGACACTTCCCAATAATAATGCATGCTGGCCCGAAACCTGAGGTAGCAGAATATAAAGTATTTTTTTTTCTCAGAGACCTTCTGCTTCAAGCATGTGTCACATCTCTCATTTCGAAGCCGGAAGTTCTGAGCAGAGACCTTTTCTCTCAGAGAGTGGGCCGATTTATTTCTCAAGGATTGAAGATATTATCATTATGGGTAATGATCTAATAACTTGCTGCTCTGAATCTGAGTGTCACTTTCCACAGAAGTTCCCTGCATATATCCCACAGGCGCCTTATGCAAGTGTCTTTATATTAAATAGCAAAGCCCACCCTGAAGGAGGCTCTCTTCATGCATACACACCAACAGAGCTGCCTCCTCATAGAGAGTGCAAATGCCATGTGAGGGCTGTCCATTTGGGATGGAACTTCAGGATAATAGAAAATGTAGAAGATCCAGCTATATCTATAAATTTAGTTGAAGATTAGGATTCTCAGTTTTTATAATGTCTGGTGTGGTACTGGGAGATTAAATGAAGTACTACATCCTGAATGGCTTATTTACATTCCGGGACAAGATACACTGGCCAACTTACAAACTATGCCCTATTATTATTCTTTGCATGAAGATGCCACTCCTTTGAAAATATCAGCATTTTCCCCAGGATCACAGTAAGCAATATGTGACCATCTTAACTACTATCTGCCTGGTCCAAGGCTGGGTGCTCTTTCACCTATTCCTTACTTGACTGGTCCTTTCCTGGTCCTCCCTGGCCCTGGGATAGAACCCAGGGCCTCATGCACGCGAAACAGTCATTCTGTATTGAACCTCATCCCAGATCTCTTTTTACTTTGGCGACAGGGTTTTACTAACTTTCTCATGTTAGCTTTGAATTCACTCTGCAGTCCAGGCTCACCTTTAATGCAAGATCTTTCTGCCTCAGCCTCTTCCAAATAGTTATGATTACAGGGCCCACCTTCATAAGCCTTATGTGAGTGATTTGTGTGTCTCTTGCCCTGTGTTTTCTTGGCAACGACTCTGGGTAGCAAGCATTTATGTGTGACTCTTTCAACCTTTCTCCAAAGCTGGTTCCCAATCATCCTTAAGATATCTATACTGGTGTAGAGACCTGTGTTCTGACTATCCCTTAGACATTTGCATCATGGATTCTTGATCATAGGAATGCCCTGGAGATCATCTGAAATGACCCCCATCCTGCAGATTTGGGGGCAAACCTAACAGTCAGCATGTCTACTGATAACACAGGGATCGCACTCTAACCTGTGGGAGTTCACAGCACATTGAATCCCTGCTGCTTCTTTCCTTTAATAAAAAGGAATCTAGAGGTAGTCAGGCTCGGAGGGAAACCCACAGGCAAGGAAACTGTGGTCGGAAAGTTGGGGAGACAAAGCCCAGAGATGCACTCCTGGTCCCCTGCCTCAGTCCCTCCTGTTCCTTATCCCACACTCAAGGATTATAAATGAATAGACCCCATCTGGTCATGTAGCATGACCAGAGCCAAATGCTTGGAGGAGACAGTTCAGTTGGTAATAAGCATGAAGACCTGAGTTTGGTACCCAGAACAATAAACAAACAAACAAACACATAAATAAAAGCCAGGTGCCCTGGCCTACACTTGGAATCTTAGCATCAGAGAAGCAGAGACAGTCCCTGGGGCTCACTAGCTGGCCAGCCTGGGGAAATCAGTGATCTCCGAGCCAAGGAGAGATGGCTCCTGAGCACCAATGACACCTGAGGTTGATCATACTTTCATGTTCACCCGAGCATACAGCTAAGGTGCCTAAGCACCCTTGACTCTATAGAGCCCGAGGAGCCAATATGCTTCTCCAACACAGCACAAACCAACGGCCCCTCAGCATCTCTCTAGCCAAATGTCTGCTCCTATTTATCCTTGTGTGTCAGGACTGCCTCTTATTCCACGTGGCCTACTTTCCCCCACTTAGAAACCTGCGTTCTTGGAAGAATGTGTGACCTTTCTGTGACCTCTCTCCCCATTCCGAAGCCCTGCCTCTGTCAGTAACTCATCTGTCCCTTTCCTTGGCTTTTCGGAGGATCCGCAGGACAGACGACCCTGTGAAACTCACCCAAAGCATTTTGGCTGTGGTAGCAGAGAATTTCAAAAAAAAAAATTTTTAATGAATAAACAAGGGAAGAATGATGAGCTGAATGAGGGCCCACTTCCCTGGGCTTAAACTACTTTAGTCCTTTTGGCTAGTGATGAAAACATGGAGAAAAGTAACAATGTGCCTTGAGAAAGCAGGTTCACAGTCTGGGATGATCGCCAGAAAGGTACATCACATAAATATACATCCATAAAAATACATGCCCCGTCTTATAGGCATCTATCATGCGTATGAATTGTTCTAACTCACTGATCAGCTTTCAGGAGTGAGGGAGGGTGTGAGGGGGAGAGGGAGAGAATATTAGAAAGTTCCTCATGTGTTTCCACAAAGTTGTTGCAATCTCAAGATGAGCCTCGGGGGATTAAGGGCACTCTCTTCAGTGTCCCCCAAACAAAGAACTCTACCTGTTTGGTTCTGAGATTCAGATCAAAGAGAACAACCCCCCCCCCCCCACTTTCCCTTTGAGACAGGGTCTCACTATATAGCCTTGAACTCACAGACATCTTCCTGTCTTTGCTTTCTGAGTGCTGAAATTAAAACCTTGTACCACCAAACCTTGGTAAAGTACTCTCTTTAGATTCTCTCTCTCTCTCTCTCTCTCTCTCTCTCTCTCTCTCTCTCTCTCTCTCTCTCTCTCTCTCTCTCACACACACACACACACACACACACACACACACACACACACACACACACACACACACAGGGTGCCCTGCTCTGTCTCTCTCCACCTTATGCCCTTCAGACGAGGTCTCTTGGCAAACCTAGAGCTAGGCTGGAAGCCCTCAGTTCCGTCTCCATTTCCCACAGCATTAAGGTTACATGCACACAAGGCTATGCCCCACTCTTTGCTAGAGCGCTGACGATTTGAACTCAGGTGTTCATGTCTGTACAACAGATTGTCTTCTCTACTGAGGCAGCTCCTCCTCAATCCCAGGAACCCTCCTTTCTCAGGAGGGTCACAGTCACATGAATAAGTAGATACCACATGGCACTGAGGAAAATATCTGTTCCATGAGTGATCGTATGGTTGCTGAAAATATCCCTGCTTCAAATTGTGTCTAAACTTTGGTAAATTTTCTAGACTACAGAGAGGCTAAGCCTGGCCTCCTGGGACCGGGTTCTGTGTGAATATCATCTGAGGTGGCAGAGATTCCAGCAGCCCCTAGTCTCCCATCATCCTGGAAGAGGAAGCAGATGGACCCCTCCACACACTGTCCCTAGAGGCCCTAGTTCTGGGCTTGGCCAACATCTTAAAGTAGCTCAGATTCTTTATAGGCTATATATCTTCTAACTCTGTGCTCAGTCTGCAGAAGAAGGGCCAGGAGTCATGTATGCACTAACAGACTTCAGACCACACTCACCAAAACACGACACATAGCCTCTCCCTGTGTCATTCTCATGCCTACATGGTCTGAACTTGTCCCCACATTTAAATCTGCCCCACACACAGAAAACTTGACTTTAAGCTGTCACTAGTGGGACAGACTGGCAAAATGACCCTGTCACCATCAGGTATGTAATTAAATGAAATTTTGGTCAAATTCTGTTTGTTTTGGACTTTTTAAGCTTTATGTTTTCCTCTGGTTAAAACCTTTGTTTCCCTTTCTCTGCCTTCTTAAAAATTGTCAGTGTTTTCATCCGTACATTTCTTTTCCAAGGCAACCATAGAAATGTACTGTGGCAGAGGTCTGATATCTAACTTGAAATAACCTGTGAGTATTTATTTTGTACAATCTAATTTAAACAAATTTTACTGGAGGTTTTTTTTAGAACAACTGAAGTAGTTACTTTAAAATTAAGTAATACTTTCCTTTTTTATTTAACTTTCAACATAAGAAAAAAATTTAAGAGTTTATTTCTAAGTTTACCTACATTCTGTTAGAGTACAGAGAATTCAGATGATCCCTCTAATATCTATGGCACCTATACCACTGACCTGTGACGGAGTTCATCTTCATGTGTTAAAGGCAAAATTAGACCAGAGTGACAGACAATCTGTGTGTGAAAAAATTTTTTTGAAGCAGGCTGTTTACCCTAAGAGCCTAATTGCTCATGTGCTGCACTCTTGATGTCTATTCTTAACCTTGCTTAAGAACAAATCCACATTGCGGAAAGTTAGCCAACAAGGAAGTCAGTGGCTCCATTAGCCGGAAACCACAGTTCCTGGTGTGCTCCTGCCTCCCTGAGTAAATTGATAAAGATGGCTGTAACTCACGCCTGCTCTGTTTGGAGGAGGTGATCACTGCTCATGAGAGTCAGTCTATTGCTGGGTAGCCTGAAGTTGCAGAGAAAATAATACTCTTTTGTCTGATCTATTCATCCAATCTTTTATTCACTCAGACATTTGTGGACAAGATGTAATCATACCAGGGTGGGACTTGGTGCTAAGAGAAGCAAAGTTAGTTGGGACAGATATTGTAATTTCATGTTCAGTGAGAGCCCCCACGCTGTCGGTAAACTGAAGAAAAAGACCATGGTTTGTACAATGCTGTGTGATGGCTAAGACATGGGCTCTGGTTGAATTTACATAAAGAAGGAAAACTGACCAAGAAAAATATCTTTTGAATAAAGGGTGTTGGCCAAAAGGCAAAGAGGATTGATGTGGGAATGCCTTTCTTTATGCTGTGAATATCAATCTTTAAATAAAGGAACTGTTTTGAACCTTGGCTGTTTTGACCATAGCCAGAGACAGGAGCATAGGTATGAGAAGGAGGGCAGAGTCAGAGACAGATCAAGCCAGACACCCAAGAAGAAATATGTAAGGAGCACAGGTGAGCCATGGGCCTCATGACAGACAAATTAATAAAAATGGGTTGAGTTAAGATAAAAGAACTAACATATGCCTAAGCCATAGGCCAAAAAACATAAAGTTAATATAAATGTCTATGTCTTTCATTAAGACGTTAAGATTGCTAGTCCAGATAAGCAGTGGCGGGAGAGTCCAAACTATAAGACTAGCCAAGTCAAAAACCTCATTATAACAGAGAATGAACTCCTAGGAGGTGAAACCCACAATTGCAGAGAACCAGATTGTCAGTTTCCTTAGACATGCAGAGCACTATTCATGTGGTTACTTGAGGACAGAGCCTAGAGCACACAGACACCAGATCTTATTGGCTCTTATACTCAGTTCTAAGTTTGCATTTTACTTAGAGTGTGTAAAGCCATTGCCAGAGTTAAAACAGGGACTTCCTGGCATGATCCATTTTGCATAGAATGTTCTAGAAACAGATCCAGTGAACACCTGCTATGCTAGAACTCCAGAGGCTAAGACAAGAGAATTGCAAGTTCAAAGCCAGCCTGGGTTACATGCAGAGAATCTATCTAACATTAAAGAACATTCAAGGAGGCTGGAATAAATCAAAGTGAGGAGACCACCATTCTGTCCTAGGGGACAGTAGGGCAGCCCTATCTGAGCAGAGGGAAGCATAGAAGAGAAATGTTTTCACAAGCACATCACCGAGACAAAGAATCTGCAGGGTTTGCTCATTTGCTCACTGTCCTAGAGATCTCGTGACCAGATTCGAACAATGGTAAGGGATGGAATTAGAAAACTGGTGGAATTAGAAAATTAGTTTGATCTGCAAGTCAAAAAAATCAACAAAACAATTCTACAGAGTGCCCCCTCATTTCTCCGCCTTGGTATAATTGTGATTATTCTTTTTGCTAAGCAAGTATTCATAAGAATGAATTTGCCACTCATCTGCTTATAGCCAGATTCACACATGATGCCATCTCATTAAAGAACTCATTGATGTCCTGAGAAAGACAGATCCTCATTATGCGCCCCAGTCACCCAGATTCTGGCTGCTTTCCCTTGCTCACCTCCACTGCCGGTGGCAAACAAAATCACTTGGATCAAGTGAACAATTTTAAATGTTTAATATTAAAATGTGGTTTCAAGAAACTCCTTGGAACCCTCAGCCATTGTTAAGATACACTCCCTTTGACAGGTGCACCGGCCCTTTTTTTTTTTTTTTTTTTTTTATGAGGCTTTTCAACATGTTATTTTATCAGGTGCATGAGATTTAGTCTACTCTGTGAAGGCAAACAGACAAAGAGGGTCTCTCAGCACGAGTTACTCTGCTGTAAAGGTTATAGTAAACATGTCAATGCCTAATTAAGCAGAAAATTTTATCTGTATGGCGAGGGAGGGAGTACACTGTCTCCGACTTTTCTTC
The DNA here is from genome assembly GCA_033318265.1 of Phyllotis vaccarum. Classification (NCBI taxonomy): domain Eukaryota; kingdom Metazoa; phylum Chordata; class Mammalia; order Rodentia; family Cricetidae; genus Phyllotis; species Phyllotis vaccarum. The sequence goes on from JARWLC010000001.1 coordinate 196,789,269, forward strand.
TGGGGAATCCAGTTAGAAGGACAAAGTAGATTGTGAGGTTGAACGAATCCAGGAAGCTCAGCCCCAAATGTCAGCAGAAAAAAGAAAAAATGAGAAGGAACTGTACTTATTGTACCTTTCTGGAAAGTGATTGTATTGGTTGGCCAGTGTGTGTGGTGTGTGTGTGTGTGTGTGTGTGTGTGTGTGTGTGTGTGTGTGTGTGTGTGTGTGTGTGTGTGTGTGTGATATTTTATGGTGTTTGTATTATATATATATTTATATGTCATGTGTTGTATACATTTAAATGATGTGTTTGTGTGTGTGTGTGTCGTGTGTGTGTCTGTGATCACACTACCCATAAGCAGGGTGACAATATGTTATAGCCTGGAACAGTCATGGATAATGTTGTTTTCTTGGTATTTGTCCCAGAATCATAACACTCATTTCCTCTTCAAGTGACTACTTATTTCATAAAGTTTGCCTGATGTCACTCACAAATGTGAGGTTATTTCATTAAGAGTAGTGGCTCATGCCTGCAAGGCCAGCACTGAGCAGCGCTGAGGCAGAAGGATTGTGAGTACTCACAGCCAGCTTTGGACCGTGAAAAGACACTCAAAAGAAGCAGTAACCAAAAAGTGGCCCATATCTGATAACTAAAATATCTCTGGTTTTTTAAATATTTTTCTTGTCTCAGGAAATTTCTCTTTTTTTTAATAATTAAGAACTTTCTCCTTGAACATAAAAAGCATAATACCTCCTTAAAATGCATTAGTTCTGAGGGAAGGAAGGAGGATGTGTACCGAAAGAAGAGTCTGGTCTGAAGCAGGCATTCGGTTGTTTCAAAATGCTGTTTCTTGCAAGAAGTAGCCACTTATAAATGGCTGCTTGGCTGGATTGGACAGTTTTCCTTTCTTCCAATCAGTTTTTGGCACTAGAGACCAGAAACACCGATTTAATGAAAAATCTGCTTGTCAGTTTGCTGGAGAAGCAAGAAAACCCTTCACCAATAACAATACAAACACAACCATAAAACATGCAGCCAGACTGAACTTTTACATTTCTTCTTGTTTTATGGACTTCCACCCTCACAGCCATGGGTCCTTCGCATTGGGCCACGAGTCTTCAGCATTTCCCACAATCCTTTCTCTAGCTGATTAGAGATCAACCACATTTCACTACTGCCCTGGGAAGGATTTTCTTATTCATTAAGTTGGTTGTGGAAAGAAAGGGGAGTGTCCTGAATAAAACAATGGATTCTTTCAACAGAAAAGGGTTTTGCGGGACCCTGCAGGATCTGCAACTTTCTTCTTTAAGCTTCCACTTTCAGACCTATAAGAAATAAATAACAGTACTTACAGTATGTGAATTTTAGATAAAAATGAAAGGGTGTGTTTCGAAGGTGGAAAGATGGTTCTGTGGTCAGTGCAGAAGCATGCAGACTAGAGTTTGGAAAGCAAGCAACCACATATGTGCCAGGAAGATGTGACAGCCTGCCTCTAATGCCAGCATTCAGGAGGCAGATAAAGGGGACCCACATAGCAAGCTGACAGATAACCTAGTTAAATGAGCCAGTTCTAGCCTCAAGTGAGAGACCCTGCCTCAGCATATAGGAGAGGCTCTGAGGAGCACATCAATCTCTAACCGCCACACAGAGCATCACACATGCTCACACACATATGAACATGCATACACACACCAGAATGAATTTATAGTGATTTCCTTGGGTGCCAGGGGAGAATCATTTCTCAATTAGAATTCTTCACCACCAACAACATTTTCAATACCCCTGGATACAGCTTCCTTCTTCCTAACCCCTTCTCTTTTAACTCTCTCTGCTGGCCCTGGGCGCAGGAACACCTCCCCTCCAAGCTTTAGTTCCGATGGATGAAAAGAATGCAGCCTGATATAGTGCTTTGGGGTTTTTGTTTTGGTTTTTTTCCCTCTGCCATCAAGAGGGAGAGTGATGTTTATGAAGAAAACATTGCATTAAGACCATGCTAACCTTGCAGATTTGAAGCTGGGTCTCTTTTGCATGGGGACATCTTTGGTTGCATTTTATCCACATGACTCTAAAAGGCCAGGTGGAGAAAATGAACCTGTGGGCATAAATAGTCACATTCTTCCATCAGCACTGATGGATATTTGTCCATTAATTCTCTTTTGCACCCGCTCTCTCGTGCCTTCATTTTCCCTGTGCAATTACTGGCCCTCGGTCTGTTCAGAGAAGGGAAAGCATGCATTCCCCAATAGCATTTTGCATCCACAAATCAACTATATAATTGGCATCTCATGACGGGTACCCACAAATCACGGTACATTTGAAATTACAGGAACAAGATCGAGAAAGTATTTTTAGCCGTGTCTGAAAAGGTCTTCATAAACTAGTGTGAGAATAATAGACTAGCCCCCAAATCTCCCATTCTAACACCATTCCCCATTACTTTAAAAATCATTGTTTGCTGAGCTTACATAATTTTTCAGCCATTGGTGGGAGATGGTGCTTGCATGCTCCATGGCCTCTCTCCCAGTAACTCTCTATAAATAAAAACACAACAGAAAGACATAAGCTATCAAAGATACAAGGGGTGTGCATCTGTCCAGGTTCTTGGTTAGATGCACGCATGCCAATACTCCCAAGTTATCTTGTAACAATTTTCTATTGATGTGCTAAGGACCACGCTAACTTTCATACGAGCCAACATTCTCCTATACTATGATGCTAATGGGATTCATGTTTCCATCTAGGTTTCCTAAAAGCCATACACACAAATTTAACCACTGCTTCATTATAGCAGTATCAGAATGATATTTGATCCCTAAATTAACTTCTGGTAGTAATTACTCATAGAGAATTATATTTTAGCCAAGTTAAAAAGAAACAGCCAATGGATTGCACAGAAGACATCAGTTGGGGCCTGGGAACGTTCTCAATTGTCACAGTATTTGCCTAGCATACATAGAAACTGGGTTCCATCCACAGTACCACATAAACCCCACGTGATGGTATATGCTTATAATCCAAGCACTGCGGAGTTAGAGCCAAGAGAGTCAAACATTCATGTCCTGCACCATAGCAAATTTGAGACCAGCCTGGATTATATGAGACCCTGCCCCCCAAATAAAAATACACCATTTGTCTCTCCCCTCCCCCCGTTTCTTTTGCTTGCAGTTGGTGAAAGTATTAATTAAATTGCTATTCAGTTAGCAGAGACAAGGGAGTGAACTCTGCTAACCGTTGTATTTAGTTTATCTCTCTATATCTCTTCCAGGCTATGCCCAGGAGGAAGTGTTGAAGGAAGAAGAGGAAATAAAGGAGGAGGAAGAGGAAGAGGAAGACGGTGGCTCTGTGGCTCAACAGCCTGGCAGCAATGACACAGGTACAGATGAAGAGTTAGAAGCAGCAGCAGAGCAGAAAGGCTACTTCAGCTGCCAGAACTCACCAGGGAGCCACCTGTCCAATCAGGATGCAGAAAACGAATCTCTTCTGAGTGATGCCAGCGACCAGGTGTCAGACATCAAGAGCATCTGTGGCCGAGATGCCTCGGACAAGAAAGCAAATGCTCACCCCAAGCTTCCAAGCGAACCCCATAATTGCATGGATAAAATGACAGCTGTCTATGCCAATATCCTGTCAGATTCCTACTGGTCAGGCCTGGGCCTCGGCTTTAAATTATCCAACAGCGAGAGACGGAGTTGTGATACCCGCAATGCTAACAACAAGAATGATTTTGATTGGCACCAAGATGCCCTGTCCAAAAGCCTACAGCAGAACTTGCCTTCCCGGTCTGTCTCTAAGCCTAGCCTATTCAGCTCGGTGCAGCTGTACCGGCAGAGCAATAAGATGTGCGGTTCGGTGTTCACCGGGGCCAGCAGGTTCCGCTGCAGACAGTGCAGCGCAGCCTATGACACTCTGGTGGAGCTGACTGTGCACATGAATGAGACAGGCCACTATCAAGATGACAACCGCAAAAAAGATAAGCTCAGACCCACGAGCTACTCAAAGCCCCGAAAAAGGGCCTTCCAAGACATGGACAAGGAGGATGCGCAGAAGGTTCTGAAATGTATGTTTTGCGGTGACTCCTTCGATTCTCTGCAAGATTTGAGTGTCCACATGATAAAGACAAAACATTACCAAAAAGTGCCTTTGAAGGAACCTGTACCAACCATTTCCTCTAAAATGGTCACACCAGCCAAGAAGCGTGTTTTCGATGTCAACAGGCCCTGCTCCCCGGACTCCACCACAGGGTCACTTGCAGATTCATTTTCTTCCCAGAAAAATGCCAGCCTGCAACTGCCCTCCAATAGTCGCTATGGCTACCAAAACGGAGCCAGCTACACCTGGCAGTTCGAAGCCTGCAAGTCCCAGATCTTAAAGTGTATGGAGTGTGGCAGTTCCCATGATACCTTGCAGCAACTCACCACCCACATGATGGTCACGGGTCACTTTCTCAAAGTCACCAGCTCTGCCTCCAAGAAAGGAAAGCAGCTGGTGTTGGACCCGCTGGCCGTGGAGAAAATGCAGTCTCTGTCTGAGACTCCAAACAGTGAGTCTCTGGTCCCTAAGCCATCGAGTAACTCGGCCTCCGACTGCACGGCCTCTTCCACTGAGATGAAGAGAGAGAGCAAGATGAATAGGGCAGAGGAGATCAGTGAAGATGAGCAAGGTATGAAAAGCGAGGACTGTGAAGACCCTCTACAGAAACCTCTTGACCCTACCATAAAATACCAGTATCTAAGAGAGGAGGACTTGGAAGATGGCTCAAAGGGTGGTGGGGACATTTTAAAATCACTGGAAAATACTGTAACCACAGCCATCAACAAGGCCCAAAATGGTGCTCCCAGCTGGAGCGCATACCCAAGTATCCATGCAGCCTACCAGCTGTCAGAGGGTGCCAAGCCACCCATGGCAATGGGCTCTCAGATACTGCAAATCAGACCTAACCTTGCCAACAAGCTGAGGCCGATTGCACCCAAATGGAAAGTCATGCCGCTTGGCCCTGTGCCCACAAACCTGGCCCTGTACACTCAAGTTAAAAAGGAGACAGAGGAGAAAGATGAAGTCATGAAGGAGTGTGGGAAGGAAAGTCCCCGTGAAGAAGCAACATCTTTCAGCCAATCGGAGGGGGAGTCTTTCTCCAAAATTGAACCACCTTCAGAATCCAGAAAGGCTGAGCCTTGTCCGCCAAAGGATGAAGAGAAGCTGCTGAAGGAGAAACCAGAGCCCTTAGAACCAGTGTCTTCTCTGAGCAATGGATGCACATCAGCTAACCACACCCCAGCCCTGCCTTGCATCAATCCACTCAGCGCCCTACAGTCAGTCCTGAACAACCACCTGGGCAAAGCTACTGAGCCCTTACGCTCACCTTCCTGCTCCAGCCCCAACTCAAGCACAATCTCCATGTTCCACAAGTCCAGTCTCAGCGTGATAGACAAGCCAGTCATAAGTCCCACCTCCACCAGGCCAGCCAGTGTGTCCCGACACTACCTGTTTGAGAACAGTGACCAGCCCATTGACCTGACCAAGTCAAAAAGCAAGAGAGCCGAGTCCTCACAAGCACAATCATGCACGTCCCCACCTCAGAAGCATGCTCTGTGTGACATTGCCGATATGGTCAAAGTCCTTCCCAAAGCCACTACCCCAAAGCCAGCTGCTTCCTCAAGGGTCCCTCCTCTGAAGCTGGAAATGGATGTCAGGCGCTTTGAGGATGTTTCTGGCGAAGTCTCAACTTTGCACAAAAGAAAAGGCAGGCAGTCCAACTGGAACCCCCAGCACCTTCTCATCCTGCAAGCTCAGTTTGCCTCAAGCCTCTTTCAGACATCAGAGGGGAAATATCTGCTTTCTGACCTGGGCCCACAAGAGCGGATGCAAATCTCAAAGTTCACAGGACTATCAATGACCACCATCAGTCACTGGCTGGCCAATGTCAAGTACCAACTTAGGAAAACAGGTGGGACAAAGTTCCTGAAAAATATGGACAAAGGGCACCCCATCTTTTACTGCGGTGACTGTGCGTCCCAGTTCAGAACCCCCTCGACGTATATCAGCCACTTAGAGTCTCACCTGGGATTCCAAATGAAGGACATGACCCGGATGGCAGCTGACCAGCCAAGCAAGGTGGAGCAGGAGATCTCCCGGGTGTCGTCGGCTCAGAGGTCTCCGGAAACAATAGCCGGTGAAGAGGACACAGACTCTAAAGTCAAGTGTAAGTTGTGCAGCCGGACATTTGTGAGCAAGCATGCAGTAAAACTCCACCTAAGCAAAACGCACAGCAAGTCACCCGAACACCATTCTCAGTTTGTAACAGACGTGGATGAAGAATAGTTCTGCAGGTATGGGTTGGCTCCCAGGTGATGATGACCATGGCCTTGTGAGGAACGTATTCAAAGGAGATGGGTCTGCATAGAGGCAGAGGGTATCTCCTGAGGCTAAGCAAAACTGTAGCTTGCTGGCATAGACTTAACTTTTACAAAAGACATAACATGGTGAGTGGGTCCCAGCCATTCCGCTACGCCCTTCAGGCTAGCGGGAAAAACTGGGCGCAGTTTAACTAAGTGAGGCGAGGCTCATGTTTGCTTACAGAGCTCCAGGACACACAATTAATTCCCTTAGCAACCTAAGGCCCAACCTACAAGAATACTAGATTGCGTTTTTGCCACCTGCTTTCCCACGGTAATGCTAATATAGAGTGGGGTGAGCACCAGAGTGAAGATGGAGAACTTATTAGGGCCCATCTTATACAGAGATAGCTTAATCAGTTCACAAACGGCTTAATGTTATCGTTATGAATGCATTCTGTAGCTGACTTTTATCAGTGGCTACCTTTCCACTCCTTCCCTGTTTCTTTTCTACATTCATTTTCCTATAGAAGAGCAAGTACCCCTTAAGGGGAAGAGTTGAGATGCACTGTTCTCCAGGGAACAGGGAGATGAGAATGGAGGAGGCCTTTGTTCTTCTCTCATCCTTTGGTTTTCTTTAGGATAAACTCGGGATCGAGTCCACCATTAACAAGACAAATGCAGAGCATCCCTGAGAGCTTACTTTGCATATAGAAATGGATGGCTTGCAACCTACCATGGTCAAGTGCATAGGGTCCATTTCATAGCTTCAAGGTAATTTTTATTGAGCTGGAGGCGCAATTAGTTAGCAAAGCACTTGCCCAGCATGAATAAGGTCCTGGGTTCCAGCCCCAGTACCAAAAGGAGAAAAGGGTTTGTACTATGTATCATAGAAGTTCATGCCTTGTATAGTTACCAGTACCCAGGTTCCTTATGTCACCTCCAGGAGAAAGGACAGAGACCAAAGGCAAATGCCTTAGCAGATTAGTCACATAGGCTGTTTTCAAATGTTGAGCATACGGAAGTCTGGATGTCAGCAAATGTCTTTCAAAGAATTCCTCTGCTTCCTTTTTTCTCCCTCTAGCATGACACTCCCATACTCTAGGGACCCCAAGACATATTTAGACTGACCTCTGGCTGGGGCTACACCCTGACCCAAGGACCCAACATAAACTAAAGCTTCTGCATTTCCCCGCCCAGCTTATGTCCCACAGCATTATGGATTTGCTCTTAATTAATTCACCACAAAGTATGGCAAGCTGGTAATAGATATATGAGCCCTCACCACCTGCTATTTTTCAAAGCACTTACTTTATATGGGAGACTTTCAGGTAAAGCTCTACAGGTGTGGATGGTAGGGAAGTTCCCGGTAGAGAAGGGTTCTTAAGTGGTGTGGCTCTGAGCACACTTCACAGAAGCAGAGAGGTTCTGAGTGTGAGAACGGTTAAAAAAGGAAAAGAAAACACGTGTTGACTTGAGACTCTACCGTCTGGGTGGGAATCCATGCTTCTGATTTGGGTGGGCCCCAATGAAGACCACCCTGCTGATTGCATGCTTTTATCATGAAAATTAAATGTTCCGGGCAGATTCATCTCCAGGTTCCCAAGCATGATTGTACATCTTACCTTATTGAATGGAAAGCTATTTTGCATCTGTTGAACCCACATGTGAGCTCGGGGTTCTGCCTCATGCCATTTATTTGCCATATCATATTTTAAATTTTTATGTAATTAGCCATTATGCTCTTCTGGTCCTTTAAAAAAGGTGGACATACACAAAGTACCTAGAGATGAGGAGTATGTTTCAAATCTAGTAATTGTGGGTCCACACCACATTGAAGAGAAGAAACAGGTGATGTTTATTTTGTGCTATAATAAAGACCAATTTTCCACCTGTTAGGTCTGTAATCGTTTTTAACTGCGATATGTAAGTAGGGAGAAGGGAGGAAATGGAATGTTTCATCCATCTTGAGTCAGAATCTGAAGGGTACACTATTTGTTCTAGAAAAGTGAAACTCAACCAATAATCTGGGGAATATACACAAAGACCACTTGTAAAACCAAGAAACACGTGGGTAAGATTGCTATTTTTTCATCTGTCCGCAATTGTACAGAATAAATACTTCTAATTTACCACACTGTTATCATTATATAGAATGGCAAAGTTCTATCTCCATGCATCCACTGCCATGCTGTCTCAGACACAGTAGACATCAAAGGTTTGGAGTCATTCAGTCCAATGGGAGTTTGTCGTATGTGTTCAAGAGAAAATGTGGAGGTTGGGTGTGCTTAGAGGAAAACTATTCCGAACTGCTTAAATGTTTGCCCTGTGTGTGACATGGTGTCTTGAAGCTTGGCTCATAAGGCCACTACAGCCATCCACATAAGCCCACCCACTTCTTAAAGCTATACATAGGATAGTTTGTTTTCAGTTTATAAAGTTTAATTTTGTAAACTTTATTATTAAAAAAAAACTTGACAGTTTTCAATGGTCACAGGATTCTACTGTCATCTGGAATCCTAATCTTAGCTGAGAGGATGAAAGACTGACATGGTATTTCAGAAAAACACCAGTATATAATGGGATATTCAAGAGTTTACCATATCTACGTGTTTCTAACTGACATGAATTTGGACCTAAATTTTCTTTCCCTTCCTGTGCCTTCCTTAAATCTTGTGAACACTCTGCCAAGTATCAAAGACAAATTTTTACTTAAAATTCCTTCAAAAGTATTAAATAGGCACCTCCTATTTTAGGCTATAAGTAATATGAAACAATTTCAGCATGTATCTGTATGTACCTTTAAAGGTCTTTTGCTCTTGACTAGAAATTAAACAGAGTAAATCACTGAGTCTCAAATGCATAAGGACTTCAAATTATAGTCATTACCACATAATATAGTGTATGCATTTAACTGCACACCTAGCCTTGAGATTGCTGGCAGAAATGTATTCTAGTCCAACAAGCTACCTGCCACTTCTGTTATGGATGGCTTGATGAAAATGTATGCTCAGGGTGAAATGCATGGAACGCTGCCAGATAAGATAAAGGATGGATGTCTAATCCAGTTGAACTTGCCCTTCAGATAAACCATGGAGTCATAGTATAGCTGTGTCCCAAATACAATGCGAACCATAGTTTTATTTTTCGCGAAAGAGTCGTTGTTTACATGAGATTCATTTTTAACATGGAAACCTGTATTTCTGTCATTATTAATCATGTAGGTTACATGCCAATCTAGGAAGAGCTGAACAGGCTGGAGTCATTAAAGCCTGAAAGGGGTACCCACCATTTCTCTGTTCATTAAAGAAAGTCCCCTTTCTCTCCCTCCTTCTGGTCCTTCCATCCCGCGGCAAATACAGGTGTTTCACTATACACCACATTCTATTTAGTGATAGGGCATATCAGTAAGCCAGCTGGAACACTGACTATAGCTGCAAATTCTGGGACTGGTAGCAATGGTTTACAAGCATCACTTTATGCTAACCTCATAAACAGCCCTATGAAGTACGTGTTGATTCAAAGAAATAAGGACGTAGACACAGAACTACATGTCCCAAGATCCTACACCTCTGAACTTCATTTATGCATGAGCTCATATCAAGAAGGTCATTGTCCCATGGTGAACATGGTAATGATTCCAGGAAATAAAGTAATGGCCAAAATGAAAGTCTGCCATGGAGGCCAGTGGAAGACATGTAGATAGCAACTCAGGGGGAGTTGCTGAATACAGATCATAGGTGGAACCCTTTCCCTGTCCCAGGGGAAAATGGTGGTGAGCATTCATTCTAAGGAGCATTTGGATGCTCGGGTCATCCACCCTGGCTTCTACTTGCATACCATCCACCATAATGAACCCCATTTTATTTGTCATATGGGGACACTGTAGCCTGCCCATAGGAAGGACGTGAGAATTACATAAGTACATGTGATTACCTTGCAGAGCCCTGGGATCCAGTCAGTCCACAGGAGTACCCCTGGAGAATCTGTACAGCTCTTCTGTGTCCTGCAGCCTCACCGGAAGCATCTAGAATCTGCAGTCCTCTCAATTGACTGATGCAGGTCCACATAGTTGTTCCCTTTATAAACCTCAGCCTTCGATTATGTTAGCAACAGCAAAACTACCATTTATTGGCCTCTTCCTATGAGTCAGGAATGGTTACACTCAGAATCCTCATTTTGAAGAAATGAAATCCTTAGCAAATAGGTTCCTACCATTTCTCCATTCACACACCATCAGCAAAGGTGTGTCTCACACACTATGTGTCTATCCAGTGTTCATCTGCTATCTTCTGCCCTTCTGTTTGCCTGAGTTGAGGGTCCACTATATGACTGACAGATAATGCAGGGGAAAATCTGGAACCTGTGAGTGAGAGGTGTGCCCCAAACAAGGGTTCCCCCAGGACTTCTAGAAAACTCCAGCTGTAAACAAGTCACAATTCTGCATGGCCTACTGACAGTGATATTTTATGAACATCACAAAGTAATCACAGACAGCCATGGTGTCACTCAGTGCTGGATCTCAGGAAACTACCACGATACACGGAGTCAGATGATGACCAGAACAGAAATATTGCATAAAAATATGGGGACCTAGGGATAATCTGTAGGGTGAAGTGGGTACCTTCCTTCCTGTCACTTAATTTCCTCATTTAGTCATGTGATATGCATTTGTAAAGTAACCAAAATATGATTCAGTTTGACCTAGACATAGGGATACATCACCTGGACTCTCGGGAATTCATTCATAATTCAACAAAATTAGATAAGAACAAGTGTGTTCAGGGTGGTGTGGCCACAGGTGGAGACAAAATGAGAAACAGGAAAACAGGGTCGTGTAGGAGGCTCTGGCCCTTCTCAAGTAACAAGAACCAAATGCAGAATATTTTCTCTCTCTCTTTCATTTCATTTGAGAGATCTGCCTTACCTCCCTGGGCACATCCTTCCGTTTGCTTTCTCCCTCATTTGGACCTCGGAACACTCCAGTCTTGACGTGTGTAATTCGCTGCTTTAATATAGATCAACATTGTTTTTAATTTACCCCAGCCTGCCATCACTATCATCTTTTCATTTAACCAGACGTGATTCCGGGTTTTTTTTTTTTTTTTTTTTTCCTTTTGCTAAATTGAAACTCCATGAGCGACAGGGAGTGTAATGTTTTAATTAGCTCATATTTTTTATATGGATTTATGTCTTTAAAATACATTTGTGCAATTCTTCAGCTAAATTAAAAACGTCTTTCTGCAAAAGCGAGGGGGAAAATAAAGAGTAAATTGCGTCATTAGGATGGGAAGACGCACGAAGAAGGAGAGGAAGCCAGCTGAGGGACACACACAGTCGCAGGGACGGCTCTTGGAGATCATTTTGAACTTGCCCTTCATTTAATAAAGTCTTTTTCTATAAACGCATTAAGTTAAAAGAGAAAGGCTTGGGAGGGATTTTTTTTAAGGTCCCTCATAAGTAAACAGGCAATTACCTTCCATGAGCTCATTTTAAAGCTAACCTGCCGCCAAACAAATCAGAAAAATACAAGTCGCAATGATAAACCGTTTTTCCTATGCATTTCTCTCTTTGTCTGTTTTTTTTTTAAAAAAAAAAAAAACTATCAAGTTTAAAGCTTTCCACGAGGCTTTTTTCCCCCTCTACTTTATAGGAGACAAGTGACATTCCGTGGTAAATGTGAGAAAAAGCCATGCAGAACTGAGATCTCTCTAATGCATTGACACTAACTTGCCCTCTATTGTTGGAAATGAGCAGGCGCTCATGATTGTTCATCAAACAGCTCCTAATGCTGTTAAGGCATTCAGCTATAATTTCTCCTTGCATTTATAATTACTGTCATAGACTGCACACCTCGGTGAGCAGATTAAAGCTATAAACTATTTAGCCGCGGCTCTCCGACGAGGGACTTGATTGGTCTGGCAGGAGGTATTTGTTAGGGAGCTTGACACTTCACATAAAAACGACTCAACCTGATGAAGAACAATGCATTTTGAGCAATGCAGGGATTTTAAATCAGTGGGGATGCCACACCCTGCAAGAATCACAGGGCAGTTTGTTAAATGATCTGTAGGCCAGGGGATGCAGGATGTACTAGGCTACCAAAATAAGAGGAGAGTTACTCGGCTGCCTTTTCTCCACTTCTCTGGAAGATTAGGAATTAGTGGAAAATCTATGTGTTTCATGCTTCGCACTGAACCCTTTGTAAATGCTCTAGGAGGCTCATTTGGCAAGGGAGAGGGATGCCACCACCCCCAAGGAACAGGAAACTCTGTGGAAATAATAAATAGATACACTTGAGGTGTCCAGAGTATATGGGAGATCACTAGTAGCTTCTCTCCCTGCCTAAAACATTTACGTGTTTGTGTGTGACAGCTTATAGGTCCATGATAGTGTGTTTCCATCATACTGGCTGTGTGACTTTAGCACAAAAGTGAACAAAGATATTGCTATTCCTGACCTAGGAACTATCGGTATGTGTGAGTTGTTTGTGAGCATGTGTTAGTTTGCTGGGGATTGAACTCAAAGCCTTGAACATTCTAAATAAGGACTCTACTTCTAAGGTACATTCTCAAGATGTGTGTGTATGTGTGTTCATGTACACCCATGTGAGAGTCCAGAAGAGACCCATTGTACATAGTGAGATATTTCACAAGAATATTTTCATATACTTTGGATATATTCACCTTCCCACCTGTCTGCTATTCCCATTTATCTCCCTAGTTTTGTGTCTTTTGTGATAGGCTCTCTATATATATCCTAGGTCAAATCTTGAACTCACAGACACCCCTGTCGGTGCTTGCCTCTCTGTGCTTGGATTTCATATCTGCTTGATGGACTTTTCACTGATTTTGATTATAGAAATGTCCTCTACCCACACATATCTCAAAGCCATAAATAAACACAAATTTGTTTTGAAATTGTCATTGAGGATCAAGACCTACAGAGTACCTATAGATAGCTAGAATTAAGTGCTTGTATTACAAACCCAAGCACCTAAGACCCAGAAGGCAGCCCATGGATATAGCAGGCTAAACCCAACTGTAACCAAAAAAAAGCAAGGAGCCCCATGTGTAGCTTTAACATGGGAACACAGAAATCCTTGTCTTTGTGGGAGACATTTAATGCTTACATTGATGAGTTTTATTAGTGTGTTCTGGGTTGGTTGATACTGTTTTGAACACTTCAGTCTGAACATGGCATATCAGAAATGAGATCCAACTTCCCGTTACCAGTTTGGTAAGACAGATGGGCACAGAGGTCCGGGGACAGAGGTCCAATTTCCTAGGTTTTTTGTCTCCTCATTCTCTATGACACTAGAGCATCGGTTCTTACATCAATGGGCCCCTCCCAACTGAGGAAGAGCTGTGTGTTCATCGGGTTGCCCTAGCATAGAACAGAAAAGCAGTCTAGAATTTCTGAAGGTGACAGCCATGCACGTTTGCTGAGGACTTGACAGGGTGAGTTCCTGGGATTTGGCCAGTGACCAAAGAAACTCCTAAGACACTGGGCTGAGATGATCAGCCAGTGTCCTTTGTCAATCTTCGCTGCTCCCCTGCCACAGTCCACACCCTCCTCCTGTTTCCCATTTCTCTCCCACAAGGTCACTAGCCCCATTGTGACTGTAGCTGGTGAAATGGTACTTGTGTGTGCTAATCCCAATAATATTTAATCAATAATAACATCTCTAACACATCTGGGCCAAAGATATTTGTTCAATCCTCACAGCACATCTGAAAAGCAGATTATTATTCACCTTTTAGAAATAAGATACCCCAGGCTCATCAATGAAGGGGCACAAAGAACCTGAGACCCACAGCAGCAGGTGGCAGAGATGTTACACCAAGCTAGACTCTGGGGAGTCTATGCTCAGGGTGGTTCATACAACACCAGCCTCCTGCATTATCCTGACTTCATAGAACAATGAGCTCTCAGAGTTTCTGAGTTCAGTGCCTTTCAAGTGTGTAACATCTTTAGGGACTGATGTTTTACGTCTGGGAGGCTTTGGACTGGGAAGGAGACTCAGTGAGAGTTTGCCTGGTAAGTGTGAGGACCTGGGTTTGATGTCCAGAAGTCGTGTAAAGCCAGAGGCAGCGGCCTGTGCCTTTAATCCCAGTGCTCCCATGAGGAGATGAGAATCACAATCAGAAGGCACTCCAAAAGCCTGTGGGCAGTTGCCCTGTGTATGTGCCAAAGGATCAAATGAGTCTGCCTCAAGAGAAGGTCATCCATCCCTCACACATACATACAACACGTGCATACATAGGAGAGTGTACACACACACACACACACACACACACACACAGCTCACAGAAAAACCTATACGCACTTCAATACTGTCAACATTATTAACAATATACAATTTGTTAAAAATAAAATAAAATATGGGTGGCTATACCACAGTTATGTTTATTACAAACAACAGAATATTCTTGCATACCCAAACACTGCCTAGAAAGCTGGGAGACCAAAAATACCCTGTCTCCCTGCCAGCTCTAAAGTTGAACCAACTTTAGCTCTTTCAAGCCACCCAGTATCCTGACCAATATACAAAGGTCTGTGGTTCAGCCAGCCTTCTGTGTAGTGACATCGGCCCTCATTGGATTGCTTCATGACACATAGAGACTACCATGTGAAGCTTTTCTCATTCACTCAGGCACCACAGTCAAGCACTTACTGTTTGCCCCCTACAAGCCCTTCCCGTGGGTCCCATGCTCTTTAAAACCCAAGAATGACATAAACAAGACAGACAACTCCCAAGTGTGCGTGCTTGCCAGATGGACAAGTGTCACAATGCAGGCTCACCAGAGGTTTTACGGGAGCTTGGCAAAGGCCTCTTTAGTGTCACCTTTAAATTTTTGGGTGAAATTTAATTGTCACTGAGCGGTATCACGGAGTGGAACTCTCAGAACATGATTAAAGTTAATGACAACATCATGGCTGTCCATCAGTTATCCTGGGAGTGAACCCACTATGATGGGTATGAACTCAATTCTTGAAAAAACTAATGAATTAAAAGATACCATATGAGCCAGACATGGTGATGTGCACCTATAATAACAACAGGAGAAATGGAGGCAAGAGGATCTGAAGTTCAAGGTCACCACTGGCTACATAGTGAGGGTCAGCAGTCTTATTGCAAGACAAGAAAGTGAAGAAGATGTATCTGATTTCCCCTCTCTTCTCGTATGTGATACCTCCTGACCATTACAGTAGCAACCACACCACACAAGCTCTTCCAGAGGCAGCCTCTCCATCTTGGGTTTCCCAGTGTCCACACCTACAAGCTCAATGAATTTCTATAACTTATTACCTACCACTGGAGTTGCTGTGCTACAGAGGTAGGAAATGTACTTGAGACCTCTGTCCTGAGACCACCAGGCAGCACCAAGACAAACAAGGTCTCCAGGGAGATAAGACACTGAAGGCAGTAGTCTGCCTGGTTTATACATAGAGCTGGGGACCAACTCAGTTCTTCGTGTTTGCATGGTAGGCCCTTTGCCAATGTAAGCCACCTCCCCAGCCCCTGACAGCTAGGTGTTACAGGAAGGATGATGCGGGTCAAAGGGATCTGTGTGCTGAGGCCCTTTGATGAGTGAGGTGGAGGAAAATACAGGAGCTGAAGAGAGGTGATCAGGAGGAAAGGAAAGAGAAGGCAAGATGATGGGAAGTAAGCTGTGATTGCTTGGCATCCCCTAATGTTTTAGTGCCCACTCCTTCCTGGCACCTTTCACTCATTTCAATGATCATCCAGATGCATGAAATGACACTGATGCTCACAGTCACACTGAGATCCCCAGGACAGCAGCCAGTGGTAAGGGAGGATGGTGGATCGCCTTCCACCAACTTGAAAAGCACATTGCTTCTACCACATGGCCCTTGTCTTTTGCACCATCTCCTCTTAATGCAATAACTCACCTTTTAAAGCTGTCTAGTGGGCATTAGATGTCTCCTAGAGCCGCAGCCAGATGCTCATAAACGCCTCCTAGTTTAGAGATGGCTCAGTTGGTTACATGCTTGCTGCTTGAGTATGAAAACCTGGGTCTCCTGCATCCACTTAAAAAGCCAAGCAGGGCAGCATGCACCTGTAACTCCAGCACTGGAAAGGCAGAGACAAGAGCATCCTGGGGTTCACTGTGCAGCAAGACTAGACAAATGGGCAGGTTCAAGGTTCAGCAAGAGATATGGGTACACATGCAGGCACTCAATCATTTATTTATCCATACGTAAATGAATGAAACCAAGCAAGGAATAAATGAGTCCTAAATCATCAGCCAGCACTGATAATCTACTCAGTACTCCACGTCTGCTAAGCCCAAACGAAGCAGTTTCCAAGTTGCTTTGGAATTTCTTCCAGCAACTTCTGGAAGTAGTGGGTGATCTTTGCTTTAACTGCAGTTAAGAAAAATGGAGTTCAAAGAGTTCAAGGAATTTTTCTGGGGCCACTCTTCTAGTAAATGTTGAAACTGGGCTCAAACTCCTCCATGAGAGTTTGAGGTCTTAGACCTCTGTGACTTTGCAAGGGCCATTCCTGTGTGGTGGCTGGGCCACTGAGAGTTGGGGCACTTGGGTTTGGGGGGAAGATTGTGTAGAAGTTGAACCGGGGAAATATCTCAAGAGTGGGACGTATATCTATGGGTGGGACAGGCCCGAAACGTCTTTCTGCTCTAATCTTTCTGCCTACCCTCATCTAGGTTCTATGCGAAATATAAATTGAGTTTGTACACAATACAGACCAGTGCTTGAATTACTTACATTCATTTTGGTGAGTAGAGTGACAAAGATGGGAACCTAGGGACCGGAAGTGGCTCTTTCTAAACAGGAAGTGAAGACATTTTTGTACTTGTGGGTTATTGATATGGGTCTGGGTATGGCCATATGAGGCAGGGATCAAGCATAAGTGATGTTGCACGGCATCGATTCCTTTCTATTGTACAAGAAGCATGTGGAATCCAGAGACTAGCCTTCCAGGTTCAAGTCTGTGGTGTGCTTCTTTTCTCACGTATGAGTATTGGGCTGGGCTTCCATTGTATTCAGCATAATTAATATAATTAATAAAAATGAATGATAATTGCTTTCAAATATGTCTCTGTTGGCTACCGTCCATAGTCATATTCTGTTACTGTGATAAAACACTCTAATCAAAAACCAAAAACTCTAAAGAGAAAGGTTTATTTTGGATTGTGTGTCCAGGTTACAACCCATTATGAAAAGAAGTCAGAACAAGAACTCACTCAGGACTGGAGCCTGTAGACAGGAAGCATGGGGGACACTGCCTATTAGCTTTCTCTCGGCTCAGCCTGAGTCATTTTAGCGAGGCTGCTTTTCAAGGAGGGTGTTTCACCCACGTGTCTGTCTGTGAGGCATGTGGGTACAGTGCCGGAAGAAGGATAGATGCCTAGGGCTAGAGCTACAAATGGTTGTGAACTGCCTTGGAGCTGCTAGGAATAAAATCCGAGTCCTCAGGAAGAGCAGCCAGGGCTCTTAACCACTGGGCTATCTGCTATCTCCTACCTAGTGTTTTTGTTGTGGTTTTGGTATAATGAAGGATTCTTTGTCCAAGGAGTGGTATCTTAGGGTTTCTATTACTATAAAAAGACCATGGTCATGGCAACGCTTATAAGGAAACATTTAGTTGGGGATGGCTTACAATTTCAGAGGTTTAGTTCATTATCATCATGACATGAAGCATGATGGTGTGCAGGCAGACATAGTGCTGTAGAGGTAGCTCAGAGTTCTACATCCATATCTGCAGGCAGCAGGAAGGGGAAGAGATACTGGACCTGGCTTGAGAGATTCTGAAACCTCAAAGCCTACCTCCTTGTGACACACTTGCTCTAATAAGGCAATATCTACTTCAACAGGGCAACACCTCCAATAGTGCCACTCCTTATGAGTCTGTGGGGCCATTTTCATTCAAATCATCAGAAATGGTTCCTCCTCTCAATTAATAATCAAGACAAGCACTCACAGACATTCCTACCAACCCACCAGATCTTGGCAACTCCTCAATTGAAGATTCTCTTCTCAGATGACTCCAGGCTATATCAAGTCAGAGCTAAGTAGGACAAATATTTCATTTGAATAGTCACTGATTAAGTATAATCAACTACTTTCTTCTTCACGGGGCCATGATAGAGAGTAAAGAAATTTTGACATCTACAACCTAAATCACAGTAGGCTCCCAACTAATCTGAAACATTCTTGTCCTCACTCTGAGTTCAGGAGAGACTTCACAGATTCATCATACCTAAACACCAATCCCACTGCGCTCTGAGCCTCACATCTGGACTTCCCAGATGTGCAGCTTATAATGCTAGTTTTCCAATAAGGGTACAAATACCCAAAAGAGTCAAAATATCCAGATTGCTGAAAGAGCCTGGAGCAGATCATCATGTTGGCAGTGAAACACCTCACAGTATTCTTTCTCTGAGTTGGTACTCCAGATTAGGTGAGATGGCCCAAGGGGAACCCTTGACACTGGTTCTGGCACATAAGCAAGTGCCGGGGGAACTTGACTTCCCTCTATATCCCCCACTCTCATAAATGTCTCCTCAAAAAAAAAAAAAAAAAAAACACAGATCCACTCCCATTCACTTAAGATTTATACCAAAAGCCAAGATAGATGTGCCACTTTATTTTAATAAATAGGGATATCATGAATACAAATTTATCCAAAGCAGTCTTTGGGGTAGGAAGGAAGTAATGCCCCAGGCATGGAATAAGAGAGAGTATTAAACTGACATTTCTCTCCATTTTTTCCATCTTTTTCCATCTCATTTCTCACTTCACTCTGCATCCAGCAACCTCAAAAAAATCATACTAACACATGAATTTACGGGTGGCTGAAATAAGGCTAATAAGGCTAAAAAGAGATCTGCATTGGAATTTTCCATTCAGATGGTGGTGGTGATGGAGATAATGATAATGATATGGATATCATACTGGTATTAAGATAATGGCAGTGATAGCAATGTTGATGGTGAGGGTAACAATTTTGGTATGATGATAATACTGATATGATGCTGATATTTATATGGTATGGTGTTGGTGATGGTGATGTTCATATGATTATGGTGATACTAGTATGATGTTGATATTGAGATGAGGTGGTCGTGGTGGTGGTGAATATGGCAATAATGGTTGTGATGGTGGTGATGATTATGGCAATGATGATGGTGGTGATAGCAATGAAGGTTATAATATTTATATTATGATGGTGACTATATGAGGAAGAAGAGGATGTTAAAAATGACTATGACAATATTGACAATGTATTTGTGGTGATGATGGTGATAGTGGTGAGAACGTTAGCATTTATATGATGTTAATGATATGAATATGATGGTAATGATGATGTTGATAAATTAAGATGATGGTGATAATTATAGTGATAGTAATATGATGAGATGTTGATGGGAGGTGGTGATTATGATATTGATAGATAAGATGATAAAGATGATGTTGATAAGATGATATTGGGGAGACCAATGTGATGAAATGACTATGGTGATGATGGTGGTGGAGAAAGGCTAACCATGAGATGTTGGTGGTGGTGCTGTCGATATGATTAGTGGATGACATTGATTAGATGTGGTGACACTCTTGCAGAGAACTATGCCTGGCACAGTATTTGTTGTCTCTGTTGTCCTTACATTCGATGACATTGACAGAGGACTCACATTCACTGAACCTTGTTCTGAATTGGTTGCTTTGTCAGTAACAGTAGGTAACATACACCTCTTCCTTTGGTACTTTCTTGAACAAAAAGAACTGACATACTTTTAAATGATCTCCGAGGAATACAAAGAGACTCTAACATCATTCACTCTAACATCATTCATTTAATTTTGAAAAAACAGAAATCCCTCTTTAAGATGTAAAAATAAGGGAAGACCCTGGGCATAGTGAAGTCCACCCATAAAGGACTCTGTGGAGATGTCCAGGGATCCCTGGTACTATATTCTCGTGTGTGTGTGTGTGTGTGTGTGTGTGTGTGTGTGTGTGTGTGTGTGTGTGTGTGTGTGTGTAGTGGAATACAAGAGAAGCACCTGTGTTTCCCTTTCATGGACCCCTTACCATACAGAGAATTACTCTGTCCTTGTTGCCTGAAAATAGAGCCCCAGGACATCCTTCACCGAAAATAAGTTAATGTGAACTATAGAGCCCAGTGCTGGCTTGCCAAAGGCCAGGCAATGAGTGTGATGCAGTAGGGTCTGTGTGTGCAGAGCCTCCATCTCTCACTTAAACCCTCTAAGGACTTAGTTATAACAACACCAACTTCCACATGATGAAACAGACCCCAAAGGTGCAGTGTCCAGCAAGACCAAACAGGTAGGACATGAAGGGGTTAGAACCAAATATGTACCAGAATTATAATCATTCTTCCAGCAGTATATCTTGATCAAATTTTCTCAAGTGTTTACTACACAGAAGTGTGTGGTATAGACATACCTGTTTCTCTCGAGGGAGAAGTGAATGGTGTGAGGGGAATGTTGTGTTGTGAACACTCCAAAGTCCAGATGTTTGGCACAGACAACTGTCTTCCATTCTGTCCCTGTAGCAGATTAAATCTCTAAGCATGCTTGGCATTATGTGGTATTTTTTTCTTTATCAATGAGAAAAAAAATATGTTTCAAGCTATGTTATTTTCAATGCTACATTACTCGATTTCACGGTCAAATAATTCTATTTTTGCTAACCAGAAGATTGTGTCCTGTTTAATTGTTTGGGGCTGCTTCCTTCCCACGTATTTTCTGGGGCCTTCACTTTACCCCTTTGCTGCCTTCCTTTGGATTCTTTTGGGTGCTGTAACCATGGTGATGGGCCCCTATTTGATCATGTTTGCTTTGCCTTAGGAGTTGAAGAACCAATAAGTATTGCTCCATCCCTCAGTCACAAGAGGTTGGAAAATGGGAGCCCTTTATGAGTGGAGGGGAAACCTGCCAGCTATCTCAAAGGGTGGGATTCTTGCTGTCTAGACTCCTGAGAAAGATGTAGGCCAGCTAAGTATGGGAGAAGAATACAGACTCAAACAACTGGAACCTTGGGCTGGCTCTCTTCTTGCTTCCTGAGGACCTAAAGTGGCCACTTCCATGGTCACCTCTATGATCTGGCTGCCATTCCTGTTGTATGGCTACACAAAGGCCAAATGCATGGGTTATCAAGAAGATAAAATCAGAGCAGAGTACAAAGCACCTACATAGGAAAGAAACTGATGCCTAGGATGTCCCAATTGAACAGTCTGTTCTCAGACTGGGGAGACAGCAAGATCCATAAAGTGTTTGCCTCATAAGCTCAAGGCTCTTAGTTCAGACCCAAGAACCCATGGTTTAAAAGCTGTGGATGGCTAGGAAGAGACAGGCAGATCATCAGCCTACTTGGCAAGGTCCAGGGCAATAGGAAACTTTGTCTCAAAACTAAGGTGGTACATGCCTTTAATTCCCACACTCAGGAGGCAGAGGCAGGCAGATCTCTGTGAGTCTGAGGCCAGCCTGGTCCACAGAGAGAGTTGCAGGACAGCCAGGGTTACACAGAAAAACCCTGTCTCAAAAACTTAAGAAAAAGGGAGGGTAGTGTCTGAGGGTCATACACACACACACAAGCCTACCACCCCTACGTACAACGTTGTTGAGATTGACTCATAGCCCTAAAATGTAGGTTGGTGGCGCTGTCTACCAATTTTAATCACAGTAAGAATAGCCAGTGTGAAATGACAAACCAAGTCACACCTCACACCATGTTGGTGATTTCCACTTGATAAAGACAGACAAGCAAACATTTACCTGGTGTGTGCTGAGGGTATGACTGGAGCTGCAACTTCCAAGATGATCAGTGTAGAATCTTGAACCCACCCACAGAATGTCCTCAGCCCACACAGGAGACAGATCCACCAAGAGCTAACCTGTGCTCTGCACAGTCAGAGAGTAGATGAAAAGCGAGGCTGAATCGGGAATGGTAACAGACACCCCATAGCTCTTGCCGTTGTGTGTTTCTCGGTCCCATGGAGGCAGGTGCCCATCTGGGTTTTGCTTCATTCAAATAGCAGAGCATAGTTTCCTGGGAGTAAGCACTGTGAGATGTTCGCCAGAGCCTTGGCCTAACTCTCATGCCATGGCCTTCCAGAGAGACATTTTCACTGAAGCTTGGGACCGAGCATGAAGCAGGCTGGCTCAGTATGGAATTGTTAGGATCCAGATACCCTATACAAATAAGAATAAAGGGGGCGATGAAGGCATGGGCCTCTCTAGGAGATGAGTAGGATTTCATTTGACATTACTCATGCATAAAATGAATAATGCGCATGTCAGTCTTCTACAGACAGATCAATAGACAAAGGTGTAAGGCACTTAGTGCAGTGCCCAGCACGTAGTAGCTGTCCAGTGAAAGTGTCCCCAGGCTTTGAAGAGCCCTGGAAAGCAAGAGGAAGTGAGAAACATTTCCAGATCTTCATATAAATTATTTGTCCAGGAGAAAGATGCTCTGCCATGAGGTTTGTACATCTGGGTTAAGAAATGTCTTTCTAGGTCAGCCTTGGAGGGAAATGCCTATAGCTCTGAGGACAGATGTACCATATGACTAAGAGGAAGAAGAGGAAAAGGAAGGGGTGGAAAGAAGGAGAGGGAGGAGGGAGAGGGGAGGGAGGGAGGGAGGGAGGGAGGGAGGGAAGAAGAAGGAGAAAGGAAGAAAAGAAACCTTGCATTCGAATGGAGGGAACATCAGATGTTAATAACACTAATAACTAACATTTATGGAGCACATAAATGCAAGTGGCCATTTCCAGGGCACCGAGGAAGACAAAGACATGCAAGGGATTGGGGTAAGGGGCAGCTGCTCTAAACACAGGCCTGTGGGGCAAGGAAAGGAAGCTGACCCGGAGTCAGCCACTTGCCAGACTTGGGATAGAGCATCCTGTATGAGAAAATAAAAACAGGGTGATGGGGTCAGTGTAATGGGCTCCAGGTGAGCATGGGATAAGTCAGGGCTGCCTGGAGAACTTTGGATCCCTCCTTCTGAAACCCCACGGACAACCATTCATGATGTTGAAACAGACAAAGACCCAATCTTTTTTCTTTCTTCCAAGTTTACAGTGATAATGTGTGGATGGTTTAGAAGGGTTAAAACAGGCATGAGACAGCAATGAGTGGTCAATGGGGACTGGCAAAGAAATTCAGAGCCTTGGATTACACTCATTGCATGGAGGCCACAGCTATGGGAAGAAGAAGTGTTATGAAGAGTTGTGAGCCATGTAGCACACACAAGGGATCTAGGGAGGGAAGGAACCACAAACCAAGAAAAGGTGGCACAGGGGACAAACCCGATGGATGTTCTCACTTGAGATGTGGGTGAGCTTCGGGGTACCAGGATTCAGTGGGCCTCCCTCCATCCTCAAGGACCAGCCCAGTTCACAACCACACCTGGCCCTGGACTGTGAAGAGTTCGTGATGATCAAAGGAACATACTCCTTTTAAGTCTCCTTGGGGACATCAAAGTACAAACGAGAGGTCCCTGGGTGATGCCTCCCCTGTGTTCATCCTGACTGAACTCTTCCTTCCCTGTCTGCCTCCCTCCTTTGAACTGGGGGTGGAAGGCTGAGGGGAGATGGAGATTTTCTTGTGACATGAACTGGAGTCACACACTGATTTTTGCGGAATGATTTAATGTCCTTTTCAGCATGCCCATGACAGCTGAAATATCCCCTAATGACTCAGTTTGGCGGCAGAGTTCTGTGGATCCGGAGAAAGCTGATGAGGATGTCAAATGTCAGTAAATGAGAGATCCGTAATTGGAGCAGCTTGACGCTGAAACAAGCCAGGGAATGGTGGCGAGGTCACGAGGTCGCAGAGGGTTGACACACTTGCAAGCACCCAAGAGTCTTTGGAGTCAACCAGACAAAAACCGTGACCCATCTTTTTTTCCCCAAGGGCGGGATTTCTGTATAATTCTTCGTCATCTTCACCTCACCCATTCTCTAGAGATAAGCGCAGCACACGCTACTGTCTAAAGTCCCCAGACTTCTCTGGGCAGAGTCCATGTGGCCTTGGCTCTCCCCGTGTCTTCATAAGCTCCTTTGGTCTTACTTATCCAAGTCGGCTTGGCTTTGGCCAGAAATTGCGATTCTTCTGTGCTCTACTTGCTTTCCGACAGCATGATTTAAGCTGGAAAGGTCTATGTCAAGCATCCAAGGGTGTCCCTATCAATGGGGATGGGGGGAGACCCTCCTCTAAATATACCATTTGTGGTCTTGCTCTTTGACTAGAGTGAGCGAACTGAGAGAGGCCAGGAATGCTGGGGGGTCAGAGACACTGGCAGAACTCACAGAAGCATTTGCTTAAGCACTCAGTGTGTTCCTCGGCTCACCTTCTCAAGCCGTGACCTCTGAGACTCTGGGTTACCAGGTCAAAACCACACATCCTCCTCTGTCCTCCAGCTAATTTTAAAATTATATATATCATGGTAAAGAGGCCCTCATGGTGAGCCTTATGTGCTATTTCAAGATTTTAAATAGGGAATTATAACCAAATGCCAGCCGTTGCCTATAAATCCTGGGAAGCACCATGGTTTCTGTGATCACTGGGCCTTCATTGGGAACAGCATCAGATTATCAAAGAAGATGGGATCAGGAAGGGTCGGGGAACTTTAAGAAAGAGCTTGCTAACCCCAAATAATGGATTGTCTGGGTTGAGAGTCAGGGTTTTCACAGAGCCAAAGGGCTTATCACTGCTGCAACCGCCCCTTCTGTTTCTCCTGGAACAGTTTACTTCGTGTGTGTGTGTGTGTGTGTGTGTGTGTGTGTGTGTGTGTGTGTGTGTGTGTGTGTGTGTGTATGTGTGTGTATCTGTGTGTGTGTATGTATGTGTCTGTGTGTGTGTATCTGTGTGTGTATGTATGTGTCTGTGTATGTGTGTATATCTGTGTGTGTATGTATGTGTCTGTGTGTGTGTATGTATGTGTCTATGTGTGTCTGTGTGTGTGTCTGTGTGTCTGTGTGTTTGTGTGTGTGTGTCTGTGTGTCTGTGTATGGGGTATGTACATATGCATGCAGGAGCCCACAGTGGTTAGAGGATCTGGACTTTAAGAAATTATGAGTTGTCAGCATGTGCTAAAAACCAACCTCAGTTCTTCTGGGAGAGCTGAACTTGCTTTTTGCAATTGAATCTTCTTGCCAACCCTGGAAAGTTTTGTTTTATTTTGAAAGGGAAAGTTTTTCTCAGGCTGGGAAATTTATCCAGAGGCTTACTGGAGACAGAAGGAAGGCATTGGGTCTCATCATTCTGGACAACATGACTTCCAGTTAATGTTCCGGCAGACAGGTCATGTAAGCTTGGGCAACTAGATATGTGGGTTGGGTTGCATTCATTTCAATCCAGATTCCATGACTCAGTAGCAATAAGAGCAAAATACCCCGACCTAGCCTAGGCTGGTCTTGAACTCACTATATAGACCAGGTTGGTCTTGAAGTTGAGGAGAGCCTTGAATGTCTGCCTCCCTGTGCTAGGCTTACAGTGTGCACCACCATGTCCAGCTGAGAACCACTGCTTTGTAGTTTGTCCCTGACCTGTTGGAAACAGTCAGAACAGTGTGCTTTTCTAGTTAAATTGTGCGTCTTGAAATCTGTTGGCTTCTCAGTCCTTCGCAGACAATGTACATGTTTTTACAACACAGTGGCAAGTTGGGTAGTGTAGTTTGCCACTCTGGAGATCTTCACTTCTGGACTTCTCCAGGAAATGTAATGACTCTGGATGGAAGCAAATTTTTTAAATTTCACCCGATAGAGGATGACACTTAGGAGATGAGAAAGGAAGCAGGAGGATTATGAGGATATACTGTCTATCTATTAAAGCTCGCCTGAAAATCAGAAGACAGAGACAGCCAGAGTTAGGCATAGAGGTTGGGCAGTGGTGGCATACCCTGGGAGGCAGAGGCAGAGATCCATTTGGATCTCCGTGAGTTCCAGGCCGAACAGAGCCAGGTGGGGATGGCACACACCTTTAGTGCCAGCACTTTGACGTGTGCCTCTGCTCCCAGTACTTGGGAAACACACACCTTTAATCCCAGGACTAGGAAAGTTGAACTAGAAAGTGAGAAGCTGGGTGCGGGGAGAGGGGGTGATAAGACAGAGGAGGCAGGAGGTCAGGCGTTCACCTGCACACCCCTTCCCTTTCAGCCAAGGACTCAGAAGCATCAGTCTGAGGACTCATGAGGAGTGACTACGTAAGAGGTGGTTGTGACTTTTCCCACTGTCTCTCTGATCTTTCAGCTTTTCCTCAATATCTGGCTCTGGATTTTTATTATAAGACCAAGTAGGATTCATGCAATAGAGAATTATTCTTGAAATGTCTTGGACAGAGCAAACACTCATGATGTATTAGCTCTACTCATTACGGCATGAGCTTTGAGTTCTGACTTTTAAGTTGCCATTTGTTTGAGTCAGGTGGACAAGAGGAGAATGGAGAAATAGGAAAGCCGAAATGTGGCCATAGCATCCATCCCAGCACCGGTGAGGTTCAAACAGCATAGAAAAATATTTTTTGCAAGTTCTGTCCAGGAAAATGAATGAAGCAGGTGCCAAGTGACAAGGGAGAAGGAAAATGATTCATAGGTTCAAATCTTGGGTCCCAAGACACGGATAGCTGATAACTTCAGAATCAGAACAATACACCAATGTCAGGAGAGTGAGAAGGTGGCCCTGGTCAAGCTTTTACCAGCTAAGCCAAAATCTTAGCCATTTTTTTCCAAATGACCCCAGCATCACTGTCTTTGGACTTTGCTAGAATTGATCTATCTAGTCTGGGATCCACAGAGCTGATACTGTCCTCTGCTTCCTGTTTTCCCAGGCATTTCTTTCCTGGAAGGTCTTCTCATAGGTCCATTAAGCACTCGGTCTGCACTTGATTGGCATGATCAGAAAGTAGCTATTTTTTCCATAAGAGCTTGTGAACAGATGGGGCATATGGCCAGTGCTGGGCCAGGCTAGTACAGCCTTTGACAGAGAGTGAAAGCCAACCAG
This sequence comes from Phyllotis vaccarum, assembly GCA_033318265.1. NCBI lineage: Eukaryota > Metazoa > Chordata > Mammalia > Rodentia > Cricetidae > Phyllotis > Phyllotis vaccarum. Next base: position 196,816,594 of record JARWLC010000001.1, read on the forward strand.
AAAAGCTCCCTTGTTTTACTTAGTGAAGCTGGAGATGGTTTGAGGACATTGACCACAGGGGATTCTGATAAGCAGAAGGCAGAGGGCACACGCAAAACTTTGTAAACTATTGCTTCCCAGGGAACTTAAGGGGCACAATTCCCATTTGAGATGAGTGTGAAGCTTCATCAAAGATAGATGTCTGTCATGGAACAGGCTCCCATTGATGAAGAAGAAATGGTATGCTCAATGGTGTGCACACCCTTCAGTGACTACACACACACACACACTCACACACACACATGCACATACACGCACACACACACGTGAGCATGCATGCGCGCGCACAGGCACATACACACATGCACATGCACATACACATACACATGCGCACGCATGTACACACACACACACACACACACACACACACACACACACACACACACACACCTCTTGCTTTCCTATATGTGAGACCTTACCCTTACATTTTTCCAGTGTCTGCTCTCTTTACCCCGTCATGGTGGATCCAGATGAAACTCCTGTCTTATTTCAACCAGAACTTGAATAGCACATTAGGATCTCTAGGAAAAACCCCACATCTTTGCAAAGGACAGAACAACAGACAGGTTCAAAAACGGTAATAACTAACAGAAGCAACTGTTTAGAGCAATTCAGCACGCAAGACACAAGTAGTGCTGCTCACACCTATGACATGACCTCCCCTCCTTTCCTACATTACCAAGACGGTCCTTGAAGACAATGTGCACAGGAGCCAAGCCTGTCATACTCACCACAAAAACCTGGTGCCATGAAGGCCTTCATTGAAACCATGTGCCCTGTCCTCTCCTCCTTCTGCAGCCGCTCAGTCACACGGTGCTTTATAACAGGTTCCCGAAGCTGGAAGTTTACATCAGAAATTATAGGTGATAGCCAAGAGTGACTTCCCGGGATGCCGTCTGGCAGAGCAAGCAAATTAATACCAGAGGCAATAAATGCCAGGCTTGAGCATGAAATATGTCCCCACCATCCTGGCATTAAGAATTTTAAAATGAGGCTCAAATCAGCCAGCATCACCTAAACAAAGTCCACGAAGCTCAGCCCTGGGCTATGGAAACCACCGTAATAAATGTGTTTGCACATCTGTGTAATTTGTCCCTTCTTCTTCCTGCATGAAAATCGAACTTGAACCTAGAACCTTCTGTATGCCGGGCAAGTGCTCTGCCCCTGAGCTGTACCTCTACATCCTGCTTTCTCTTCCTCCCCATTGTTCAGTCAACAGACATAGTCTTCAGAGAGTTCTATGCAGACATGCTCGAAGCTTGAAAATGAGTCAGAGATAAAGTAAGGGCTTACCAGAGCTGCTGGACTGTTTGATGGTAACTGAAGATGATGCCGTCCATGTTGAGATACAAGGCCGTGGGACCAGAGACGGAAGGTAATCTTACATGAGCAATCACAAGGGCCCTTTCTGAGGAAGCAACATTTGTTTTTATCCTGAGTAATGAAAACTTGTCCCCTGAGTTAAGGAACCAGAGCTCTGGGTGGAAAGCACGGATGATGCTATGGTCCTGAGGCCCAAGGAAGTCTAATGCATCTGGAGTTGTCTATCCCAGGAGTGATGATGCTTGAATTTTTTTTAATCCAAATGACTTTTCAGAAATTGTTTTGAAATGTAGTATTTGTAACTCTTCCAACAATGGATGGTGTTCATTTAAGATTCATATATGAGGTCTTGTGTCTGTAGAAACAGTGAGGTTCGGAGTATCTCCTTGTTAACTTCCTGAATCTGCACTACACCCTGATATGGGGGAGATTCTTGAGTCTATTTCTACAGATAAAGAACTGAAGTGATATTTTGTTTGTGTTCTGACAAAGTTTGCCTGGCTATCAGAGGGTGGAGCTAGCCACTAGTTAATCATAGAGGCCAGTGTCAGCACAAACATTTAATGAAAGCATTTGGGAGGAGAAAGCAAGAAGGTCGGGAGTTCAAGGCCACCCTGGGCTACAGGAGATTGAACCAGTCTAAAAGAGAAACAAAGTCCAGTCGTGGTGGCTCATACCTTTAATCCCAGCACTAGGGAGGTGGAATATAAGGCAGGTGGGGACAGGATCTCTGATCCCATTTGGTCTGAGGATTCATACAGGAGAGAAGATTCTAGGGGCTGCTGCTCTGATCTTTCAGCTTTCACCCTCGATATCTGATTCCAGGTTTTTATTGTTAACACTAATTAGGATCACACTTCAGACGTGAACCTGATGAAGGCTGCCCAAACATTCAGTGATAGAGCAGAATCCAATTTTTCTGAAGCTCTTAAAATGCACAGGTGAGGCTGGGCCACAGTAGCACACACCTTTAACCCCAGCACTTGGGAGGCAGATGCAGAAGGATCTCTGTGAATTTGAGGCCAGCCTGATCTACAAAGTGAGTTCTAGGACAGCCAGGACTATTACACAGAGAAACCCTGTCTCATAAAATAATAAAAATAAAATAAAATAAAAACGGCACAGACGAGCCTCACCTGGTTTTGCCTCCATGAAGAGCAAGTAGACAACTACTTCCTGGGCATAAGCCAAGTTCATGAAGAATGAATAGATATGGTTCCCACCTAGTCCCCTTTGAGAACCTCTACTGAGCAAAAGAGATTCAAACAGTGTTGAAGGGTTTGGATGAAGGAGGTTGCATTTCAGAAAGCAACCAACAGGACCTGCCATTCTTCCACATACCAAGTGAAGTTCCTGACCAACGTGTTCGGGGAAAGGGCTGTCTTCTTCCGCTATCTCACCCTTCCTTCATGAGAGCTCTGAAGCCTCCATGAGACGCTCAGCTGAGGCTAGTCCGGATGGACCTAGTGCCTGCTAAGCATCGCTTCTCCAGTGTGAGCCCGCCACCTCCATCTCCATCACGTGTGCCCATCTTTTTCAGTCTAATGAACTCCAACCATCAGTGCAACTTAAGTTCGGCTGTCTGTTCGTGCATGCTTAATATTAAAAATGTACTAACAGTGTGGCTGAGAAATCAAATTATGCACATAAATATGCTGGCATAGCAGAGGCGGCGGCAGGAGCTGAACTTAGCAGAGCTGACGCCAGTTCACATTTGCAAATCGCCCGTCAATCTGTCATTAAACATGTTATCAAATGATGATAAGTGTATGCTTCTTGCTTGCATTGGTGAGCTGACTCCTCTTGTTGATGCACCGTAATGGGATAATACGTATTAACATAGCTGTGCTTGGATGAACACAAAACATTTCTTATCTGTCTCAGATTGTTTCCCCTTGTGGCCCCCAAGTAAATGTTTTGTGTTATCAAATTGCCAAAAAGAGGGGGGGAGAGCATATTCCTTTTAATTAGCAAAGCTTGGTGGTGGTGGGGATTATTTTCTCCCCATCTCCCCACCCCCATCCCTGAAACTCCTATGTGTTGGCAGTGAAGGAGAGAAGGGAAGAAGAAGAAGGAGAGAGAGAGAGACTCTATTGTCTTCTTTTGGTAAAACGATTCGTGTCAGCAGCTCAGAACCTGGCAATTATTTCACGTCTTAATGCACTGGCCTTTCATCCAGGGCCTTTGCTCTTGACAGGCCCGATCGTTTCAGTTCAGTGATATGAAAGGCACCAAAGGAAATGAGCGGAGACATCCCAGGTCTGTCATGCGGCCCCGCACCACCGTTCAGTCCCACGGTTTACATTATGATGCTACCTAGAGGCTCTGGAGACAGGTAGTGGCTTCATGTGCTTCTCAGACTTTTAGGGTGTTGCTGGAATGGGTGAAGAGGTTGTAACCTCCCATTGTTCCAAAAATTGTGACTTAAGAAATTATATGAGCCCCCATAAAATTAGAAACGGTGTTAAAAAGCCAAGTGTGGTACCCTGATCACAGAATACGCACTCACAGAACCATATGCAGCTGAAAGATGTTGACTTCATGAAGCCTAGCCAACCAGAAGACTATTATCTGATGATCTGGGATAAAAATGGATTAATATTTTTTTAGTTATTTGTTTTCACTTTATTCATGAATGTTTGCCTACGTGTGTATATATACACACCATGTGTGTGCATTACCTGTGGAGACCAGAAGAGGTCATTGAATTCCTCAAAGCTAGAATTACAGATAATTTTGAGCCACCATGTGGATGCTGGGAACCTACCCTGGATCCTCTGCAAGAGCTGCAAGTGATCTTAACGGCTGAGCCATCATTCCGGTGCCCATTTGGATTAACTTTCACCAAAATGTAAATAAAGTTAATTCTTTTTATGTGCTTGTTTGAAATACTATTTCACATTGCAGCTCAGGCTGTACTGGAACTCACTATGTAAATCCAGGCTGGCACTGGACTTAAAGAAATACCCCTGTTTCTGGGAGTACAGGTGTGAATCACCAGCCCTGGTTCAAAATTTAGAGGGTTTGTTTTACTTTCTTTTGAATGAACATTCCATTTGGCAAACAGTGGGTCTGTTCAACTTTCTTTGAGTGTGGTTCTCTGAACCAGGAGAATTCCATTTCTTCACAAGCAATCCATGACAGTATCTCTGAGACCTGGTGATTTAGCGACTCAACAGAAACATATTAGGTCTGGTGGTATAGGTCTGTCATCTCAGCTTCTCGGGAAGCTGAGGCAGGAATATCACAGGTTCAAGGCCAGCCTGGGATACTTAGGAAAATCCTGCCTCAAAATAAAATACTAATAATAAAATTAAAGAGTTCCAGGATGTAGCTCCATTGTAGAGCACTTTTAAATTCTGAGTCAATCGTAAGTATTGGTGTAAGAGTTCCTACTATATTTAACACTGTAGACTCAGAAAGACAGACAGCATTCCTGTGCTTTGAAGCATCTGCTATTTGGAGGAAGAGGGGGTTTGTTGTAGTTTGAATGTGAAACGTCTTCCACAGGCTTATGTGTGAACACTTGGTCCCCAGCTGGTGAGACCGTGTAGAAAGATTGAACTAGAGTCTCCTGGAGAAAGTATATCGTCAGAGGTTGTCCTGGAGCTAGTGTTCTCCTTCCTTCACTCCCTCTTTCCCTCTCCTGGCTGCTGGTAGAGTGCTGTAGGCCTCCACCATGCTGCTGTCCTTACCCAGCATGCCAGCTTCCATCCCTCTGGACCTGTGAACACAATAAACCCTTTCTCTCTTATGTTGCTTTTGTCTGGGATTTTTATCACAGTAACTGCAACATCAGAGCACGTTTTTAAATGACTGCCTAGCAATTTGTTTCCATGATATAAAATGTAAGTGGAGATCTACAAGGGGTGTGATTTTGTAGCATTTACTTCTCACACTCTGAAGGAAGCCTTCTTTGCCATTAATCATGACAAAGGGTCGCTGTGCTCAGGCTTCTTGGCTTCTTGTTTACACATGTTTTGAAATTAACATTGACTTCTTGCCATTTGTGTTTGTTCCTTAGTGAGGCGAGCCGCAGACTAATGATTAGAATGATAGTTGGTGTTACCAATGCACTAATTAAAGGAATATTCTGTGGCAAGGCTTGGAGAGTGGAGCATGTTATCACTGGAGACATCAGAACTGAAGTGTGGGAAGGAATGTTGGCAACAGGAAAAGTCACAAGGTCAGAATCAGGAATGGGTCTTCAAGGTGCCCCTGTCTCCACTTCCGCCATCTTTCAGAGCATTTTCCCACATAAGGACACAAGACAGGCACTTGGTTTCATTGGTGGAACTATCTTTTATTCTATTTCGAAAGTTTTCTATTGCATTGTTTTATTGTGTTTTCTTTTTAAGATTGGGGCTGGAGGGTGGTGGGGCTGAAAAGATGGCTCAGAGATTCAAAGTACTTGCTATACATGTAGGTTCAATTCCCAGCACCCACATGGAGTGACTCACAACTGTCTATACTCTAGTTCTAGGGGATCTGACACTCTCTTCTCATCTCTGACAACACCAGAACACATGGAAGACACAGGCACACAGAAACACACAAATACACACAGACACAGACAGGCACACAGAGACACACAGGCACACATGCACAAATGCAGACACATGCACAAATAAAAAATAAACTTTTTAAATATTTATTTTTAGTTTATTTAGGTGAGTGTTGTTTGCCTGCATGTATGTATGTACACCACATGCATGCATGCCTGAGGAGCCTGAAAGGGACATTGGATCCCCTGGAATAGAAGTTACAGAGAACTGGAAACTGCCTTGTGTTTTTTAATAGTTGAGACATTTCTTTAGCCCCTTATTGTGTTATTCAGTTTAATTATTTGAGTTAGGATGACACTATGTAGCCCAAGCTAGCCTAAACATTGCTATGTAGCCCAGGCTAACCTCAAACCAATAGCAATCCTCCTGCCTCAGTCTCCTAAATGTTGGGATTACATATGTGAACTGCCATACCTACCATAATCTTCCTGTTTTCTGAGAACAGAAAGATCCAGCTCTCAGACTGAGCCATAAGAATGTCTTATCCTCTCTAGGGTTGTAGCATTTCTGAGCTGATGACAAGCTACCACACCCTCACTTTGTCCCTGATGATGCTAAGATGAAGACGGAACAGTCCCTTCCTGGTTATCTTGTGAGGTAGAGAAAAGGAAGCAAGACAAGCATACACTCCAGGATCTTAAAAGGGATATCTCGGTCATGTGCTAAGGGGACTTCAGCCTTGCCGCTGGTGCAATGATCGAGTGACATCTTTGCTTCAGGACTGTAAATTTCACCTATTCAACATCTGCCAAAGAGAGGGAAACAGAGAAACTAGTGATGTGGGGTTATAGTGACTGAGAACTTAAATAATTGTGTTCTGATGGTGTGTTCCAGTGAGCTTCTGTCTGCAAACTGTCTTTTTTCTGCTTTTCTCCTTCTGATCCTGAGTTTCACCAGGGCAGACATTGTAACTGCCCAGACTTAGATCAAGAGTACGTGTTTGATGTTGGTGAGGAAATACCATGAGGGTCTGAGGTTTGCTGTGGCTTCAGAAGGACACTGAGCCCACTACCTTGTACACAGCCCAAGGCTATTACTGATTTTTCCCAGCAAAGAAAGTGGTGCTTTGTGTCTGAAAGTTTAGGACACTAACTGGCATGTAGATGGGTAGGATACCTCAGATATACCAAAGAGTCAGGCTGCCAGCATTCTGGATTTCTCTCCTCTCTGAAAGGATTTCTGTGTGATCATGTTGACATCAGGATCGGACTCCTTGGTCCTTGAGATCTCTGTGGAAGAGCTCAAACACCATCACACAGAGGAGTAGTGTACAGCAGACAGGAGAGGTTTTTTACAGGGTAAATACAGGGAGGACTCCTCTGAAGTGGGAGTGGAGCACTCCTCTGAAGGAGTGGGAATGAGCAGTGGGCCAAAGGACCACTGTGCCAACCTGTGATTTTAGGCAGGCTCTATATATTTTAGAAACACCAGCTTTCCGTGAAGGATGTTTTCCTGCCCAGGTAAGTGACAGGCCATTTGAATGGACTTCTAAGGGAGGAGATGGTGGTATGTGTATCTTTATCAAAAAGTCTCCAGCTCGATAATAATCTTATGACCTTCCAGGCAGTTCAGACTGTCAAGATACATTCTGAACCAATCCTTTTGGCATGTGGTCAACATACCTAACATGACCACAAGGTCAATTATAATAGGTGAGTTTTTATGAAGATGGATTAGGATTTGTGTTACAGTGGTCAACATCCTACTTCCCAGGTTTACAAGCCTTGGAAGACAAGGGAGAAGACCATAAGGATCTTCAAGCCTGCTAATATCTCACTAGATACCTAACAACATTGTTTTGACCACCCATAAAGTTCATGATGGGTGAAATACAAGTTCTTCTGCAAACATAGAGGCTTTCTTCTTACGCTGATAGACTCAAGGGGAGACTTTACCATTTTTGATGGCTTTTTGCTGTCTTTCCCCTCCAAGAATATCTCAAAATAGGAAACCTTTGTCTTCTAGGACAATATGTCAGATACTCTCCCTTCATCTGTCACTGCAGTTTACAAGCTTCTGTGTCCTCCTAATTTCCACATGGGCATCGTAAAGAATCTGTGTAGCTGTTACCAGGCGGCTGGTCTCAGAAAGTACTAAGTCTTAGCATGTAAAATCCTGGCTTTAGACAGATTCCTGGATGTTTCCCCATGTCAAAAGTTAGTTGCTGGTCAGTATGACTGAGGTTTATACTGATGTTCAGATTTTTGTTTACAGGAAATGTTTTCCCACTTGTGTTTTGGTTGTAGTGTTGGTGAATGAATTGTCTTGGTATTTTTCGCACACGTATTTGGGTGTATGAGTATGTGTGATGTGAATATAAGTTGAAGCTCATGTATATGTGCATATACACATTCAGGCTTGTGTGCACCCCTGCATGTGGAGACCAGATGGTAGCATCGGTATCTTCTTCAGTCACTTTCTACCTTACTTGTTAAGACAGGGTCTCCCCCGAACCTCGGCTCCTTATTTAACTAGGCTGGTTGTCCAAGAAGCCCCCAGGACTTCTGCATTCACCTCCCTGGTGTTGAGATTATAGCAGACAATTTTGATGTGGGAGCTAGAGGTCCAAACTCAGATGCCCACACTTGTACAGGAAGTGCACTACCCTCTCCCCAGTGCCTTCTCTAACGTCAGAAGATCTGCACACTTACCCATTCAACATATTTGCTCAATGGTTACTAAGGCCAGAACTTAAGATAGGTCGAGTCTTCTAAAAAATCATGATGGCAGATCTGTTTCAGGAAAGTAACGAACATGTCCAGCCCAGAAGAAGCAGCTCCAAGAGTAACCAGGGGAAAGTCTGCTTCAGGAAAGTTTAGGGAAGGCTTATCCAGGAAGTTCTGAGATGAGACCCTGAAGAACAAAGGAGGAAATCAAATTACTCCAGGAAGTTGGACTAAATCAACTTCCAGCATCATCGTAGCATGATCATCATGGCCTTGGTGTTGAGATGGCAAGAGATTTTACAACAGTGTAGAGGTGGTCCATTCATTAAGATGGGGGCATGCCACAATGCATTCTAAGAATTTGCTAATTTTGTAATAATAACTCCCATTTATCTTTTAGAAATTACAGTGAGTTACAAATGATGTGAGAACAAGGGTTACCCCTTTCTAAATTGGAGGGTTAGCTCTCAATATTTCAAAATCTAAGAAATGGGCTTAAATATTCAGATTTTTAACTTTTTGAAAACTTGGGAAAGCTCCACATTTCCCCCGTGGAATCAGTGGAGCTGAGGACTGCCATCCCTTTGCATGGGAAACTTTCTTCCTGCTTTATCCAACCTACAACACATAGTTTAATAGTCTTTACATCATACATCTAAATCAAGGAGCACAACTTCACAGATTAAGGATATTGACTTTGAACTGCTCATTGTGATGAGTTTATGATCCATTAGAACCTTAGTTTACACCTATCACCAAAGGTCAGTGGTAGAGTACTTACCTGCACACATAAAAACTCCAGGTTTGATTCCCAACCCTACAGAATTTTGTAGAGCCCATAATGACCTTGAACTCCTGACCCTCCTTCCTCCATCTCCCAGGCTGTTACACGTTTGTATCACCATACTCAGTTTATTTCATGAATGCTAGGCAAGCATTCCACTAACAGAACTACAGCCCCATCCTTGAGCTTTCTTTTTATTTAACAAACAGTCACAGTATGTCTACTATATAAAAGTGAATGTGCTAAAAAAAAAAAAAAAAAAAAATCAGACATTTCGAGTGAAAAGATACAAGCTTGTCTCTAGAAGCTCACAGATTTCTGGGAAGGAAAACTATAATTATAACAGTATCCTTTAAACACATTCGATTTAGACAAAACATTTTGAGATCTGTTGCCTCAGCTGGTCTCTCCGGAAATGTAAGTGTGTTGGCTAGTTTTTAATGTCAACTTGGCATAAGCTAGGGTCATGTGGAAAGAGGCGATCTTAATTGAGAAAATTCCTCCTTAGTTAGCTGGCAGACGAGTCTGTAGGGAATTTTCTGAATTGATGACTGATGTGCAAGAACATATCTCATCCCTGAACAATTGGTCCTGCCTGGAATTCCCTCAGTGATGGAAAGTTACCTGGATATGAAGAATGAAATAAGCCTTTTCCTCTCCAAGTTGACAATGGTCATGGTGTTTCATCACAGTAACAGAAAAGAAAAAAAAAAAAACCTCCTAAGACAACAACTGATACCAGAGAGCAGACTCTGTATTTCTGTGACATACCTGGGGTGTGTCTTTGGAGGTATTGAACTTTGGGCTGAAAGAGTCAATGGAAAGTTCTGTGGGACCTGGAAGACAGGAATGGTTGGTTGTGTCCTGGCCTGGGAAGTCTTGAAACTTCCTGTAGGACTCTAGTGGAGCTATTGGATTTTATTGACTGTGTGAGTTTCTTTACTCTTGAAGTAAGAAAGTATGTAACTTATTTTTTTATTTTACAGAATCCCATAGGTAAGAGGCTTTGGAATATCGCAGCAATCTGTCGATTTTAGAGAGACGCTGGGTATTTTAGAGAGACTGTGAATGGATATTTTAGAGACAAATATTTTTTAAAAGATTGAACTTTAAAGGAGACTTTGGATGTTTTAAAGAGAACAAATTTTTAAAGCATTTGAATTTTTAAGTACTATTAGATTTTAAAAGTTGGAATGTTTTATATTGTGATATTGTCATTAATATAAGATCATGGGGATAAGCACAAAAAGAAAGATTATTGTTTGATGGTGTGTCAAGTTGACAAGGGGTCAATTGTTCTATTTTTTTTATGTCAACTTGACACAGCTGGGCCCTCTGGGAAAACATGTTAAGGAGAAAAACCACTCATAGGATTGGCCTCTAGGCAAGTCTATGGGGTCATTTTCTCGGTTGGTGATTGATAGGGGAGAACCCAGTAGGTGGTACTATCCCTGAAGAGGCAGCTTTGGATGCTATAAGAGAGGAAGATAATCAAGTCATGAGAAGCAAGGCTCCTCCAGGTCCAGCCTTAAGTTCCTACCCTGACTCCCTGGGACTGTAAGCTGAAATAAATCTTCCCTCTACCCAAGTTGCTTTGCATCGTAGTGTTTTATCATTGCAATAGAAACCCCAACTAAGTCACTAAGAAAGAGCAAGTGAGACTATCATTGGTTCTAGGCTGGGTCTTTGCTGGAAAATGGACTCAGATGAGAATATGATTGCCCAGTGAAAGCTGCTGGGTCAGATTTAAGATTCAAGCTGCAGGTAGTAACATCTTCCCAAAAGTTTCTTTGCTGACTTACCTGGTGAAGTGCTGACCCAGTTAGGAGTCAGCACACCTGGCCACAACCATTCCACTTGTTTTTATATGTTTATGAATGGTTTGTCCTTTACTGTCAAACTTGCAGAACTGCAGCAAAAACACATAGATAACACACAACCTAAAACATCTTTTACCTGTCCCTTAGGAGAACTGTTGCCTACCTTTAGCCTACACGGCAGATGCTTATTGAGGGTGAGTGTGGGGCGAGTGGGAAAAGGCCACATTGTTGTGGCCCCTTTAGGAACTAGAAGAAAGGTCACCAGTCCATGATTAAAGAAATTGGTCGGCCTAGGTACCAAAAATTGGATAGGAAAGCCGGGCATCCATGAAGAGTGCCTAGGGTTCAAGGCGGAACTGAAGAAGTAGATTCTCCTGCTCAGCCTCGGTTGACTTCCTTCTGAAACCCTGAAAATCGATGGTGTGAAAGCCAAGGTTTCTGCCTGTCTGCCCGGCAGAAAGACTGTCAGTTCTATCTTGTGAATCCCCTTCCTTCCAACCAAGCACTTGAGCTGGGATACCTGCATACCCTGCTTTTAATTCCCAAGAAGAAAAGTATCTGAGAAAGACGGTTGCTGCTGATTTTTAAGCAAGAAAAAGAAAGTAGGGAAGAGAGAGATCTGGAATTTTGTCAGAGTAATTTTTCAAATTTCTTTTAGCCACTAGACATTGAATGCCTTGCCTATAGTTGGAAAGTCTGCTTTGTATGATTTTTGCAGCAGTGACTAATTATTGACATTGTGGGGTATTGGTCTAGGAGGAGAGGTGAACACCACTCATGTGATGCAGGTGACCAAAATAAAGGACAATGGCCTGAGAAGCCTGAGGGTCCCTAACAATGGAGGCCACAGATCTGGAATGGTCTCTTTCAATTCTACTCTAGAAGATAGAGATCCGGCCAACGGTCAGAAACAGACCTGAATACAAGCGGTTACTCTACCTCTCAGCTGCTCCTGGGATCCATCTGACATGCCTGGGTCAAGAAACTCACAAAAGCCACCTTGGGCTGCCGCTTACTTTTCCTTTGCTGTGTTTATTGGTGGTGACTACTTTCTCTAGAATGCACACTCTTTCCCCACCAATGCCCTCAACAGTCATGTTCTCATCAGAGTCAGGCTGCTTCTTAGAGAGTTGACATAACTGGCCAAGGTCACAGGGCCAATAAGAACTGGAGAAATGCCGTCTTCCCCTCATACATCCTTCTCAACTTTGGAAGCTTTTTTTTTTTCAGGTACTATGAACATAGTTTTTGAGACAGGAGCTCTCACTGGCCAGGAATTTGCTAAGGAGGCTGGGCTGACTAGCTATTGTGCCCCAGGCCCGTCCTTCAGTTTCCAGGGAGGGATTATAAGCATACAGCATAACCCTCGATGTTTTCTCCTGGATTCTGGGACTAGAACTCCTGTCCTAAAGTTTTCACACAGTCTGTTTGTTGACTGGACCATTCACCAGCTCCGGAGTGTTATGCTTACCAGGTGGAGTTCCGTTAGACAGACACCTAGTGTTTTGTGCCTCAATTTCCCCATCTTAATCAACTGCTTTTCCTGCCTTGCTCCTATAGGATGTGACATCAACTGCTTTGGGAAGTGACAGCTCATGAAACAAAAAACTGTGTCAAATCAAAACTCAAAATATATTTTTGCTGGCCACAAATTATACATCTGAGGCATCACTTTGAGCTTCCCATCATCCTTTTCTTTTCCCTGAGCTTTGGAACCTTCTGACTTCCTGGTTCTAATTTCCACTTACAGGCCATTTAATTGAGAGGAATCCAAAGACCTCAGCAGTTCAATAACATTTCCAGTCCTTCAAAGATTCTAAGATGAGTCTTTCTGGGTCCGATTTTTCCTCCTCCATCCTTCAAGCCTTTTTATGAGAATTCCTCAATAATCCCCCTTTTAGTTCTTACTTCTCAATTTTCCCTTAGAAAAGCCAAGCTTCCACTTCATTGCAGAGGTGAAGACCATGCAGCCCTCCTGTGCTGAAGCTCTTGTGACTGTGGAAAGATACTGGGTGCTCACCATGCTCATGGCACGCATGGGGCCTTCCAATGGATCCCTTCACATTCTTTCCTGTTATCTTGGAGGATGTGGTATTGAAGAACACCACTACTGGTGTTTTCCACATAGTAGGTGCCTGCTTGGCCACTAGAGTCTGGTTCTGACCCCTTCTCCATTTACAAATAAAATGCTTGAGGATGCACCAGGGAGGCTCTATGGGTAGTACTGAATGTGTTAAGTGCTTGCTACATGAGGACATGAGTTCAAATTCCCAGAAGCCATGTAACATCCAGACCCAATAGTATACATCTGTAATCTTTACATGGAACTGGGAGGTGGAGAATCCGGGAGAACTCACAAGCCAGCTAGTGTGGTAGATGCACCAACAAAGAGCATCTGATAGCATGTGTTTATAATCCCAGCTTGATGCAGGAGGATTCACAGCTTTAGAGAGAAGTTCAGTGAAGTCATGCTGGGATGCTTAAAGCCCTGTTGCACAAAAGAAAAAAGAAAAAAAAAACCTGGGTAGTAGTCAAACTTCAAGAGGTAGGTAGATAGGAAAATTGAATGAGGAGGTAGGTATGTAAGTGGATCTGGGGGAAGTTAAGGGAACACATGAAAGTGAGGCATTGTATAAAATTTCCAAAATGTTAGTTAAGTATATCTTTAAAGAAAGTTAAGTGAATTTATTTCTATATTATAGGAATATAGGAGTGCATATGTGTTAAAGCATATATGCAGATAGCTATGTATTTAATGATTGTAAAGGAAGAGTCCTTAACTCCTTTCGGGTATCAATAGGGTCCTTACAGAAAACCTCAGGAGGAGAAGTAAGTTATGAACACTGTGGCTCTTGCAGAAACAAGTTCAAATCCTAGCACTTAGCTTCACAAGCACCTGTAACTCCAGCTCCAGGTGATCCCATACCCTCTTCTGGCCTGTGAGGGCACTGCCCACATATGTGCTCTCTCTCTCTCTCTCTCTCTCTCTCTCTCTCTCTCTCTCTCTCTCTCTCTCTCTCTCTCTCTCTCTCACACACACACACACACACACACACACACAGAGAGAGAGAGAGAGAGAGAGAGAGAGAGAGAGGAGGGGGGGAGAGGGAGGAAGGGGAGCAGGGATGTGTGAACATGCATGCAAATAAATAAATATCTATTCAGTAATCATGGCAAAAAAAAAAAAAAAAAAAGCAAAAGGCCAGGAAACAGTGTTTTCCTGTGTGGTCTGATCCCGATGCTGCTCAGGTCTCCAAGTCTGTTTTCTTGAAAATAAGAGGTAAGAAGCATCCATAGTGCATTTAAGTCTGAAATCAACTTGAGACACAGACTTTCTATTGAGGAGCAGAACAGCCTCTGGTTTGCAGCCCAGCTCTGCTGTTGGATCTCTGCACTCTGGAGGCTTTAGCTTGGGCAGAGAACTCGTTACAAAGTCCTCAGCTCCACATGTGGCACATTACTCATGGGGTCTGTTTCTCCTCTCAGCCTAAGCTCTTCTTATCTAGCTGTTCCATCTCCAATTTAAAAAAAAAAAAATGTATGCTTTATCATAAATATTTCAGATCGAGCTCTGAGTGTTTTGTCTCCTTTATAGTCCAGAAATTGATGTCTCTTGGGGGAATTTGCAAGTTGAGCCAGGTCTCCTGGTTCTGAGGTGCTGAGAATGGCCAGTCTGGCAGCGACACTCTGTGTGATTCCATAGCTCAGGTCTGGCTGGCAAGAATCTTGCAGCCTCTCTGTTAGAATGTTTCTCTAGGCACAGCTTTTCCTGCATTGGAGAGCTCAGCAAGCATGGTGTCCTTGTCACCCACATGTCAGTGTGGTGGAGATGGGGGGAGAGGCACTGAAAAGAGCTGGTGAGGCTGCGCTAGCCCTTCCCGGAAAGTCTCCTCTCCCGCAGCTCACTCCCATGACCTTTTCCTTTCTCTTAAAACACAGGCTGAAAATATCTTTGTCCTTTATCATAACTGAAGTCTGTTCTGTTCTTCCCTGGTTGCAGGTCAGAACTATCTTCCTAGAAACTCCTTCATACGTTTAGTCCAAGGCTAAGGATAACAAGCCAAGGAATGCATCTCATGGATTTTCTCTGTCCCGGGTGACTGAGAGTTTTACAAAGTCACATTAGGTTTTTAGGCTCGCTTTGGCTATTTTCTGCCAAAGAAAACGGTGGAGACGAAACCACGTTTGGTAATTCTGAAGGTCTAGAGACTACCCTGATCTGTTTCTTATTATTGCCCTCCCTCCCTCCGTCTCTCTCTCTCTCTCTCTCTCTCTCTCTCTCTCTCTCTCTCTCTCTCTATCCATGTTCATGTGTTCGCATGTAAAACACATGCCTCTGTATGCATCACACTCCTACGAGTCACTTTTTTTTTTTTTTTTTTTTTTTTTTTTTTTTTTTTTTTTTTTTTTTTTTTTGGATAGTGTCTCTCACTGAAGGAGCTCACTGACTCAGGTTAGGCTAGTTGGCCAGTGAGTTCTAGGCATTCTCCAGTCTCTGTTTATCTAGTGCTGGGATTGTAAGTACACATTGCCACACCCAGTAGGTGCTAGGAAATGAACTTGGATCCTCTGCTTGTGCAGCAAATACTTTGTTAACTGAGTGTCTCCCCAGCCACCTGGGAAAGTGAAGCAAAAGAGAAAAATGTCATCCCCAAAGAAAGTCTGGGATCTTTGAATCTACTCCAAAGAGGAGGATTCCACAGACATTTCTGTCATGAGACAAAAATAAATCAGGATGGTTGGCTTCAGAGATCCAGGGAGAGTATGTTCTGAAAGACTCAAGACTGTCATTCAAGAAGGAACCTGGCTGGCTTGAGAAACAGGAAGTAGAATATGTTGAGACAAAAGGATGATGAGGGGGTTTGCTGAGCTGGACTCAAGAGGTCTGAGTACAGACAGCTTAAAGACTACAAAATGGGAGGTTCTGAAGAGTGGCTAGAGAGGTCAAGTCCAGGGATGGAGGCAATCTTGTTAACTTTGAAAGACTACTTCCTGGTGCCAAGTCCCATGGAATAAGAAGAAAAATAACACTGGACACAGAAATGGAGTTAGATAGATAGATAGATAGATAGATAGATAGATAGATAGATAGATAGATAGATATAGATGATAGATAGGTAGATAGAGATAGATGATAGATAGATAGATAGATAGATAGATATAGATGATAGATAGGTAGATAGAGATAGATGATAGGTAGATAGATGATAGATAGATAGATAGATAGATAGATAGATAGATAGATAGATAGAGCTATCTCTCTCTTTTCTGATCTCCCCTCCAATCCCTTTCTCTTTCTCCCCCTGTCTTAGTTAGGATTGCTATTGCTGTGGTAAACACCTGACCAAAAGTCAAGCTGGGAGGAAAGGGTTTATTCGGCTCACACTTCCATATCTCTGTTTATCATCAAAGGAAGTCAGAACAGGAACTCAAGCAGGGCAGGAACCTGGAGGCAGGAGCTGATGCGGAGGTCATGGAGGGGTGCTGCTTACTGACTTTTGTCCCAGGACCTACTCAGCCTGCTTACTTATAGAACTCAGAGCCACCAGCCCAGGGATGACACCACCCACCATGGGCTAGGCCTTTCCTCATCAATCACTAATTAAGAAAATGCCCCCAGACTTGTCTTCAGCCTCATCTTAGAAAGGCATTTTCTCTACTGAGGTTCCTTCCTCTCAGATGACAATGGCTTGTGTCAAATTTATGCAAAGCTATCCAGCACACGCCCCTTCTTCCCATCCCTAACCACAGGGTACATTTTAGTCCTTAGAAAGGAGTTGACTAATTATCTACCCACACCGGTCTCTTTGTCTCAATTCAGAGACCTTCCTTCCCTCACGAAGCAGAAAGTGCTTTTCTTGAGCTGCAAGTCTGTCCAGCCCATAAGGTTTGTGGAAGTCATTTTTTGTCCTACATGTAAGATTCTGTCTCAAAACACTTATACACTGTATATATACACACACACACTCACAAACACACACACACATTCACACACACACACACACACACACACACACACACACACACACACATCAGTGGTGACAGGGTCTCGGGCAGGAGAGGACAGTGGGAGCCTAGCAATCATCTTGTTCCTGAGCAAAACCTAAGCTGTAGAAATGATGAATGGTCCTAGAGTCCCATTTGTCCCGTGAAAACAGAGAGGCCACACCCAGTTTATGAGACAGCCAGCTTGTTTGGACAAACCAGTCACACTAATGAGATCAAGTAGAAACTGAAGCAGCTAATTGGGTAATTAATCAGATCACTGATGTCCCCTGCCCCAAAGATTTATGTAAAATAATGTGAGCTGCTATTTCCCCTTAAGTTAGGATGTCACATCAGCTCACCACTTCATTAGTGTGAGCGTATTTCCCTTTATAAACACAGATTTTATTATAAAATAGGTTAATGGGTTTCTCTTTCATGTCTCTCGTTTTTAAATGTTATTTTTATGTTGCAGCCCAAGTGTAACTGTTCTTTCAATTTATTTAGTCCCTGTGTTGTTGTGGGCGGTGGTACTTGGCATAACCAGTCCTTCTCCACCCTATCCCAGCCCAGTTTTGCTTTTTGAATTCTCCCAGTTGCCAAATCATGAGCCAATTAGCTCTCACCATACGACGACGTACAGAACCCACCCGAGAAGCAGCCGTTAGCCTTTGCCACAGCTCAGCAAGCCAGCTCACAATACTAAAATCTGAATTTTGGCCACATGTCCCCACTCGCTGGCAAACGTGTAAGAGTGTAATGAGGTGACTACAGTTGGAAGTTTTTATGTGATCACTTCATTTGGACACTAGCATCATTCGCAGATTCTGGGGAATACTCTTTTCTAATACGACATAGAGCCCCTCACAGGATGGCGTGTTCCCCAGTATGGCTGTGGAGCTCTACTCTTTAAAACTTTAAAAAGTAAAATAAAGAATTAAAAAGAAACCCCAGGCATGTTTTCCCCTCCCAGGGTTTATGTCTACTGTCTTCACGCTGCTCGCTCCTTCCCTGCCAGCAGGGACAGCTGTAACTGAGCCATCCCACAAAACCATGCCAAAGACACTTGCAAGAAAGTGTTTATTTCTCTCCAACTACAGAGCCAGCATTTTTAAAAGATTTTCTCAAGTCCCCCACGAGCTCACTACCTGCTTTAGTGACTTCCCACAGGCATGCACATTTCATTAGGGTTGGTGGCATTGTTTTCGAAATCATTGGGGGGGGGGGGGGCGGTGCTGCAAATGTCCAACCTCCTGAGGAATTCTGGGAGGCTTCCTGCCAGGGCCAGCTCAGATGGGCAGCATGAGGAGGCTCTTCCATCTCAACGCATGCCTTTTAAGGTTATGAGAATCATAAAATTGCTCAGGACATCTTGTTCCCTGACCTTCTCTTTTCCCATCCTGGTGGCAGCTGTTCAAACTTCTTGGGGGAGGTGGCTTTTGATGTTCACGTGACAGACTGAATGCTTTGTCTTCTTCACTTTCGTTCTTGTGGGAGGGTGTACACCTGTGTGCAAATGTGTGTGGAGTTCAGAGGTCAACAAACTGAGTGTCCTCTCACTCCTGCCCCCCCCCACCCACACTTTTTAATTTATTTATTGTGACAGGGTCTCTCAATGAACCTGGAACTTGCCATTCCACTAGACTGGCTGGCCAGTGAGCCCCAGGAATCCTGTGGGCTTCACCTTCCCAGAACTAAGACTATAGGCATTCCCACCTTACCCAGTTTTTTATGTGAGTTCGTGAGAAGCTGGTGTTCATGCTTTGATGGCAAGCACCTTCCTCACTGCCATCTTCCCCACCCCTCTCTCCTCATTTTTAATCTAGAATTTAAGATTAACAAACTCCAACACGAAAATACTGAGGGAGAGAAATGAATTATAACAATGTATCATTTGTCCCGAGACCTATTTCTAACATAGAAAGACCCATTTCTTTGAATGCTAGCTTTTAAAAAACAGCTTACTAAAATAATAAAA
Organism: Phyllotis vaccarum; assembly: GCA_033318265.1. Lineage (NCBI taxonomy): Eukaryota > Metazoa > Chordata > Mammalia > Rodentia > Cricetidae > Phyllotis > Phyllotis vaccarum. Next base: position 196,835,754 of record JARWLC010000001.1, read on the forward strand.
TAAAACCACTCTTCCCCCCAAGATTGCGTAGATGTAAAATTATTCCCCTTAGATGAATGACATCTGGGTAAGTAGATATGATTTGGATGAGACCATGAACCTGATTTGCCTCAGATAAGCTCCATGAATCATTCCATGTCATGGCCAGGCCATGGAGAGTGTGGCTGAGATTAAGCAGACTCCACCGGGGAAATCGTCTCATCTCTATAGAGAGGAAGCCGGAAGAGAAAGGAAGTAGGATTGCTGCTACCTTGGCTTTTCTTTCTGAGAGAAGCTATGCTATGTGGTGGTGTAGATCCTAGGCCAGGGGGAAGTGACTTTTGAAAGATAAGGTCAAATAAATTCAAGAACAGTGTGCTACAGGAAGAAAACCACCTAGAAATCAATCAGGTCAAAGTCTGTCTTTCTGAATGGCTGTGTGACCCCAGGTAGACCACTGTCCCTCTCTGAGTGCTATATTCTGGTAGGCAGGAAGATCAGGAGTTGGGCACAGCCTGTGCTATGTAGTGAGACCTTGTCTCAAAATGAAAAGAGAAAGGGGGAAGGAAGGAAGGGAGGGAGGGAGGAAGAGAAAGACAGACGACTGTTAATGACATATATTCTCCATAGCTAGTGCTCCTTGACCATGCCCCAGGCCAAGCCAGACCTTCATATTTGCAGGCAGCATCCTTCAGTCCAGAGCTACAGATGCAAGATAATAACGGGAAAAAAAGATGCTGCCTGAGGATCGACAGACAGTTTTTGCACAAGAGCGGTGTTTCCTTTCAATGGGTATTGGCTTCTCCTTTTATTGTTACTTAGTTGCTTAGCAACAGTAAACTTGATAAAAGCACAGAGTCATCCTGCAGCCCTAACTTTCGGCTCACTGAGGGTGTGTGTGAGTGTGTGTGTGTGTGTGTGTGTGTGTGTGTGTGTGTGTGTGTGTGTGTGCGTGCATGTTTTAAGGAACCTTCTATTAGGGGAAAATTCACCCTTGTGGCAGTGCCGTTTGAGGGAAGGAAAGTATATATTTTAAAAGGTTTCCCAGCCAACGTGAATACATCTCCCACTTAGCACTCAGAGATGAGCGTATCATAATATTTAAATCAGTTTTGAGAACTCTCTTGGAAAAGGAAAGGGGGAAATCCCCTGGCGGAATAAGTACCCAGGGAGGCCACGGGGAGTTCATTACCATAGTGACTGATGCTGCCAAGCTGCACCAGGGAGCCCACTGGTGCCAATTTGTGACTTCCATGTGTAGTTCATGTGTTCCTGACAAGATATCACTTGGCCTCATATGAAGAGAGAGTGGTAAAGCCAAGGTTCGTGTTACTGCCTCAACTCTGGACATTGTCAAAGGTTTGAAGAACAGCAATGAAGGAGACGTCTCAGAGTCCATGTTCCTTTAATGTTCGTCGGTTGATATGCAGGAATTGCTGGGCTGGGAAAGGCCCTGGCAGCCTAGGGATGTGGCTCTGTTGGTGGCCGCTTGCTTAGCATGCTTGGAGTTCCGAGGTGGATCTCCCGTGTTGCCTAAACCAGAAGAAACAATGAAGCGATGCACAGCTGAAATCTGAATACACACTGGTGGTGGAGGCTGGGAAAGTGTGACATTCTTGTCTGTTTAAAGAGTCTGAGGCTGACTGCGATACATGAGCTCCAGTCTCAAGAAAGAGAGAAAAGAAACACACACACACACAGGAGGGGAGGTCCACAAATTCTCCACATGATCTAGAAATTGTTTTAAGACTTCTTTTGGCCTTGTTAACTTAGCTTCAGACAAGCATGGTAATGATCAAATTTTATTCTCTGGTGAACTCAAAAGTGTGAGATAGAACGCTGTTTTAGCAAACACCACCATTGAAAATAAATTTTCTGTGGCCTCAACAACTCTCACAGTGTTGGAGGGCTGGTAGGGTAGTGGATGTTAACAATATTTCTGGAATTTTCTTCATGTCACCCTGGGATTATGCCTCAGGACCGTGTCAGTTCTGCTGACAGCGAGCAGTTAAGGTTCCTCCAGATACCCAGGCAGAGAGAGCCCTTTCCCAGCCCAGCTGAACCTTGCAGGGAGACTGGTAAGCCTTCAGCGTGGGCTTCCGTGATACCAACTAATAAATACTCATTTCCATAAAATTTACATGAAAATCTACCTCTTGCTGTGCAGGAACTCCATCTCATTACTCAAAATAGCTGCAGAGTAATCAATGGAGCCACGCCTACCCTGCCAGAGACAGCCTGTGAGGTCAGAGATAATTTCCACCAGCTCCCAGAAGTAAGAAGCCTGGACCTCTTCTGTCTCTTTCTAGGGTCTATCCTCTCTTAACCACATAAAACAATAGTCTTCAGATTCGCAGCTACAGTTTCACTTTTTAATGCAGTAGTCTTCAGATTGGCGGCTACAGTTTCATTAGTCAAAAGACACTCAGCACAGGCAATGAGACAAATCATTAAACTCTTTAAAACACATGCACTGGGACTGGAGAGATAGTTCAGTGGTTAAGAGTGCCTACTTGCTGCTCTTGCAGGGGACCTGAGTTCAGGTCCCCGCACCTATGGTAGGTGATTCACAACCACCTCTAATTCCAACTTCAGGAGATTCAACACACAGAAAATGTACAGGTATAAATAAATAAAAATTGATTCTTTAAAACACATACCGGAACAGAACTAGGTGTGGTGATATACATCTTTGCAACACACAGGAGCAGAACTAGGTGTGGTGGTACACATCTTTACACATCTTTAATCTATATACTTGGGAACTAGAGACAAAGGCAGAAATTCAAGGCCAGCCTGGGCTACATGAAACTTTGTCCCAAAGAGCCAAAGAATGAACAAAAATAAAATATAGAAATAGAGGGCTGAAGAGATAACTTAGTCCTTAAAAGCAATGGCTGCTCTTCCAGGGAACCGGGGTTTGGTCCCCAGCACTCACATAGCAGCTAACAACCTCAGTTGTTAAGTAAGTTCAGTCTCAGGAGGTAGAATGCCTCTTCAACATTCCTGAGCATCAGACGCTCACATAATCCACAGACATACAAAGGCAAAACACAAAGAAAGGAAAGAATAAAGGGAGGGAGGAGAGAGGGAGAGATGGAGGGGGAGGGAGGGAGGTTCAGGTAGTTAAGGTGAGAATCTGCTTTGTCTATGTCTTTGTTTTAAGAAACATGGAAATAGAAACAGACAATTTCAAAATCGCACACACCATGCAGAAAAGCAGCATTCACCATCACAAGAAGCTCTGCTTTGAACCTACTTTGCCTTTCCCACCTTTAAATTACTTTTAGGCAATGAGCTCGGTCTGCTGCCTGGTAACGTAATTGTTTAATCAATGAAGGTGCTTTTCGGTCCAGAAAATATTGTTTTATAAACCGTCCTTTAAAAAAAAAAGATATTTGTGTGTGTGTGTGCGCGCACGTGCACATACCTGCTCATCTGCAGACATCAGGATCCCCTGGTACAGGAAGTTATGAGCACCTGATGTTGGTGCTGGGAACAGAATTTGGATCCTCTGCAAAAACAGCAAGGTCTCTTAACCACTGAGCCCTCCCTGGAACCCCCAGCTCCCCACTCTGAAAGGCTCCTGTTCTCTGTACAATGCTCTGTGTGTCTTGTAGGTTATCCTTAAAAGCAAAACTGGAATGTGACCTAAACAAAACCCGAACACACTGGATTTTTCAGGAAATTTGTGTTGCATTTCAACCTGTGCTTCCAAGAGATTCTTAAGTATTTAAATTGTTGGAGATGGGGAGGTGGCTCTCCTTGCTGAGCAAGGATGCCTGCTGGAGTGGAGATCACAACATCTACATTTTTGCAAAGGTGGGGTAGCCTGTAACCCCAGCACTAGGGATTTAAGGACAAAGGATCTAGGACATCGGAAGCAAACTACCTATGGACAAGAGCCAAAGGTGCAAGCTCCCGGTTCAGCAGAGGCTGCCACAGAAAAAAGCAATCAAGGCAGGTACTCACAGTGAGGCTGTCGACCCTACCCCTCAACAAAGGCAAACGTGTCCCATATACACTCACAAACTAAAAGTCGTTCGTACAAGTACACTATATACACATACAAAACGAAAACAAAAACCAAGAAGAAAATGTTCTCAGGAAACTGGCATACCGCCTCTAGACATGCTCCTTCCTGAAATGTCTGTGGTATGTAAAATCTTTATTTTTCTTAATGGCTTTGACTAGGTGAACTAAACCTTTTAGGATCATGGGTGAGAACCAAGAGCTAGAAACTGCTGCTTAGAATTTCCTACTGTGAGATCTTGGGTAAATAAATACCCTCAGTTTGTTCTTTGTTTCCTATCTCTGGCCCTAGGAGGAGAGAGTGGTCTGTTCTGCAGGATCCTTAGGAACATTAAATACACTGAACATTTCAGAAGAACTCCAAGCAGCATTTGCCATGATGTGTGTAGTTGGTACCGTCACTGCCAATTTAGCACTGAGCACTTCCCTAAGATGGCTCCCATTCCCCCATATACTGCCCCTCAGCACAGACACACACTGAGGGGTTAGACAAAGATGGAGACTCTAGACTCAGCTTTGGGGTCGTCTGCAAGTAAGGCACTTCCGTTGGCACGGTGACATTGAACTGTTTGCACTATTCTTGAGATGTGACTGGAAGGCCTTCAGCTCTCTGCTCTGCCTTCCTTTGTACCTGTCACCCTCCCTGGCCCGCTCACTGTCCCTTGGAAAGACATAACCAGAGTAAAAATGTTCCCTCTCTCAACTAGATAAACTATCAGATTCTTGGCCCCAAACCTAAATTCAGCCCTCAACTTATTCACACGGAAAATTCTGGAAATGAATTTTTGAGAATATCCTCTGTGCACTGGAGAGAGAGATGGCTTAGTGGGTAAGTGCACTGGCTGCTCTTGCCAAGGACTCAGGTGCTCACACAATGGCTCACAACCACTTATAACTGCAGTCCCCAGGAATTTGATGCTCCCTCTGGACTCCAAGGGCAGGGCACACATGTGGTGCACAGACATACATTTAGGCAAAACACACAAACAAAAATAAATAAGGTGCTCCCTGAACCTCACTCATCTCTCCCCACAATGTGAGTGAGTAAAGGAGAAAGAAGGGAAATTTCTGAATTATGCAATATGGAGTCTCAGGGCTCCGGTGGGAGCTTGCCATGCTTCTACCCTCCTTCCTCTTCCCTGGTATCATGAGCACTCCACCTTCTACACAGAGAGGTGAAGTGTGATCCTATCTAGTCTTATCAATAAAAACCAGGAGTCAAATGCCAAGGTAATAACCTGAAAGATCAGAGAAAGCAAATAAGCGGCCACCAGTGACGTCTTAACTCTTGGGATCCTCTGACTCAATAGAGCCGAGCTTCTGACTCCACATGCCTTACAGTCCATTCTTCACCTCCCTGGTACTGGGATCAAAGGCATGGTCCTCCCAAGTGCTGGGATGAAGGGCATGCACCACCGAACTCTGTTTCTCTTTTAGACTGCTTCAATCTCTTGTAGTCCAGGGAAGCCTTGAACTCCCAATCTTCTGGTTTCCTCCTCCAAAGTGCTTCGATTAAAGATGTGTGCCACCCACCGCTGCCTGGCCTCTGTGGTTAACTAGTGTCCTCTCTGATCTCCAGGCAAGCTTTATTTGTCAGAACACAAATACATATCATACAACAGAGTGGTGCCTGCACTAGGGAATTTGGCGTAAGGTGATCCAGCCAGAAGACAGTGGCCCAGAACCTGAGACGCGCCCCTTCCCCAAACAGTCCTGAGTTCTCATTCACTGCTTCCCTAAGCCTGGGCTCCAACTATTAGATTGTCACCAATTGTCAGCAGGGTCTGCATTACATAAAGGTCTCCTCTCGGAAGGTGTCATTTTCAGAGCCTGGGTCTTCAATGGGCACCACAGATATACAATATAAAATGTATTGGGTTGCAAATCACAGAGGCATGAGGCTTGGGTAGCAGGAACTCATGCCTCACTTAGAAGTTCCGACACAGCCATTTGAAGGTTCCTTTGTGACTTTCGGGCATTCCCTGATCTTCAGAACTGTTCACAAAACAAGAGCAGAAAAACATCAGCCAGGCTCAGATGGTCATGTTGCCAGAGGAGCAAACGCCTCTTGGACTACCAACCACTCCCCTCTCTGCAGAATGCCATAAGCATCCAATCTGCCAAAGGTGTGCCCTGGACTGTGTCTAAAAGAATAGAAAATGAGTTTACTGCTTTTTGTGTTGACTCCTATAGCAGGGTTGGGAGAAAGAGAGACAGCCCTAGCTCTGGAATCATCATCCATACAAGAGAAAGAAGGGAGTGAGGTGTCTAGACCGGAAGGGGTTGGGTTTTTGTGTCTGGGTCTCGGTACTCATCAGTTACACAAAACTATGAAATTTTGGGAAGAAAAAAAAAAACAGCTAAATGTTTAGACGATTTGCAGACATGAAGAATTTGCCATTGGCAGGAAAGATTTACAAAGCAAGGAATGAAGCAAAGTGTCATCAGACAATTGGAAGCACACCCTTGTAATTAACAAAGGAGATGAATTCTAATTTGGGTAATGAAATCAAATGAGCACTGGTTGTATTTATATTTATTGGGTGCCTAACCCTGTGAAACAGCCAAAAAGAAAAAAAAAATGATCACAATAGCTGTCATTTAAAAGACATGGCCCACTTCTAAGCAGTGAGCATTGTACATAAAGACTATTACCCTTACTGCCACATCTGAGAAAGAGGTATAATTGCCTACAACTAAGGTGTGGTGTGAATAACCATCTTGGAATACCCCATTTAAGGTATTTATTAGAACATAGGACAAAGAAGACTAATAAGTGTAGCCAGATGTTTCCTGTCCTGACCACCTGTTCCCAAACACCCAACAGCCATTTCCCAAATTACTGCAAAGAGGCTTATATATTAATTATAAATGCTGGGTCAAGAGCTCAGGCTTGCTTATTACTAACTAGCTCTGACACTTACATTAACCCATAACTCTTACCTATGTTTAGGCATGTAACTTATTACCTTTCCTTATGGCATTCTCATCTTGCTTCTCTGTGTTTGCCAGTCCTCTCGGACTCGGCCCCTCCTCTTCCCAGAATCCTCCAAGTCTAGCTCTTGAGCTCAATCTCTTCCTGCCCAACTTTCAGCCAAATAGCTTTTTATTAGCAAATGAGAGAATACATATCCATAGTGTAGAAAGAAGATTGTTCTACAGCAAAGAAGAAAAGCAGAGAGGGTCCAGAAACAAAGTAATTCTAAATAAGCAAAGTGAGGCTGCATGGTGTCCAAAGACTTATCCAAGATAACACAGTGAAATCAAAGTAGTACTGCCAATGGATGGGTCTTGTCCCATGGTGACTATGTCCTGACTCCTCAACTTCCCGTTGGTAGGGCTTTCACCTCACCGCTCACCCCCTCTTTTGTCCTTCCTAGCTCTCCTATATCCACACACAAAAGAGCTAAGTAGTCCCATGGTAAAGCAACAGGTAATTAATCAAGCCCAGCTCCCCGTGGGTAACTTGGGTAGGTTTAAGGGCCTCCTGTCTCAAAGTAATAGCAGCTATTTTGACCCTTCACAAAGGGTTCCATGTCCCCTGGACCCCATCTTTGGGCCATTGATGGTTAATTGCCTACAGAAGATTTCTCAGTCTCTTGACTGCATATTACCTGGGAAGCATTTAGAATATGCGAAAGCTGTGCCCAACTAAAGTGGAATTTCCAAGAGTGGCCTGAGTGATGGGAGAGGCTATTTTTGTTCGATTAACTTTAACTTTCCTTATCTGCAAAAGATAACCTAAAGTTGTATATGAAGGCCAATGGTTTTCCGTATGTTACCACTTTCTCCTCACCCTGATCAAACTAGAAACCTGGATTTTTCAATTCTGAGCCTGGGAGAGTTTTAAAGCCCCGTAAGTCTAAAGTACAATCAGGTTTGAGCTATACTGCCTTAGGATCATACCTGTGGCCCTCAATAGGATCCAACAAGTCTTTCTGGAAGTGGCTAAAGGTGCCACTGGATGAAGAAGGAAGTAAAGCCAAGCATAGTGAGTATTTATACTCTTAGCACTGGGGGGGGGGGGGGGGGGGGCTGAGGCTGGACCACATACACAGGGGAGACAGATGGGAAAGTAAGCTTAATAGTGGAACCTATAGTGTCACAAATTCCACACACAAACAAAGGAGGGTTTCTGAAGGCAGAGGCAGCACATTTCCAAGACCAAACAATGTGTCTGACCCAGAGAAAATACTTAGCAAATGAGAAAAGAGAATCATACGGTTTGTGAGCAGGGGTGAATACCATGTCCCCTTTAGACGGTTACACAGGTTCTCTGGGAAGACAGGCCATAGACATCTTTCAGCTCTTTTTGTACTTTCTGTTTTTTTTTTTTTTTCTTTGACCTATAAAGGATAAGTTCAGAAAAATGTGGATTCTGGGTCTTATTCACCAGCAGAGATCAAACCTGGTCTGTGCAGGACTGATTCTCATAACTGGTGCTGAAAGCTGACATCAGCTGCTAAATGGAATGGGGAGAGTATGCCTCCGTGTGTGTGTGTGTGTGTGTGTGTGTGTGTGTGTGTGTGTGTCTGTATTATTGTGTGTGTGTATCTGTGTTATTGTGTGTGTATCTGTGTATATGTGTGCGTGTGTGTGTATCTGTGTTATTGTGTGTATCTGTGTGTATGTGTATATCTGTGTGTGTATCTGTGTTATTGTGTGTGTGTCTATGTGTGTGCGTGTGTGGCAGAAAACCAGCCAAGGACTTGGGGAAATTGATGTTGTAACCAGCAAAAGGCCAGCGACACTTCAGAATGATCCATGTCACAGGCGTACTGACCTGCCCTGGGTCACCAGGGGAGGCTTTTTTAAAATATATAGAGAAAGAACTTAGGGGTTTGAAAAATATGTGTTTTGCCTGGAAGGCAGTTAAAAAGGCTTTACTGTGTCAGCAGGCTCCGATCATTTATACATTTTTTTCCTGCCCACATATTTTATTCATAATGACTATTTTATTCTCCTTTATTATGTCAAGTTGGTGTTGGACATTTCTGTGTTTTTCTTAGAAAACAACCCATTATCTGAATAAGTCATGTGACTCCAGTTAAACTCTAGCACACGGAGGGGGTAAGGTTAAGACTGAGTCTCCCCTCTGAGCTGCTGGGAAAGCTTCAGAATTGGGGTTAATATTTATTATTGTATTTTCCCAAGTGTCTCACATCCGGGTGGGAGATGGAAAGGGCGTCTGAAGGAAAGAGCCACGGTTGTTCACCAGCCCACAGAGCAGCCTTGTGAGCTGGTACCTGTGCCTCGGTCGTGTCTCCTCCTGTGAGATCTGAGCTGCTCTGGAGTTCCTGTTCCTCAGTCATTTGAGGATGTGGAGACTGTCGGCCCTCCTGACCTGGATTCTTCTCATCCTGACCACAGTTTGGTCATTATTTGGAGTTTATAGACCTGCCAATTATCCTCTGTGAGACACTAGTCCTTACACTCACGGGACAAAAGTGGAGAAGGCTCATGGGTACCTGGAAAACACTGGCGGCTCCTTCTCACTATTAGCCATTTCCCATGGGTGTTAGCAATCATAGGCTCTGGGAGACCCTTAGGTGAAACTACTGCCTTTGGCCTCAGCACCCTCCAACGGTGATTAGACATAAAAGGCCCCGGCATCTTTCAACACTTGTTCCCATCTGCTGGAGCTGTTTGGGAAAGTTGGGAAACTTAGGGAGTGAAGCCTTATTGGAGGAAGTGAGTGCTGAGGGAGGGATTTGAGGGTTTCCAGCCAACTCTGTTTCCAGTCTTCTTCCTTGCCATGAACTCTGCAATGCCCCCCTCACCCAGACTGACTGGATGCCCTGAGACCACGAGCCAGAATTAATCCTTTATTCCCAGCTGCTTCTTGGCAGCTACTTAGTCGCAGTAATAAGAAGAGTGATTTTACACACCACAGGATATCTTTTTCTTCACCCAAAATGAAAAACACTGAGACACAGGGTGGACTCATGTAGCCAAGGCTAGCCACAAATAGGTGATCCCCCTGCCTCAGCCTCCAGAGTGTGCACCGTCATGCCTGGCTTGTAACTTGCTTAATCAAAAGATTGTGCCCAAGGGGAAGAGAGTCCCATCAGTGACCAGGATAGACAGGGCTACCATCTCCATCTTTGGGGACATTTTCTCTTGCTGGCTTTGGAAGTGATCATGATTAGGTTCTTCTGGTTACCTAGGTGAGGATGGTGTGGGAGCTGAGGGTAGCCACCTGCCAACAATCAGTCAATAGTCAGAGCCTGAATCCTGGAGCATCAGGGAGAGTCAGCTAAGCCTCCAGTGAGCCTGACCACTGGCTGATACCTGGTCTGCACCATTGTGAAGCCCCGGGCTGGAAGGCCTATCTAGAATGCTAGAATATAGGATTTAGCAACCCTGAAATGCTAAACACGGTGTTCAAAGTGAACGTATGAGTAGGAAAATTCACTGCCCTGTAACAGATAAACAGTCATCAGGATGGGTGACAAATCTAAGGTTATTTCAAGGCCTGATATTAGCCAGGACGCTCTCATCTAGTCAAGTTTCCCATAGGGAAACTGAGTCCTAAGCAATGAATGTATTTGTTCTGGGTCACTTGGGTTTCAATTATGCCTACATAAATTAAACCAAGTAACCCATCCCATCTATGACTATACAAGAACACAAAGTATGGGGGAGGAGGAGACAGCCCCTCTGAGAGGCTTTGTGCTAAAATATGCATTTGTGATTTTGCAGGGAAAACACAGTTTGAAGCAACATTCATGTTGTCGTAAACTAGAGTCAAGAATCGTAATACAGAGCAGAACTGTGTCCTAAGTACACACTTCTGAGCGGAAGAGAACCCCATGGAGTCAGAGCCACTGTTAAAAATCCTCTAAGCCAGTGGTTCTTAACCTTCCTAGGGCTATGACCCTTGAATGCAGTTCCTCATGTTATGGTGATCTCCAACCATAAGATTATTTTGTTGCTACTTCATAACTATAATTTTATACTTATATGAATCATAATATTGGATATGCAGGATGGTCTTAGGTGACTCCTGGAGGGGTCGTTGGACTCCCAAGGGATCGCACCCCACAGATTGAGAAGCCCACTTTAAGCCATGCATAAAATACAGTATTTGGCACCTTGCGTTGTAATTCTTACAAATGCTGAAGTTTAAAAATCATCCAGCCCAATTCAGGGAACAAGTATAATCAGAATTTTGGTGTTTTAATCATTCCTTCTTAATATACTTTGTGTGATAAATGAATGTAGATGGAAAATGTTAAAGCATCCTTCATGCCTTTATATAGAGATCACTCCTGTTTCTGAAAAGCATGCATCTGGAGATGGAGAGAGAGTTCAGCAATTAAGAAAACCTGCTGCTCTTGCAGAGGACCAAGGTTCCATTCCCAGCACACATGTGAGGTGCCTCATAACCATCAGGAATGGCATTTGGTGTGGGGACAGAGGGCACTGCCTTTTTCTGGCCTCTGGGGATATCGTACATACATCATGACATTCAGACAGACAGAAGTACACACACATAAATAAAACTAAGAGTATGCACCAAAAAGCCTTATATGGTGCTATTGTGCTTATTTTGCTGATGCATATTGAGTGAGATACTACACAGAAGACAGACTGGAACAGAGTAAAGTACACAATAACTTTTGTATATGTGACTGTTGTTGAGACAAGGTCTCATGTGACCCAGACTGACCATAAACTCAGTCTGTGGAAGATGATGACCGTGACTGTCCGATCCAACTCTACCTCCAAGCCTTGTGATTATGGGCATGCACGCCATGCCTGTTTTATGAAGTGAAAAGCTCGAACTCAGGGCTTCTTACATGCTAGGCAAACAGTCCACCAGCTGAGCTACATATCCTGGCTGCTGTTTTGCAGATTTTGAATATACTCCTTGATACGATTCCCAGATACATGTCCAGTGTCTTTCCCCGAGTTTGGCCATTTGAGTTCTACTTGTCTGTGTTGGCATTGCCTTCAGCAAGTGACTCTTTTCTTCATGAGCACTGTCCGTCTCCACACAGTAAATACAACTCCACTGGAATGTCAAGCCCAGAGCCAAGCCTGGGGTAAGTTGTAGGAATGCCAATAGGAAGCCTCCCACCTATAAGAAGAGTGTGATGCTGCTCAAACACACCACACACTCACAGATTCTTGGGATCATGGGCCCTATTGCACTGGCTGCCTCTCTTGTATCGCTAACCTGCTTTCTTTAGAGTGTATTGGCCACCAGAATCTCTAGCCAAATGGTGCAAAATGCACCAGGCCAGCCTCTATCCCCTCATCCTTCATGTCCTAAAGTGATCAGAAATCTGGGCTGAGGAGCTGGCTGAGTTGACCAAGTGTCTCGCCACCACAGGGACCCAAGTTTAATCTCCACAATGCAAGTTTTAAAAAGCCAGGTGTGGAGGTGCATGCTTGTAATTCGTCCATGAGGAGACAGAGACAGAACTCCCCAGGCTCAGGGGCCAGCCCATCTAGTCAAATCTGTGAAGCCCAGGATAAATGGGAAACCCTGTCACAAGATATAAGGTGGCCAGCACCTAAAAAAAAAAAATGACCCCTAAGGTTGTCCTCTAGGCTCCACATGCACATACAGACACACTTGTGCATAGCAGCACACAGGTATACACACACATGCGTGCATGCACATGTGTGCACATGCATGCATGCGCGCGTGCGCACGCGCACACACACATACGCACAGAAAAAAGAATTAAGATTCTAAATCCTACTATCAAATCTTCAGAAACTGGGGAGCAAAGCAGGGTATATAACAATGAGAGAAAGCAACAAAGATTGTTCTCGAAAAGGGAGACATGGGGAACAGTCATTTCTTCCCTCTAGAAGCATTCTAATCTATATACTTCTCAAACACCATGTAGATAAATGTAACAGCTGGGCAGCTGGAGTCTGCCAACAAGCACATCTTTCCAAGTTCTTAAGGACCTGCAGGTGGCAAAGTCAGTTTCTATTGTCTCCAAATCTAGCTTTTGTAAAAAGGAAAATACTGCTTGCTTGTATGGAAACAAGACAGCAGATGTTGGCCCATGCATATTAAATCATTAAAGATTTGAAATAATAAAGCACTCATTCTAGAGCTTATAGACACGAAGTTCTGTTCAGGGTTACCAGGAGGTGAGGTTTTATCTCCGTTCACTATCCATGAAGGATCGTTCCTCTGCAGCCTTCACTACCGTTATCCCATCTGGTTAGACGTGAAATAATACAAACATGGAATATCATTTTATCTGCACATATTTAAAATGCAATGTCCAAATATTATGCTGTTGGAAAGGAGACACCTGTCCAAAAGATTCCCAGGGTTTTGGAGAGTGCACTTAAGCTCAGATATAGACACAAGGAAAGCTCGTTTTTCATCTAGCAGAAGCCTTCCTGCTGGCCAAGCCTTGGAACACATGCGGGTCATCATGCAGTTGGGGAAACGGCTCGTTTCTCTGATGCCGACTGTTCCATGCCAGTGTCTCCACGTCACTGAAGCTGAGCCCTCACACATCACAAGTATTTATTTTAGCCATTTGGCATGGTAATATTTCTGAGTGTTCCTTGCACACGTCCTTGCCTTTTAAAATAGAGATTGAGAAACATTATTTAATCTCTGCTTCCTGACTCAGGATCATCGTCATGAACATCAAGTATTGGGTTGTTCTGTACTGCAAAGCAGTGTCTGTCTTCAGGTCCCCAGAGTGTGAACAGAACTGTCTGACTTCATTTGACGGGAGCTGTGGGCCCTTATGCTTTTAAAATTGTGTGGGGCCAGCTTTTGACGTCACCTTTTAGCGTTCTAACTATGTCTAATCCTCCTTTGGCCCCTTGCCTCCTTCATTAGTCTCTTATGAGTGCATATGTATGTGCGTGCGTGTGTGTATGTGTGTGTGTGTGTGTGTGTATGTGTGTGTAGTATATGAACATAGATGTGCATGTCCATATGGAGAACACAGATCGACCCTGAGTGTCTTAGTCACTCGCTACCATGTGTTTAAAATGAGACTCTTGGTCATTCGAGAACTGGCCAACTAGGCTATCTGGCTGGCCGTCAAGTCTGCCTCTGTCTACCAGTGTTGAGGTCACAGGCACAGGCCACCCAAATCTAGCTTTTGAGATAGTTGTTGGGATCTGAACTCAGATCCTCACATTTGATAGCAAGTACTTTGTCTTCTGAGTCCCTTCCCAACCCTAAATTTATTGTTATTATTTAACACAGTAGGACATACGGCACATACCTTTCAAATAACCAAAGTTTTCCCATTTTCAAGATATCTTTTAAAATAATAACATTATTATTATTATCATTATTATTATTATCATTATTATTATCATTATTATTATTATTATTATTGTGTGTGTGTGTGCCTGTAAACATACATCAGTGAAGGTGCCCATGGCTACATGAATGAGATCCCCATAGATCTGGATTTATAGGCAGTTGTGAGCCACTGGGGTGCTGGGAACTAAACTTGGATCCTCTGTAAGGATGGACTCATCCATTGAGCTATCCTTCCTGTCCATACATAGCCATTCTTTGATAACATAAATGCTAATGGAAGCAAAGAGGTGTTCTCTAAAACCCACTAAGTCAGTCCAACAAGTCAGATTTTATTCTGTTCTGAGCTATGAGACACTCATGTTAAAACTAGACAAACAGAGAGCCTTTGGTCCAAAGCAGGATGTCTCATGACACCTCTCATGGGAGCAGAGTGGGCTGAATCTGATCAGTTAGTCATTTTTGCGTTAGTCTATGCAGTGAGGCTACCACACAGCCACTGTTCATCACCAGAAACCATCTCCTCTCAGTATCCTACCACCAAGTAACCACTCATCTGAAAACTTGGTAGTTTAGAGCAACAATGAACGGTTATTTTCCCAGGATTCTGCAGGCTTGGGAATTTCAGGTTCTGGACAGTTCTGTTTGATGGAGCATAGCCTGAAGATGTTCCCTTGGCTTGGGCTGGAGGCTGAGGAAGATGCTGTCCTGTGTGTCAGGTGGTTTAATGTTCCTCCTTCCATTTAGACACAGTGCATAATCTCACCCCTGCTTTGGCAGGGTGTGGTGTTTGCTTTCTAACAGAAGTCCATGCTGTTAAGCCTTGTAAAGAGTGTGCCAGAATGAGCACCATATCTCTTTTGCCTCTCTCCCCCGCCCCTCTGTGGGCATGTGTGTTGTGTGTGTGTGCATGCTCTCCAGAGCATGTGCAAGTATGTCCCTTGCTGTGTGTATAGGGGGTGGGTGTGGATCTGATGTGTGTGAATACTCATGTAGATAAGCACATTTGCTTATGTGAAGGCCGCGTGTTGGTGTTGGGGATCTTCCTTGACAGCTCTCTACATTCTTCTTTGGGATAAGGTCTCTCCCTCAACCTGGAAGTAGCTGGCCGATGAGCTCCAGGCACTTTGTCTCCACCTCACCTGCAAGACCTGAGTTATGGGTACACACTGCCACACCTGGCTTTTACATATGTGCTAAGGATCCAAATTCAGGTCTCCAGACTCTGCCATCTTTGCCAGCTCCTCAGCGCCATTGTTAGCACATGTGCTGGTCAGTTTAACAAGTCAAAGAGATTGTCAAGGGAAGAAGCATCCACTCCAGATGGGAGGGGTTTTCACACACATACAGGAGAAGGTCACGCCACTATACCCTTAATTCCACCTTAAAGCTCTGCTTGAAGGATCCATGGTTCCTCTTCCCACATGAAAGTGTTTAGTTCTATTATACCTAACTATCCTTTTAAGAGGCACAGTGAGAGAAAGGCTGGAGAGATGGCTTGGTGGTTAAGAGCACTGGCTTCTCTGGCAGAGGACTGAGTTTGATTCCCAGAATCTACATGGCAGCTCACAACTGTCTGTAACTAAGATCTGATGCCCTCTTCTGGCCTGTCTGAGCACCAAGTATAATAATAATAATAATAATAATAATAATAATAATAATAATAATAATAATAATAATAATAATTACACGCATGAAAGCAAATGAATCTACTAAAAAAAATAAGCAGAATAGATTTGGTAAGAATAGATTTTGGTAGGAAAGAATGAAAAATAAGTTTACACTTTTAATAGGATCTTTCCCTTGGAGCAGACCAAAGTCTGTATTTTCTCTTTTGGACACACAGTCAAGAGTTCAGGTCACTGCAATACCTGAGGATTCCGACACAATCTCCTCCTGAACTTCCTGTGTTGCCAGATTTGCCTCTGGTTGCTGTTTTAACAGCATGAAAGTGTTTGTCCATCCATCTAAATTAAACACCTACACTTATCATTCCAGCACATAGTGGTGGAGTGACTTTCTCTTTTTAAAACATTTTTATTAGTGCTTTAAGAATTTCATATACTGTGTTTTGATTATATTTACCCCCAACATCTCCCACTAAGTCCACCCCTTTCTCTTTACCGTCCATCCTGTGGCCTCTTTCTTTTCTTTGTTTAAAATAACATCAAATCCAATTTGTGTCAAATATACTCCTGGATGTGGGGCATCCAACAGGGTGGGGACCATCTACTAGGGACCCTGCTCTTGATAGCTTTGGAAGGTCAAAGTATCCATGAGCTAGGAATAAGCAAACTATGCCTCGTGGGTAACTTGGCAGCAAGTTCAGTGTGGCAGTTCACAGAGAAGCAGGCATATTCTGTTGAGGTGTGGGGGTGGAAGGACAGGAGACTGTCATAGAGAGTGTGTTAGTTAACTTTGTCTTTAGAGGCAACATATTTTGGGGCAGTCAGCGTGGCTCAGCAGGTAAAGACACCTTCATCCAAGACTGATGTGCCTTAAGTTCAGTTTTTAAGATCCACATGGTAAAAGGCTTAACAGCTGAATATGGATCTACTGATATTTTAACTATCACTGACCCCTCAGTCAATGCCCCACTGACCACTCAGGGCATGGCCTGTAGGACCTTCTGGTCCTGTGGCCCGGTTCTGCCACAGCTGCCATATGTAGGTTTAAACTAAGTTTCCATCGTTCTATTTACCAAAAAAGACTGGGAAGTAAGATGCAGATGTGAAAAGCTGCTGGATCAGAGAAGCCACGAAGCTGCCAGCTGACCTTGCTTTTTGGCCAGAGACCCAGGAAGAGACATATCTCTTCATTCTCCCCAAACCAAAAGGAAGTGCCAAACTCAAGTTTCCGCCCCTCCCTTCTTTTCAAATTGCTGGCTTCTCTATGGCCAGTTCCAGTCAGCTAGTCACTAGCTCTGCCCCCCGATTCAAGGGAAGCTTTATTAACAGCGCCACAATGCAATCAAAATCCCCAAAACAAACAGGATGGATCCAACTGCCGCAAGCTGTTCTTGGAACTCCACATGTGTGCTGTGGTCACACACACACACACACACACACACACACACACACACACACACACACAATCTAATGCTTACATTGTTCACATCTCTTTCACAACTCCCAAACATGGGTGATAATAACATTAACACTTTTCTCATCAACTCCACTCTATTTTAAGCTGGACTAGACGGGAGTCATAAGACACCTAGGGCCTTGCCTCATATACCACTTACCTCGAGACTGCTCCGTAAATATCTGTCAGAAACATTAGTCAACAGACTGGGTTCTTGTCATGTGGTGGGCATTTCTCTGTCCAGCCTTTCAATTGTCAGACTAAGCATGATGAAGACAGTGCACTAGCCCTGAATTACAGGTGGAGACACCCAACAGCTGCCCATCTTGCAAACAAGTAGCCAAACCAGGATATGACTTTAGATCTCTTTGACCCCAACACCAGCTCTGAATTGGTCCATGTCACAGCACGTAGACCAGAACCCACGTGCCCAGCATTTGTGTAGCACCCACTGCTTAAGGATGGCTCCATATCCTGAAGTGCTTAAAGGAAAAAATCAGCCCAAATTAAATACTCCATAAGGCATAAAAATTAAACTCTACCTTGCATGTCCCTCCATGACTCTGTGTTGGAACAAAACCAGATCTACTAGCTCTCCTTAGCCAACTTTCCTGTTTTTGTGTTAACACCAGGATGGCAAACCACTTGGTCCTCAACAGGAAAAAAAAAAAAAAAAAAAAAAGCAGTTTGCTGTTTGGATCGTTATTAGAAAAAGCTTGTTAATCCACATTCTTGCATTTTATATTATTTTGTGGTTTGTGGGGGGTAGGTGAAGGACAGTTTTTGGGTATCATCCTCAGAAATGCCATCCATTCTTCTTTAAAAAAAAAAAAAAAGGCCTCTCATTGATCTGAACCTCATCAATTAGACTAGACTAGCTGACCAGAGAGGTCCCAGGGATTCTGCAGTCTCCACTCCCTGGGGCTGGGATCACAAACAAACCACCAAGCTTGGCATTTTCATATGGGTTTTGGGGATCCAATTCAGGGCAAGCGCTTTACTGTGTCATCTCCCCAGCCCTGTATTATCTTTCTCATAAAGTGAGATTCAAGGAAAAATGGCTCCGGATACAAACGTCACAATTAAATTGCCCTTTTTACTTTTGAAATAACTCCTCATTTCAATAAGCTGCCTGAAATTCCCCCATTAAAGCCTCGATGTACCGGCTCAGTGCCGGTTTCAAGTTGGTGCCTC
Source organism: Phyllotis vaccarum (assembly GCA_033318265.1). NCBI lineage: Eukaryota > Metazoa > Chordata > Mammalia > Rodentia > Cricetidae > Phyllotis > Phyllotis vaccarum. The sequence continues at coordinate 196,854,307 of JARWLC010000001.1, forward strand.
TCAGGAAGCAAATACCCCAGAGAACGGAAGCTAAGTATTTGGTTAATAACAGTGGCAGAAAGCAGTGTGCTGTTTAGTGAAAGGCAATGGTCCAAGAAAAGGCCACTGGTATTCCCAAATGCAGCCATGTCTTGTTTTCCAGGCTAATTTCCCAGCATGAAAAGAGCCCAAGGCCCAGTCTTAAAATGTTTCCAGCCACACTGAATCTCCTGGTTTTGGACAAAAGATGTTGGGGTCTTATTTCTCAGATTCCCTGGAGCCCAAAGAACCAAAGATGAAGATTAGAATGGCCAAGTTCACCTGTAAAAGCAGTGATGGTGTTGAATCTTTTTAAATGTGTTTAAGCCATAAAAAGCTCACAGTCAAAAGTAAGAACAACATTAGACTCCACCGACCACAGGTAACAGCCTGCATGGGCCGCAGCAGAAGGGTCACGACCCACTCAGAATCAGGGGTGCTTAACCTATGATTTATGACCCTGTGGGGTCACATATCAGATATTTATATTATGATTCATAACAGTAGAAAAATTACATTCAAGAAATAGCAACAAAATAATTTTATGGTTGGGGGTTATCATAACATGAGGAAATGTATTAAAGAATAAAAGCATTAGGAAGGCTGATAACCGCTGCTCTAAATAAAGGTGTTAGTGACCCATAGAAGAAGCATCTGGCCTCTCTTTCCTCTCCCAACCCAGAAGCAGGTTGGTACTAAAGATGTTTGAATGTCAGTCAGCAGGAGGGAAAATTGCTTTCCATGATCCACATTGATATTAGCATGCAGGCCTTGAGTCTAGCAGCCATGTGCCCAACAGTAAACCTACAAATCTCCACCACATTCATGGGCTTTTCCCAAAAGGGTGTTGGAGTGAATCATCTCCCAGGCCTTAGGAGAAATGTAGATTTTCTTACACATAGCAAGTCCTTCATCAATCAAGGGGAGATGATACTAATCAAGAGTTTTTGCACAGATCATCTTTGTGCTGGAGCAAAATATTTACGTCGTCGGTTACCTGCCTTCTGTCCCACAAAGTGGAGAGCTTGCTCTAGGTGGACCCTCTGGTGCATGATATGGACAATGTTTCCAACCTTGAGAAGTCTGTCATGAGTGAAGGACATTAGTTTGAAGGTTACCTGGTGACAGAGATGTCCACCTTGGTTTTTAATGTTTTTGTTCTTTAAGGAGCACAGGATTGGACACCACCTCATGGGGGCCCAACCAGAGTCTATAAACCAATAACCAAATGAGTAAGCCAGATAGAACGCAGGTCAGGAAAGTGAACAGGGTGCAGAAAAGAATAAACAATTAACTCAGACAGAGCCATTAAGATGCCAACAAAGAGGGGCTGAGGTGCAACTGGGGCCTTGAACAGTGTGTGGAGTTCACAAGGTGGATAAAGGGAAGCGGATCCTAGATGATCCCCCTGGGAGCTGGGAGACGTCTCCGTCAGAAAGTGCTTTCCATGGAAGCATGAGAACCTGAGTTCAGATCCCCAACATCCACATTAAAAATTAAAAATAAACAATTTTTTAAAAAGCCAGACATGGAAGTGTGTGTGTGACCCTAGCACTGAAGAAGTGGCAATTGAGAATCCCCAGGACTCGCTGGCCAACCAGTCTAGTTGCACTGGTGAGAATCAGGTTCAGTGAGAGACTCTGCCTCAAAAGATAAAATGGAGAACAGCTGAGAAAGACCCCTTCCCTACACATGCATGTACACAGAGAGAGAGAGACAGACAGACAGGCAGACAGACAGACAGACAGACAGAGATAGAGCGATGGACAGGGAGGGGGGATGAACCTTCTGGCAAGAAGCAATGAAGAATAACTTTCCACTCTGTCTGGGATAAGAAGGTTTATTCAAAACCGAGGCTTTTCACAAAGCTCCAGCTCTCTCAGAACTCACAGGGCAAACACCACTCAGCATGCCCAGAGCTTCACTCAGCCACATTGAATCACTCACTGCTCAGGACTTCTAATTAAGGCAGCTGCTTCCTCTCTCAGGTAGAATCTTCAGGGGATCCAGTGGGTGGCAGCAGATGAATCCTGAACTCCCTTGAGACAGAACAGCTGGCAGCTTGGACAGGAATGATGGCCGGCTTCCTAAGGATAAAAAGGAAGATCTGCTGGGTCCTGATCTGCCAGGGCTGAACTCTGATCAGGCTCGGGGTTCAGAGAGAAAGCTGTAACACAGAACCAGGGAGCATAAACTTTGGGACTGAAAGATCATTCATTCATTTATTTACTGACATTTTACTTATATTCTAGGCATTACAGAATGGCCAAATAAAAAGTTTTACTTGTACAATTTATAACAACAACAACAAAAAAAAAGAATGAGAATCAATGTCAGGTGCCTACTGTGGGCACCAAAATTACTATAGGCACAAGGAATTTTCAGTATTAGTTATTTTCCCTTTGCTGTGACAAGAAACAATAGAAGGGAAGGAGGGAGGGAGGGAAGGAGGGAGGGAGGGAGGGAGGGAGGGAGGGAGGGAGGGAGGGAGGGAGGGAGGGAGGGAGGGAGGGAGGGACTTCCAATGAATTTGTTTTAGCTCATGTTTGGGAGAGTCATGAGGGCTGCTTTTCCTTTGTGAGTGGTGGAGGTGTAACGATCCATCTTTTTACTATGTTGTAAATGTGGCTTATGTTGTATGAACACTAGTGAAAAATATGTTAATTGGTCACTAAGTGTCCCAAGTCCATTCCCTAGTACCCACGGTCCAGAAAGAATGTTTTCTCCTTGTCATGGTCAGAAGGCTAGTTACAAGTCACAGCCATGGTCAATCATGAAGAGGCAGAAAGCCCTCAGAAAAGTCTTGATTAATGACAATTGAAATATCTTGTTGTATGAAGGGTTTATGTAAATGTGTGACTTATGAAAAATAAGAATTAAAAATTTTTAGGAATTTTGACCAGTAAGGTGCTGTTGACAGTTTTGACAATCAGGGACAGCCTTTGGCTGTGTGACTTGTATGTTGACGAAAGTAGATGGGCCTACGATTATGAGGGTCAGGTTTTCCAAGATGAAAATTAGAGTTGTTAGGACCAATGACAGGTCTGGGTGACCTTGGAGGGATCAGAGGGGAAGATATTTGAAGTAGAATATTCATAGGGAATATCTGAAATTAAGAAAATCATGAAACCCCCATAGACATGGACCTGGGCACAATGTCCTTCCAGAGCCTGGGACCAAAAATGAGGATACATTTGAGCCATGATCCCATACCACACCAACAACACCATGATGGATTCCCCCAGTCCTGATCACACACTGAGGTTCCCTCCATTGCGTAGAACTCATGAGTCCAGGTCAATCCTTCCCTCAAGGAAGGTGGTCACCAGCCTGGTGCATACTATGAGATGTTAGAGAACTCTGGAGTCTGAGAGTAACTGATATACTAGAATATACCAAATGTGTGGTCCAGAACCTGCCAGGAAGACCTACCAAGGATATTCAGGGGCTGTCTTCTAGAGATATGATTCTAGCCCTGTGATTGGCTGTTTCTTCAGTCACTCATTGGTATGGTAATGATTGACTGAGGTAGGCATGAAGAGATGGATGGTAGGTAAACCACTTACCACACAAGCATAAAGAACAGAATTCAGAACCCCAGGACTCACATGAAACAGGCCATGGCAGCTCACACCTGTGATCTTACCATCCCTACGATGAGATGGGAAGTGGAGACAAGAGAATGTTTGGAAGCCCAAAGGCCATCAGGCCTGTTGTACAGGGAGACAAAGAAGGTGGAGGGTGAAAACTAGCACACAGTGTTGTTCTCTGGTCTCCACAGGCATGCTATGGAACACATGCACCCTCCAGGATGCATATATGTGCACTGATGCACACATACACACAGGGAAAGAGAGAGATTTTAAATTATTTCCTGTGTGCAGTATCAGCATTAATAATCATCATAGAAACACTTGCTTAGGACCTTAGAACCTAGTTCAAAGACAAAACATAGACTAGATAGCCAGGGGCTTTGATATAAACAGGATGTCCATGAAGTCTGGCCCACTGCAGCCTCTGGCAGTGAAGAATGGTCATTTTGCCAAGTTTACCAAGACCAACACTCCTTGGCCATCAAGAACTTGGCATTAGAGAGACCAAGAGACACTGAGGCCACAAGCCTGGGGGCTTGAAAACAAGTGGAAGGAGGTCATTCTGAGATCTGAACTCTAAAACGAACAGGAAGTGACATGAGAAACTGGCGGGTCTCATGAAGAGGCCAGGGTGTAACAGACATGTGCTTATCTCAGAGTCCAGGACTATACTGGGGCCAGTAAGTAACTCAGCATGCTTACACCATGGAGTTTCCAGGAATTAGCTATAACTCCTAACATGTTCCATCTATGCTATATCTTAAGAAAAATTTATATAAACACTCAACTGCGTGTAAATATCTAGCAGTGGATCCTTCTCAGATGTAGTCCGTAACAGAGTGACTGTAACTTAGCTTTTTGCAATAATGTACATCCCAGAGTATTAAAAAAAAAAAAAAAAAAAAAAAAAAAAAAAAAAAAAAAAAAAAGGTGAGCTTTCTCCTACATCTGTGCTTGGGCTAAGTGATCATTCGTACGTCATTCATAATTGATCATTCCTCATATATGTCTGTGATGAGTATTTTTGATCCCTAATTTAACATTTTTTTTTAATTCTGATCATTAAAAAGGTTGAAGGTGGCATGGGTCCTTTTACCCTTGGCTGACAGGAAGCTTCCGCCTAAAGTTAATGATTAACCCCAGTAACCATTTTATGTACACTGTTGGGATATTTATCTCTCTTCCCCTTATCTTTCTTATTGCTTCCTTCTTACATTGCTTTTAATCATTTTGCAGCTGGATGCATGCTGCCAATTAGGAAAATGTTGTGCTTTAAAAATAACCCTTGTCAGCCTGGCATATACTTTAGAAGTTCTGCACTCACCAGTGATGGGGTGGGGCTAGCATGTGAGTCAGCAGATCAATACACTGTGGTTAATGGTGTCTATAAAATGTGATGTCTCAGCCAGTGACATATCACCCTAGCAAGCGCTGTTTCTATGAGGAAGGCAGCTTGTACCATAAATCTGAGGTCTGACTCTTTTTATCCGAAGAGTTTTAAGCTTCACGTAAAACAGGGATGTTTCCTGTTATAGGAAGGTACTTGCCAACGAGCTTCAACTTCTGTCTCCTTCCATGCTGAACTTTAAAACCGGAGAGGCAACTGTCTGCTGAGACTGTTTTGTCTAGCTCTGGGCGTGGGGCAGGAATCCAGCAGTATAAGCCTTAGTTCTCTGGCTCCAGGAAGCACCTTCACCGTGTGGAGGCTGTGAACGGCAAAAAAATTACTTAAGATAAAACTTTGTCCTCTCTCTGCCTCTTCAAAGTAAGATGGAGGGGTAGGGGAGGCTAGGCAGCCCTGAGGTCTATGTTTCTGAGACTAACCACTGAAAATCAGTTGTGATCTCCGGTATTCATTCTCTCTCTCTCTCTCTCTCTCTCTCTCTCTCTCTCTCTCTCTCTCTCCATTACTTCAGTATCAGAATTATGACATTCACTGGCACTGCTCACCACAACCACATGGCTGTTAGTAGCCAGAAAGTCATCCCCACGTAAGAGTCTCATAAACACACTCCAGAATATAAACTTGTGGGAGAATGGGCTGAAGGCTCGGTGTAAAACAGCTAGTGTAACACAAGGCTCTCAGACCTCAACTTCACAGGAGCAGACGTCAGGTCTGGAGTTATAGAGAGCCTTTCCCACCAGACAGGGTTACTAAGAGCACCTGGATTTAAGGTGCAATGTCTGTGTTGAGTGAGGCTGGCTGAGATTTAGGTGTTTGGGCTTGTGTTGTTATGAAATGAAATCTTTCTCAGTAGCCCAGGCTGGTCTGAAACTTACTACATTGTCTAAATTGGCCTCAAAGTCCCAGGGACCATCCCACTGTTGTGTGACACAGAGGCTTGGTTTGTTCAGTGTACCTCGAAGCAAAGGACAGCTTTTGCCTTCAGAAGAACTGACCTGCAAACTTTTGCAGTCTGGACACTCTTGAGATAGCTGCATGTATCTGGCTGATTCTCCCCCAGGTCCTCCTTCTTGGACCTGGAGTCTGCACAAAGGTGTCTGACTTCCCTCCATTGAAAGCATCAGGAAGTCGAGCACATCACTTACCTACCCAACAGTGAGTCCCCAAGTTCTAAAACAAAGCCTCATGCATCTGTGTTGTTTGAACAAATACTCTGTTTTGCAAGTCCAGACAAGCTTCCTGGAGAGTACTGAGTTTCCTGCTCCTGAGGAAAAACAAATAGACCACTCAGTAGAAATGAGTATGTACAGAAAAAAGTCTGGGTGGCTGACTTCAAATACTTCTCCAAAACCTTGAAGGACCATGACACAGACTATTTTGGAAAGGAAGAAAGAGACACCTCGTGGAAGGAACTCAGGCAGGCCAACCCATCCCTTACCTCCAGGTTGGGCTTCCCTAGCTCTCCCTCTAACATATGTTACACAGAGTGCATCACCAGCATGTAACATGGGAAAGAAGCACTGATTGGGGCCTTGCTGGGATGCTGTAGATGATGCTTCTGCCCTGGCTTATGTTGTATGAGATTTCTGGCCCAGACTTTCCGGTCTAGCCTTGTGGCACAGACCCACAGACCCACAGTCCCATAGTGTCACTGAAACACATAGATGCTTACATTAACTTCATGCTGATGGACCTGGTGCCCAAGCATAAAACTTGCTAACTCTTTACTCTTAAACTAACCCATGATTCTTATCCTGTTCAGCCATGCTGCTCAGTACCGTTTCTCAGAGCAGCATAGTTGTCCTCTGCATCTTCTTGCTTGTCTAGCATCTTTGTGGCATCTCTGCTCTGTTCTTCCTGTTCCCAGAGGTTTCTTAGTCTGGTAGCCCCGCCCACACTTCCTGTCTGCCTTCGGCCAACCAGCGTTTTTATTAAACCAGTAGCCGGGACAGTTACTTACAATGTAACATAATCCTACTACAGGGTTAATTACTTGTCTCGTAGCTATAATGAAACACCTGACCGAAGCAATGCAAACAAGTACTGGTTTGATTTTGTCCCCTGTCCAGTGTGCAGTCCCTCACTGCCAGGAAGGCAGGATGGCTGGAGTCTGAGGCAGCTGGTCACAATCTCATCCCACCGCTTCCTTCGCTTGGAGAAAATGTCTGTTGTTCTTTTATGGAAGGGCAGTAGGAACAGGAGAAAGGTCTGCACTGACATGGGAGCATATGTTTAAGAAGGAAAGGGACAGAGACCCCCTTTTCCCATTCAGGCCTGCCTCCTCTTCCCTGGAGACAGTATAGAGGAAACTTTGGTTACTTCTCTCCATCATGGAAAAGGAAAATCACTTCCCAACCTTCCTTACCTGTCAGCGGAAATCTTGGCTGCAAAGTGAAGTCTTGAAACTTGGGTTTTATTAAACTCTAGGAACACGTAGACACTCCAAAATGTGTAATAAATCCGATAGAGTCGGCACTCGATTTGTGCTGCTGTATTCTAGTCTAGCATGCTCCTCCTCACCAGATGGACCCTATTTGACACCCCAGTGCAAGCACATCCTTCATGTTTGTCATCAGACACCCTGCATGGAGGGAGGCCTCGAGGTATGCTGTGGAACTGGTGGGTTCCAAAGTGGGGACTTTATAGACCCATGTTTCCCCATCCCTTGCTCTTCCATTGGCCTTCACACTGATGCCTGATCCTTCCATTTGCCATGCATGTAGTAGCAAGATGGCAGATGTGTCTTCGTTCCTCACATCCATTTTACAAAGGAAGAAGGATGTCATCAGTCAGGGTCATAGAAAAGAACAGAACCAGGCCTGGGGAGAGGGCATAGTTGGTCAACTGTCTTCTTTGCAAAATCCAGAGCTAGAACTTGGTCTCAAAAGCTGTGTCAAGCTATAAGCTGGCCTTGCTGCATGTACTTGTAAGCTCTGTACGGGGGACACAGACACAGGAAGGCTGCTGAGCTGCACTGGCTGCTCAGCCAACCCTAACCCTGATCCAGCTTTGTGACTGGGACAGCCTTCCTCAAGACAAAACAAAATAGGCAGCCAACAACGCCCAAGGTTCCCTTTGTCTTTCACGTGCATGCATATACAAGTGTGCATGTACACACACAAACACATACGCGCATGCGCATGCAAGAAAGAAGGGAAGAGAGAAGAAGGGAAGAGAGGGGGAGGAAGAAAGGCAGAAGAGAGGGAGGGAGGGAAGGGATGAGAAGAGAAATGTGCTTTGTAGGTCTGTCTGTGTGTCTTGTTTCTAAAGGAGGGGAGAAGTATTTATGTGTATTCATTTTGGTTCCAGCTAAACAAACCTGACATCTGTAGGTCAGACCAGCATCCCAGGAACTCAGGGGCAGGAGCTGAAGTTTGCATCTCCAGGCAGAATTTCTTTTTCCTCTGAGACACCTCAATTTTATCTTAAGGCCTTAGACTAATTGGGCAAGACCCACCCCGCTGGGGGAGGATGATCTCCCCTCCTTTTAATATCAGTGATTGTGTGCTTTCCTCGTACCTTTGGGACATTTTTCCCACCACATACAGGTCACAGTTGGCTGGCTATCACACAGCCATTGCAGGGAAAAGAATAAAAAGGAGCTTCCAGCCAGGATTTGCCTTGCTCATCAGGGCAGTGAGGTCCCACTCCCTAAGTTTTGCTGGACAAAGAAGGCAGGAAGCAAAGTGTTAAGTTTTCTGCTGTCTGTAGGAGGGCAGGTATAAGAAGCTCAGCTGTGACTGGCATTCAGTGGGCAGCCCTTAGCTTCTTCCCCGAGCTGTTTATTTACTGGACATTTAATGAGTACGAGAGGCTGAATAGCGCATGCTGCTCAGGTTAGGGTCCTGTTATTCATTACTGAGGATAATTAAGTGACATTGGCTCCCAGTATGGAAAACTCACCCTTCCGTGCTCGGGTGCTGAAACAGCCTTGTGATTATTGTAGTGCTGTGGGATTTTTCTTTTAACATTTAAGCTAAGAAGTAAATTCAGGGGCCAGAGAGGTGGCTCCATGACTAAGGGCATTTCTTGTACAGTCCTGAAGACCAGAGTTCTGACCCCAGCACCCACAGAACAAGACGTGCATCCCATCCACACTTGTAACCCCAACACCAAGGTGGGGAGAGACGGGAGGCTCACTGGGGATTCTACCAAGGCAAGAAAACACAAGTCCCAGGTTCAAGGAGAGATTCTTCCTCAAAGGAATACAGCAAGTGGCAGAGGACACCTGAGGCCCTCTTCTGGCCTTCATACGCATGTGCAGGTACACACACACACACAAATCTTAAAAAAAAATGGAAATCCATCCACTTAGAGAAAAGTGGTCAGCAGGTAGGGAGACAGAGAGGTAGCTATGGGTCAGGAAAGCCTGAGTCCCTGGATTAAAATTAGGTTCCCCCTGTCTAGCTCACAAGTTCATGAGCCCATGGTCCTGTGAGGGTGGCTTATGGTGCATGTTTGAGTGTGGTTTGCTTGCTTGGTTTTTCATTTCTGTCAGGAAATACTTGAGGTTGAGGACTCCACAAAGAAAATGGTTAATTTGGCCCACACTTGAGAAGTTGAATGTTCACATGACTTGGTGTACCTCAGTCACCCTGGCACCTGGGAGACTGAGGCAGCAGGACCAACATGAGACTCTTATGCTCTGCATTTGAGTTGCAGACCATTGAGGGCTGCATAGCAAGACCTCACCTCAAAAACAGACCACAAACACCTCGGTTTGCATCATCTGAATTATCACTGATTTTTTTAAATAATTTTATTTTTAGAATAATTTTAGTTTGGGAGGAAAATTGAGAGGCTTCCAGAGAGTTGTCCCACGCTGTTTCTATTTTACCATTCTACAACAAATGCACTGGTTAGGAAAAGCCCATGTCCCAGGCAGACCTGTTTAGTTTACACCCCAAGTCAATGTATTAAAGGCCTGGTCCCCAGATTGATTCCGCTTAGTGCTAGAGATGGTGACTTCTCTAAGAGGTGTGACCTAGCACAGTGTCTTCAAGTCTTCAAGGACCCTGACCCCTCCCTTTCTCTCCCTTTTGCTTCCGGGTCATGCAGTCATTCTACTATGGCCTGCCCTCAGCACAGCTTTGTAAGCAGTAAAGCCAGCCCATCACAGATGAGAACCATCAGACCTAAGACTAAAATCAATCTTTGCATTGATGACCTCATTTTGTCACAGGAAAGAGATCGCTGGGTGACACTTAAATGTTGCCTGAAGACTCTTTCTTAATCCAAGATCCCACCCAGGGTAACTTAGCATACTAGCCATGACTTCTTGGTTGACATCTTCTCAGAACCCCTCTTCCCCCACATTGGTGAAGCTGTGTTGCAGTGACCAAGTACCTGACAGTTTCTTATGAGTATATCCATCACTTTCTGTTACCATAATAAAAAACTCTGAACAGAAACAACTTAAGAGAGTTTACTTTTACTTACGTCTCAGAGATCATTATGGGGGAAGGATGAGATTGTAGTTTGAAATTTCTAGCCTGCCCAACCTGAGGTCCAGACCTGCAGTCCTGCAGCTGCTTAGCTCCAAATATTCACACAAAGTCTTATATTAATTATAAACTGTTCTGCCTGTGGCTCAGGCTCATTACCAACTAGCTCTTACAGATTAACTCAACCCATTTTCATTAATCTGTGTATTGCCACATGGTTCATGGCTTACCTGTACTTTTACATCTTGCTTCTTGGGTGGCTGGATTATCTTCATGTGACTCCACCCTCCTCCCCCTTTATCTATAGTTGGATTTCCCGCCTGCTTCTGAGATGTCTTGCCATAGGCCAAAACAGTCCCTTTATTAACCAATGATATTCCCAGTATAGAGAAAGACTTCCCATATCACATGATAGCTGGATTCTAGAACTGAGAGATAGCATCTTAACCATATAAAAGAAGCAGAAAGACAGAGAACAAACAGGAAGTGGGGTGAGGCTTTAAATCCTCAAAGCCCAGACCCTCTAGTATACTTCCTCCACCAGGGTACCATGTTCTAGAAGTTCCAAACCTTCTCCAAATAGCACCATCAATGGCAGATCAGTGTTCAAATACCTGAGCCCATTAGGGACATTCCTTATTCAAACCATCACATCTAGGAGCCTGTATTTCTCAAAAACAGGCAGATGCATCCATACTTGGGGTAGAGAGGATAGAGACCATCTCTGACTCCATGGTTTTCATGTCGTTTTGGTTTAGATAGAATGACCTGCTGTGTGGCCACATGAGGAAATAGTCCGGGTCCTCAGTTCTTCCATTCCAGCTACCTTTGTGGAGAGGAAAGTCTCCATTCTGAGCAATCCCAGGTACCATCAGCAATCATTCTGTTCGACCAGTTGGCAACTCCAACCTGCCAAGCAGGGTTTGAAAAAAAAAAAAAAGTAATTAGCCCAGGTGAGGCTCATTAGAGCCAGTCTGGAATGCTGCCAGCCATACCAGTCGCTTTGTGCCAACCCTTGATTTTAATATCAATGGTGGTGCTGACAAGGACCAGGCAGTCTGGGAGGGAGTGTCATAGCAGCCAGCCCCTCTCACACACACCCCCCCTCTACATGCTCTCACTGCGAGGTGAAACAGTCTGCTCCTTCAAATCAGAGCTGGCTCCTGAGTCAGTTTTCTGGGCCTCTCTTCTCTAACAGGCTGGGCCCCAGGTGATCTTAAAAATTAAATGAAGCTCAGAAAATGAGACACATAGGAGAGTCAGGAATTAATAGCCCATCCCTGGCTCCAGCAGAACTCTTGACTGTACGTCCCTTGTCAGTTTCCTTGGAATTCCTTTGGGCTTTTTGGTAATAGCAATGATTTAGTTTGAGATCTCACAGTTTTGGAGTATTTCCACCATAAGGTCCCAGCGTCCCAGTGTGACCTTGTTCTCACACAAAATTTAAAATGGGCCACAATGCTAATTTTTCTTCCCAAGAACTGAGATGTTTATGTGGATGCAGTATTTTCAAAGTAGGTCTGTAGAGTGGCCTCTGGATATTGTAAAGGCACCAGCTAACAGTTCCCACTACTGGTGGGTGTGGAGGCACATGCCTTTAATGGCAACAGAGGCAGATGATTCTCTGTGAATTCAAGACCAGCCTGGTCTACATAAGAAATTTTATACAAGCCAGGGCTACACAATAAGACTCGTGTGTGTGTGTGTGTGTGTGTGTGTGTGTGTGTGTGTGTGTGTGTGTGTGTGATCACCATCACCACCATTATCACCACCAATTAATATTATTATCACTACCACCATCTTTATCTCCATCATTAATACCGGGTACTGTCAGCTTTCAAAGGTACCAGGATTTACCTTCTATTGCATTCTCTCAATAAATACAAGTGCTGGAGAATGCCATTCCCACAATACTGCAAAGCAAAAGGAAATGGGCTTACTAGGCCAATCTCTACTGGCTTGAGATCAAATTCACTCTTGATTATACACATCTCTTAAGAATTTGAGGACAGAATTATTGCCTTAAAACTCCAGCTAAAAAACCAAGAATTGACGACTATTTTTTTAGCAACAGACTGAGAAAAAAATAGAAGAAAGGACAGAGGAAGGGTCGAATCAGGTAAACACACTAACACTCTGTGGTGTGGGCTGGAGAAAAAAGGAGTGACCATGATACTGTATTGATCCTAAGCACGAAAAAAGATGGACTCCAGGTGGCAGCACTATAATAGATGGGTCTGTGCTCCTCAGAGAAGGGGTGGGGGGCTCTGCCTTAGAAAGGTTAAACATTAAATTTGTAACTTCTGGCTTCTTGTTTCTTTAACAAAAAAAAACAAAAAAAAAAAAAGTGGAATGGATACCAAAGTAAAATCTCAATACCTCCTTTCCACTTGTTCAAGATATACTTACAAACGCAAACACGAGGGAGGGGAGAGAGATCCATTGTAATGGGACATCTATGTGACAATTGTATATGAGAGAAAGTATATTACTAACTCTAGGGAATTTTGACAAGCCCCACACCTCATGAGTGCATAGAGCACGGCTCCTGTAGATGGAGGGGGGACCGGAAATAAGGAACACATTCTGCAGGAAGTCAGGTCTCATTTTGACTTGAGGCAGAAGAAGCCAACATGAGAGTGTGCTCTGTGAGTGTGAAGACATAGAGAAGGAGCCTATAGAGGCCGGGGCTTCCCCTGCAGAGAGACAGACAACATACACAAGAGAAAAAAAAATAAGGTTCCACCAACACCTTCCTGAGGAACAAAGTTGCTCTGGAATGCTGATTGCCTGGCAGTGGCTTGGGGTAGGAGGGAAGCAGGATCAGAAATAACCCACCCAGAGCCCCTTTGGTGCTTCCCCTGCTGTAGGAAGCCCTGGTACCCAAACCATAGTCTCAGAGGATCAGGGTTGCTCGGGTTCACTGCCTTCTAAGCTGAGCACCTAAGAAGTGATGAAGTCAGAGCCTCTTGGTAACCATGACTCAGAGCGACTGCAAAAGAATTCACCAAATGAGAGTTTGCTGGGAGTGCATTTAGAAATTGGATCCCCCCTCCCGCTCCCCATTATGTTGATTATATCTTTCATCCCCAAGATTGGAGCCAAAAGCCCCTTCCCTGCCCCTCCCCCTTTCCCTCTGTAATCCTCACCCCTCATTTCTCAGCCTTCCTGATCCTCAGCATCCTGCCACCCCTAAGGCAGTGGCAGGATTCCAAGGAGTTCATTAAATGACTGCCACCTCCCAGTTGCCCATCGGGCATTCCCAGCAGCCCCTCCCCCGGGGGGTGGGGGGGCATGGCGGTCCAAGAGCAAGACAAGCACTTGGAAGGTAGTGGACCCCCCCCCATTCCCACAAATACAAGGAGCCAGCAAACAGTTAATGGTTTAATCCTTTGCAGAAAAAGTCAAGGCAGACTCGTGATTCTTGATGGTAATGAAGGTGTCACACATTGTCTAGAGAAAGTTGTGCCTGGCAATCTTCCCTTTTTCGGATGCCTACCCCAGTGACATTTCATCTCACATCCACCTTAATGAAATGCATAATTAACATATTCTAATTGTGCTGAGCGCTGCGATGATTTTGACAGAACTCACTTTCCATGTCTAATTTGATGCTAATTTAATCTGTTCCTCTCCCGCTGACATGACCTTTCTTGATTGAGTTTCACTGAGGAAATTTTTTGATGGATTGATTTATCAGCAGTGCGGGAGACAACAAAGGCTCTGGGTGCATGACAGAAAATAGGAAGAGACCGGCCCTCAAAGCCAGTGCGCTCTGAACTTGCTGGCTGGAATGTCCTCTTCCCAGAGACAGCTTGTCTGATGTACTGATGGAATTCCAGCAATGTGACATCCGTGGGTGGGTTTGATCTTCCGATAAAGACGGTAAATATCTTATTGTGGCTGTAGAGTTTTGCTCGGGAAAACCTCCACAGCAATTCCAAGGAAACCCAGGCATCCCTGATGCTGATTGGCCTGTGGCTTCATCTCTTCCTGCTTTGAAACCTGGAGAGAATGCTGTGTGGATGCATTCAACCCATGGGGGAGGCAGGAGGACAGAGTCCATCTTAAACTATGATGAAGGAAAGGCACTTCCATGGAGGGCATGGGGTATGAGTTCTCTGCTTTCGCTGAAACTCAAACTTGAATAAATATTATGGGTTTTCCCGCGGCGTTTCCTATACCCCATCACAGTGTCTCCGGAAAGATCTTTGTCCACTTCCAGGTCTGAGTCATGTAGGTGTTCAGGACAGACTGACAGTTGTGGGTTTTCTCAGTTCTCACAATCAACCGGCTGAAGAATAAATCTTTTCCAGGCTGCAGACTCAGAGGTCAAAGCCAGAACCCCAGTCCAGAAGATTCTCAGAGAACTCCCCTGCCTCTATACTGTACAAAAAGTGGCTGGTTTTCAGAAGGTATCAAGGCTAGGATCTGCATGGATAAGTCAGGCTGTCTCAACTGTGCCGATGAGGTCATTTCAGGTCAGGGCATGTATTGTTGGGGAATAAGAGAGTGTCCCATTCTACCCAGCTACTACCCACTAGAAACTGATGGCAAGCTCCCTTCCAGAGTCATGTAAGCTAAAACTGTCTACAGACCTTGCTATATATCACCCTGGAAGCAAAAGAACCTCCCCACCCCCACCCCAATACACACACACACACACACACACACACACACACACACACACACACAACTGAATGCCATAGATACATGAGAGGGCATCATAATGTCTCAGCCCCATCCACACTCCCTGTCCCTCCTTCTTCTCAATGTCCCTTCAAAGCCAGTCTTTGCTTGCTAGTGGCAACCTGACTCCTACCCACCTGATTTCCCAGCTCCTCTTCTGTCAGAGTACAGATGAATCCACTGCGTGAAGTATTGATTTATCTATGCTCTGTCTCTACTCATTAACCTATGTGCCCTGTGAGATTAGGAGCTTGTCAGTTCTTTTACTGTTTTTATTTTGTTTTGTTTTGTCTAATTAGGGTAAAACATACAGGATGTAAAATTTGTCTTTTGGGTTATATTTGTGTGTGTGTGTGTGTGTGTGTGTGTGTGTGTGTGTGTGTGTGTGTGTGTGGTGTGTGGTGTGGTGTGTATCTAAGTGTGGGCATGTGCATGAATGCACGTGCCCTCAGAGAGCAGAAGAAGGTGCTGACCTCCCAGAACTGTAGTTACAGGCAGTTGTGAGCTGCCTAATATGTGTGCTGAGAACCCAATTCTGGTCCTCTGTTAGATAGTATGTGCTCTTAACTGCTAAGACCAAAATTTTGTCTTAGCCATTGTGAAGCATACATTCACATCACCATCTCATTCCAGAACATTCCCCTCATCCCTAAAGGAAACCATTCATGCACTAATTTCTCCCATTTCATCTACACTTTGTGACTGAATATGCCTACTCAGGACACTTCGTATATGGGGAGTCATTCATAAAAATGGAGTGGCATTAACAGATGGCCTGTCCAGTAATTCTCTGATTTTTTTTAAATATGGATGTACTACAAATCTCAGCAATTCTACCCCAAAATATGTATCAAAAAGAATTGAAAACAGAAACTCTAAAAAATATCTTTAAAGAATTTAAAATTTAAAGCTCCTTACACAGGAATATTCATAGATGTACTCGTCAGTGTAGCCAAATGGTACCCAGCTGCCGTGAATGCTAAACGAATGTGCCATGTCCGTAAAAGGAAGTCAGTGCTGGTGTGTGCCGTGCCACGGGGAAATCTTGCCTATCTTTTCTTCCTTGCGTCTTCATCGGCAAAAACAATACCAGGCACATAGTAGGCATCCCATAAATATAGGCTGGACACATGAAAGGCATGAGAATATTACAAGAAAATGAGGCTAGTCAAAATTGTGGCTAAGTAAAAGCAGCCTGAAATGCTGCCGTTGACTGTGTTTGCTTCAGTTTATGGAATGGGAACAAAGGAAGGAAGGTTGGAAGAGAGGGGAAAAGGGAGGGAGGGAGGGAGGGAGGGAGGGAGGGAGGGAGGAAGACTTTTAAAAATAAAGAAACCAAACTGATATTGACTTGCGTTTTTTTGGTTTTTTTGTTTTTTGTTTTTTTTTTGTTTTTTTTTTGTAAAATAGTTGGATGAGAGAGAAGGGCCCGTTAGAGAGAAGCACTAAACTGTGTGCTGTGTTGCTTCAGTGTGATGATCTGCCTCATCATGCCCAGTTCTCTTTGTTTTTAGGCAGTTATGCTCAAGGTGCCCACAGTAATAGACGTTTTTGTTCAAAGCAGTCTCCCTCGGGAAGATGAAATATTCATTCCAATGGTTGCCGCTACTGCAAAGATTTCTTTGCAAAATGTCTTCAGGAGTTGCCGTATGAGCCCCACAAGGCTAGCAAGCTAACGAGATTATAATCATTATAATCACACTTGATCATACATCAAAAGCAGTTTAACTCAACGGAACGACCTGGCCTACTTCGAGAGCCCTTAAGTTAACTGGCATCTAGCTTCACTCCTGTGCTCAGTTGCTCTGTGAATCCAAGCTGGGCTAAGTACCTAAGTGTACAACACAGCAGTCAACTCAGGGGCCAACCTCCTTGGGTCTGAGTTCTAGCTCTGCCACTAACTGAGACCATGCCTCAATTTCCCCATCTGCAAAAGTACATAATGATCAGCCTCCAACAAGAGTTCTCTTGGGGTTATGTTAGTTAATGCCTGTGTATACCAAGCAATGAGCAATGCCCAGGCTGAAGTCCTTTAGACATGAGTTCTTATTATAAAAAATGTAAATGAGCCAATTTAGCATTGTGTAGCTTCTGAAGATCTGAAAAGGGGGGATTTAAAATAAATAATTTATATTAAGAAATCAAGTACAGGACTGAAGAGATAGTAGGTTCTGTAATTAACAGCACTGTTCTTCCAGAGGATCAGAGTTCAGTTCCTAGCACCCTATCAGGCACCCCACAACCTGTAGATTCAAAGGTCTCTGATGCTCTCTCTGGTCTCCACAGATACCTGCACTCATGTATGTGCATGCACACACACCCAAACACACACACACACTCAAATTTGACCAATACTTCTTGACCTCTTCCTTGAATTTCTTCAACCCCTTTGGTCATCTGCTAATGACACAGACCTTTGTATTGGGACCTTTGGGATAACACTGGGCCACCTTGAGAACCCAGAATCGTCTTGCTTTCTCTCATGATCCTTAATGGCTTGGTAAAGTCCTACCATTCACAAGTTGGAAGATTAGGAAGTGGATATCTCAGGGATCCTGATTCTGAAAATCACAAATGACTTCCTTAGATGTAATTTGGTTCTTGGCAATGGGGTTCCCTTCCTTGTCTCTATGGCACTGTACATGCAAATTTGAAGAAAAACTGCCGTTTGGAAGCACACCCAGAATTCTAATTTGGACAGACCTTAGGATGCTACTATCCCTTGAAGTTGTCTGCCTCCATGGTATTGGAAGGAAAATGTACATTTGGCTAACTATCCCAGGCTAGCCCCAAATAAACACTGTATTGGAGACTCTCAGTTTAGCTGTGTGGTCATGGGATCGCACGCTACATACAAATTTCATATTGCTTAGTGCACCTCGCCAAGGCCCACACAAAATGTAACTGCCAAGTCAAGAATTTTGCTGCTGCTCTGTTCTATTTCTGAAGTACCCAGAACTGTCTGGCACCCCTTCCAGATGATGTGTAAATAACACACATTATATAAGTTAACAAGGATTGTTCTTGAGGGGCTCTATAGTACTGAAAACTGTGAGTGTTTTTCAAAAAAAGAAATAAAACATATTTTGTCTGTTCGGCCAACATTCCGCAGGGAAATCCTGCATTTCTTTGAATGTTGTATAAGCTGTGGCTACTTCAACACTTCCTGGCCTCAGTGTGTGACACTGTTAGATGCTAAAAACTCACTCTGACTCAAAGAGATGCTCCCTAACTGAATCTTTTTCATTCAGATTGTTTCCTTGAATTTTTAATTTTCATTTATTTTGGATGTGCACAAGCCCATGTGTATGTATATCACAGCATACATGTGGACACTTATTGTGTATACTCATGCACACATGTGTTTGTGTGTCATGGCATACATGTGGACAACCTGCTAAGAGTCTGTTCTCTCCTTCCATCATATGGGTCCCAGGGATTGAACTCGGGTCATCAGCCCTGGCAGCAAGCTCCTTTACCAGCTGAGCTTGTCTCTTTGGCCCTGGAATAGTTCAGTTCGGATAAGCCAGTATCCAAGGAACACAGCTGTTGTGGAATGACTTATTCAGAGGCTCCAGCCATAATTTTCGGCCTCTGAATATTTCTGGGTGTGATTTTGTTTTCCTTTGTCAGCCTAAAATGAAAATGTAGCATTTCAATTACAACCCACCAGAGAGACGCAAAGAAGGCGATTTGCATTTGATCCGCAAATTGGACAAGAATAATTTTGTCAACTTCTAATCTGCCAATACTCAAAAATTTGAAATAAAGGCAAACTAGTCATTAATTCCCTGAGTCTTTCTTTTTCTAATTTGAGTGAAAGTGTTTTTTCCTGTTGGTGGTGGGGTTTTTTATTTAAATCTCTTTTTTTTGAGAATTTCATTCATAAGTACTCTATTACATCATTCTTCCCTCTCCTTTCAGCTCTTTGCATAGTCCCGACTTCTCCTCAAATTCATGGCCTCTTATTGTTATACACAGAAAATACATGTTTAAGTGTGTATGTATGTGTGTGCACACGCGTGTGCACGTGTGTGTATTTGTCTCCTTACTAAGTCTACTTAGTGTTGCTCATATGTGCATGTTTGCAGGGCTGACCACTTGAGATTCCATAACCTATCAGTGTCCTCATCCCTGGAGAAGACTGGTTTTCTCTCTCTCTCAGCAGCCAATGATTGTCTGTAGCTCTTCATTTGGGGACGGGGCTCTGTGAGATTTCCTTCATCCATGATGGCAGATAGACTGGTCATGTCATTATGCAGGTAAATTACGTTTTTAAGCCAGAATCACTTATTAAAAGGTGGAATGTGGCATTTCCTACAAAAGCCAGACAAATTACCAGCTCCAGCAAGCCCTGCAAAGGTGAGAGTGCACACCTCCGTGTCAGCGTTGCTGAGACTGAGGTAGGAAGGTCTCAAGTCTGGGGCCAGCCTCAACTAACGACACAGTGAGATGTTGTCTCAGAATGACAACAATGGGTTTGAGAAAATAATAGTACCATGACCTAAAGACTACATGCCAGAGGGGTGGGGGGGGAGGAATGAAGGCTTGTCAGGAGGTTCACATGTTTTGCAAATAGAATTTTAATGACACCTTCAGTATGCCAGTTTACTGTTTACAAGTATTAATGGGCTCTCTTTCAGTAGATGAATCACTCTGGATCACATATAAAATTGACTCAGTTTTCATTCCAAAATTCTGAGGACTGGGGGGAGGGGAGAACTGTCTCCCAAGAGATAATCTCCTGTCTCCCTGTTCCGTGTCTATTCAGTCAAGCACTAAGCTAGGACCAGCTCTGAAGGGACTGTGCCGAGGGCAGTAACTCCAGGTTAGTGTACCCTAAACACACAAATCTGCCCTGTCAGGCAATCCCTTTCAAACACTCCCTTTAAGTCGGGGCTCGTTTTCCAACAGGAAGCAAAGTGAGCTAGAGAAGAGATGGATAGAGAACCTGGAGTTCAGAGTACCTGACAACTCTTCCTGAGGACGTGAATTTCATTTCCAGCTCCCACACTGGATGGTTCACAACCATCTGTAACTGCAGCTTCAAGAGAATATAATGCCCTCTTTAGCCTCCCTGAGCACTGGACTCATGCGCACATACACTCACACAGATGTATATAAACTGGATTTAAAATAAATCTTTTTTTACTTAAAAATAAATTCTAAAAATTTGTTAAAGACTCACAGTAATAATGCCCCTACACAGAGCCAAAGAAGAAGACCACTCCAGGCAGAGAGTTGGAAATTAGATTCAAATTCCCTACTTGGTACTTCTGAGACTTTTTACAGTGTTCCGCAATCCCCTGTGCCTCTGTTCCTTGCTTTAGACCAACACTTCCTCCCTGAATTCATTAGGAAGAATTAAGAAAGGAGAGCATGTGTAAAGTTCTGAGTATCCAGTGAGCATGATGAAAATCAAGTATTATGTCCCGTTATTGTTTAGCTTTAACTTTTACAGGGTATTGTGACCTGTGTGTGCGTGTAAGTGTGCAAGCATCCAAAAGGCCAGAGGATATCATCTTCTGAAGCCTTAGCTACAGGCAGCTGTGAACTGCCCGACGTGGCTGTTGGGAACCAACGTCAGCATTGAGAATACTTTGAGAACAGCAAATATTCTTAAACACCTAAAAGTCAAACTCTCCTTCCCTAAACTATTATATTTTTAAAATTATTCTACTTAAAATATCATTCACTGACTCTTATTTTAAAACCATGTAACGCTTCATATAGAGAAAAGGCTGTTGGTACTGCAAGCAGAGAGCACTGGCCATGTTCAGCGCTTGCTTTTGGCCAGCTCATTGCCCATCTGCATTTCTTTTGAGCCCCTCCCCTAAATTCATATTCCTATTTTCCCAGTGTAGCACATAGCTGGCCAATTCTCTTAGTTTCTGAAAAGCAAAATCCTTTAACACTATGCCACTCTGAAAAATCTTCAGAATATGTGTTCTACTTTCAGTCCCACGGGGGAACATGGGCATGGTCCTCCGAACTCATTAATTAATGCGGGCCAACAAAGGCTTTGCTGCACATGTGCACACTTCCCTGGCAGCTCTTGGTGCCCGATTGTGACGACAAGGGTGAGGATCTTTGGCATCAGCTTTGGGGCTGGTAGTAGATGAAAACTTTCTGACGTTAATGAAAATTACTTCAAGGGCTATAACCTCCTCTGTGTCTGCTGAATAACATGTCACCTCTTGCTGCAGCTGCTGCTGCTGCTGCTTACTGGCCTCTCTCTTCTCCCTCGGCAACCCTGGGAATCTTTCCCAGCTTCCTCTGAAAACTGAGAGTAAGACATGCTCGTTACGTAAAGGAATAGACAACAACAAATAAGTCAAAATAGGAACAGATAAAGAAATCTTCAGTATTCCACGGTCAGTAGAAAATGATGGTCCAGGAATGTTGATGAAGGACAGGCCTAGAGTTGATAAATTGGAACAGAACGGGAGCTTGAGTCCTCCCAAGCTGGGTTGTTCTCCATAACAAGTATCCTATAGTTCCTGGAAAGACAGTGGACTTACTGACTGAGACTAAGGTAAAATTGAAGTGTCGTGCATAGCTATCCAGTACTGTCATGGTATATAACTACTCACTACCAGTAATTTGGCTGAAAGGCACATATCATGCACTTCTACATAAATTATAACACATAAAACTTTTTTTTTTCTGAGCTGGGAGTGATGGCACAGGCCTTTAATCTCAACACACAGAAGGCAAGAGCAGGTAGACATCTGTGAGTTTAAGTCTTATTTACATGGAAAGTTCCAGGCCAGCCAGGGGTGCATAGTGAGACCCCGTCTCAAAAACAAAACAACAATAACAAAAACTCTAACAATTAGTCATGCCTGCTATCTTAGCTTCTGTCCCTGTTGAGATAAAATATTCTGACAGAAGTCACTTAAAGGAGAAGGGGTTTATTCTGGCCCACAGTTCAAGGGTATAGACCATCAGGATGGTACATGACCAGCTGGCCACATGATACTCACACTCAGGAAATAGACATAATCAAACTGCTACTTGATTCTCTTTATCCACTTTATATAGTCTGGGATCCAAGCCAGGAAATAGTGCTACCTGTGGTGTGTAGGTCTTCCCATCTCAATTAACAAAATCAAAATAATCTGCACAGGCATGCCCAGAACCCTTCTCCCAGGTGATTCCAATCTCTGTCAAAGTGACAGTTAATACTAGCCATCACACTTGCTTATTGCATGGTAAATTTCTGTTTTCAACCTCATCAGGAATACCTTTCCCATTAAATATCCTACAACAGTTCTTTAAGGCAACACAGAAACATTCCATGGAATGCCTGGCTGCGTGCTGTGCTGTATGGTACACATGTGCTTATGGGTACACATTTGGGTGGTTTCCACCTTTGGTTCTAGCTAGCAGCACAGAACTAAAGTTTGCAGCTGAAGTCTCTTCATACATCTACATCTGATTTCTCAGTTTAAATTTCCACACGAAAAGCTTCAGATGGGCTACATATCTGAAGACTGCTGAAATAAGTGTATTAAGCTCCATTTCAGAATCATCCGTCAGTCAAAACAAAGGTATGAGTAATCCATTTAGAACAAAATGAAATGCTAAGCTAATGGAGAAGCACCAGTAATTTTTGTTAGAATTTTTTTAATATAGAAGGATAGAAGGAAGGCAACAAGATGACATGTTGGCCCAGGGATAAGACACTTCATGGCCTGTGGGTATTTCCATGTTAAAGTAAAGATAGTCCCAGGCAAACTACAACATCTGGTTTCCCTCTCTAAGGTGACTATGGTTAGCTGACCGTGCTGGCAGGCCGTCCATGTACTCACAAACACTGGGAAGCAACAAGCCATCCTGAGCACCATTGCTAGACCCAAGGTCACCACAAGTTTAATTAACTTGTTGGAACTAGAATGGTAAAAAAGAAAATCTCCTAGTTAGGGTTTCTATTGCTATGATAAAACATTATGACCAAAGGCAAGTTGGGAAGGAAAAGGTTTATTTGTAATCCATCATTGAAGAAAGGCAGGGCAGGATCCTAGAGGCAGGAGCTGATCCAGAGGCCATGAAAGAGTACTGCTTACTGGCTTGCTCCCTCAAAGTTTGCTTTAGCCTGTTTTTCTTTATTTCAAAGTTTTCTTAGCCAGAACCACCAGCCTGGGGATGACACTATCCTTGATGAGCTTGGCACTTCTCCATCAATTACTAATTAAGGAATTACACTACAGGCCTGCATGTGGTCCAATATTACCGAGGCATTTTCTCAACTGAGGCTACCACCTTTCCAATGACTCTCACTTGTATCAAGTTGACTAAAACTGGCCAGTACAGCAAAGAAGTGATTAGGTCTGTAGCTATGAACAGTTAAAAGTTTCTGTCCTGCCAACAGCTCCTAAATACCCAACAGCTACTTCCCAGATAATTGACTCAGAGGCTTAATAGTATAGTAAATACTGGACAAGTAGCTCAAGCATATTACTAACTAGCTCTCACACTTACATTAACCTATAATTCTTATCTATGTTTAGCCACATGGCTTGGTATCTTTTCTCAATCCAGCATTCTCATCTGTTTCTTCTGTATCTTGCTGGCCACTCCATCTTTGCCTTTCCTTTTTCCCAAATTCTCCTTTCTGGTCACCCCACTTACACCTCCTGCATGGCTAGTGGTTACTGGCCAATCAGCATTTTATTAGACCAACAGGAGTAGCAAATATTTATAGTTTATAAGAACATAATCCCACAGCAATGTTTGAGAACTTTACAACATAAGTATAAAATAAAAGTTAAAGAAAATTAAAATAAGGACATCAGGGCTGGGGAGGGGGCTCACTGGGTAAAACGCTTGTAGGCAAGCACAAGGACCTGCATATAAAAGCCAAGCTTGCCGAGCACAGTGGTACACACCTTTAATCAAGGCACTCAGAAGGCACAAGTAGGCAAATCTCTGTGAGTCCAGGGCCAGCCTGGTCTACATTGGGAGTTTCAGGGCAGCCAGGAGTACACAGAAAAATCCTGTCTTAGGGAATAAAAAACAGGCTTGGCAAAGCACACTTGTTACCCAATGCTGGCAGAACAGAGGTGGGCAGATCCTAGAGCCTTGGTGGCTAGTTGGTCTAGCCCAGGCAGCAAGTTTCAGCCTCAGCATGAAACCCTATCTCTAAATAAAAATACAAATAAGATGAAAAGCAGTCAAGGGGAGATATCCCACATCAACCTCTAACCTTCACATGTCCCTTCATGTGTTAGCACCCATGCACACAATGCGCGCGCGCACACACACACACACACACATACACACACACGTGCATATTAAGAAAATAATGACAGAAATAGACAGACAGAGTAGAAAACATAGACTGTATAAAACTGAGCTCTTAGAAGACTTGTGACAGTCTCCAGAACATCCTGAGGTGCCATGCTTTCTTACTGGTTTCTGTTGAATCTGTCTGTCTGACTTCAACTACAGTCTATAGTCTGGTTTCATATATTTTTCTCTTAGGCTCTTTTCTTTATAACTTCAGGAATTCTGAATAGGATAAGTGAATGAGTCACCATTTCAGCTTGTAGAGAGTATCAATATGATATTCCACACATTCTTGACTCAGTAAAATGTACTTTAGTACACACACAGAGAGAGAGAGAGAGAGAGAGAGAGAGAGAGACTCTATGAGGCTGGCCCACTGGGTGAATCAGATCAAAACACCATAGTTTTATTCAAATTATTTAAAATTTAAGCCCTAGCTTTATTCTTCTGTTTAGAGAGCCACTCTGAAAACAAGAGACAAACACTCCAAAAGGGTGTCATTTACTTGAGGGAGACCAGGGCGAGTAAATCATCCAGTACCGTGGACACTCCATTTTATGACGCATGGTTAGTTTTCACTTATTTCTGCTTCACGTGTGGTACTCAACAGTCCACGTGTGGTACTCAACAGTCCACGTGTGGTACTCAACAGTCTCCTTACAGGTCCCCCCAAAATACACCACTCTTTGTGACCTTACATTTAAGGGTGCTCTATAACAGAGATACCGCCTTACACAGGCGCTCCCCAGATGTAGGTTGGAAGACAGAGTGAAGAGTAAAGCGAAATTCACTCATCCTGTGTATTCTATCCCCAGGTTTCCCCTGGAAGGCATGCTTAATTGATTCATTCTCCTGACATTCAAAATCAAAATGGACTAGTGATTTAAAAAAAAAAAAATGGTCCCTGTTTCTTCTGTCCTACAGGGCTAGAGAATTGGGGAGGTTGGTTCTTTAAAGGCTTATTTTTATATTTGTATGTCTGTAGGTGGGATGGGAGATGGGTATGTGCGTGTGAGAGCAGCTGCCTTCGGAGATCAGAAAAGAACATCCAATCCCCTGGAGTGAAGGATAATTGTGAGGGTTTCCTCGTCTCAGAGCTAGATGCCAGGGACTGACCTCAGGCCCTCTGCAAGGTTAGTCTGTGCTCTTAACCGCTGAGCCGGCTCTTCAACCCCAATATTTTCAATTAAAAGGAAAATAATTAAGAGAAGAAAAAGTAAAAGCAAGTGATAATTGTTCTGAAGTAAATTGACAGGATTTTGAAAAAATACTTGGAAGAGAAAGAAATTTCTTTCAGCAAAATGGTCAAAAACTGTTTCTCTACAACCTGCAAATGTTTTGTAACATTGCTCATAATAGCCAAAACTAAGAACATCCAAACGTCCTTCAACTAATACACAGATAAATAAAATATGGTTTATCCTCATAATAAAATGCTAATGAGCAATTAATAAGAGATGAAGTCCTGAAATACACTATAATAATGATAAACTTGAAAACCATTACTCAGTCTCAGACCGTAGCACCCTGACACATCCAATCTCCTCCGAAAAAAACACGGTCAAAGTGAAAGAATCCAGAAACAAAATCCTTCATGTTGTGTAACCGCACTTGCATGATCGAGCCCAGAAAGGCAGATTTACGCAAGTACAGCACAGATGAGAGGTGCCTCGTGGCTGAGGGTGGGAACTGGATGTTGCAAAGGAAAAATTAAGTGTCTTCCTAAGACAATAACATTCTAAGGTTAATTTATGATAAAAATTGAATGACTAAAATCACGCTAAGCACCCCTGAATCAAACGCTAAAGTAAATGCATTTTATGCATGTAAATTCTACCAGGGAAGCTGGTAGAGAGCATTCTGGGCAGACTGAGGCTTGGAATGAGAGGCAAGGTGAACTAAAGGAAGGCAAGGATAGTTTGAGCACGCCTTGGGATGCAGCAGAAGGAAGTCCATGCAGGGCCTCCTGCAATACAGGGTCATCAAGGGCTTTATTAAGAAAATGGCATGCAGCTGTTTCACAGTGCATTATGTTCTACTGTAGTAACAACAATAAAACCAATACTTTCTATTTAATAATTTAGTGATGGACTGATGCTAAAGGAACTCTAGTCAGCTGGAGTATGGTAAACATGGCTCTGGCAGGTTCTGCCCTTCTCCCAAATTCCCACTGCCATGCTAAAAACCATTAGATTACAATCCTGAAGCTAGCCATCAAGATCTGATAGTGCCATCTACTCTGGAGCCTGTGACAAGAGGATCCCTTTGACCCAGGAGTTAGAGACCAGCCTGGTCAACACAGCAGGACCATATGTGAGAGGGGGAACTGCCTGCACTTCTAGCTAGGCAGAAGAACCTTCACCTCAATTCTCAGCAGCCTCCACCCACCCCAAACCCCAGAAAAGGAAAGCAAAGCACGGTGGGAAATAGGAACACAAGCTCAAACCTAGTGATGGAAGTCATTGGAAGGACTTTCTCCAAAGGATTGATAGAGACTCTTCTAAAGGAAGGGAAAGAATCCTAGGAACTTCCTCCTAAGGCTGACCACCAAGGTAAAGATATCAAAGTATTGAAGTCCAGCGTCCAGCAATCAAAAGCCCTCTTTGGTTCACCTAATTAATATGCCCAATTAAAATTAAGCACCTCATCCCAACATGAGGTTTCCCCTTGTACCTTTATAAACTGCCATTTACCTGTGGGCCATGTCAGTCCCCCCTCTATCCAGAGGCCGTCCTTTGTCCCTCAGCCTCTCTGTCCCTCAGTATCTCTTCCCCCCTTTCTCTCTCCTGTTCCCTTCCCCTTCTCCATCATCTTCTGTCCCTTGTCCCTCTGAGGTAAATAAATCTCCATTGTGCTGAAAACTTGTCCTTGGAGGTCCTGGGCTAATACTGGTCCTTTGAAACACTAACTTATAAAGCCATGAAATAGGCACTATGGTCATAAGGAAAGAACATGACAAGGACGTCCCACTCAGGAAACTTCAAAGAGGGCCGACCTTCAAGTGGGAAATCACCATAATCCCACAGGTTCCATGAAACACAGTCCTACAAAATCACTTGGGACCCCATGGTCAGAAGAGTCTCACACTGGGCTTCAAACTCTGATGTCATCTTCTTGAGGCAATTATTAATTTGACAAGAGGCCTCACATTTGTGACAAGACTCCACAAATTATGCAACCAGTACGGTTGAATAGTAGTCTAGAATCTTTACTATAAGCAGAATTTTAACACACGGAAGATGTCCATAAGGCAGCCAGGAAAGGAAATCTTTAAAATAAACACAGTCTTCTGTGAATCGTGTTGGGAGAGATTTCCCAGCTTTCAGTAGAAACTCAAAGAGTTGGTGGGCAAAGGCCTAGGATTTACCTGATTGCCGAAGTAGGAAAGCCAAAGCCCTGGTCACTTTAGCAAGTCTTTCAAAAAAAAAAACAAAAAACAAAAACAAAACACCCAAACAGTAATAAAAATAAATAAATGAGTAAAAGAGAAAACTTCAAGGGAAAAGATTTTCATTGGTCGGTATTATTTTTCTCTTAAGGAAATTTTTGCAAAAAATTAAGTAAATAAGTAAATACTATTCTTCTGAATAAATTAATTTTATCAATATACCACCTATTTTCTACCAATTTCTCTCTGCTTCAGAGACATGAGCACTTTCAATAATCATTATTACATAAAACCATATTTGAATGTAAGAGCTCCATAAAAATTTATGTTGTTTTTAATGTTATAATTACATATAGAATTATTTATGATACGTAACATAACTGCATTATCATATAATTGTGTTATTATAAGAATTTGTATTTAAAAAACCCTCAAGTTTTATGCTCCATTTAAAATAACTCCCAACACATTTTCAATTCTAAGCTAGTAAATATAAGAAAATGGCTTCTAATACAAAATTTTCCAATTGTCTGTGATCAAAATATGACTGCAGGGGTCATCTCAGGCTGGAGAGAGAAGCTCAGTGGAGAGAGCATTTACAACACAGAGCAAAGACCTAGAGATTGAGCTACCATAACTCTCATAAAAACCAGACACAGTATTGCCTTCTATAATCCTGCCACTCCTACAGTGAGATAGGAGGCAGTCTCCAGAAGCACATAGGCCAGAGAGAAACCCTATCTAAAAAAACGTGGATAGAGAGCAACACCCCGAATCATCCCCCGACCTCTCCACTCAGGCCATGGCATGTATTTGCACACACATACACAAATATACAAATGAGTATAAATTCAAGAAAACGTAATTGTTCCATCTTGAGAACCATTTGAATAAAAGCATCTCTTGATAGGCTGAAATGAGTGCTTTCTCACCACTGGCAGAGACGCTGGTATACAGATGATGCTTAACCTTGAGCCCATAAAGCTCCCTGACCTTTGAGCTCTCAGACAAGTGCTGTGTCTCCTGTGGTCCTCATCTGTCTGTCTATTCCAGGGTGAGCAACGGCAGACAATATGACAATGTCACGACACAGGCCACCAGCAGAAAGAGAGGAGAGGTTTCTGCAGAAACAAACCATTAACTGCTCTATGCCTCAGCTAGGCTCTCCAGTGTGGAGAAGAACTCCTGGGAAGTTCTACAGAATTGGGTTAGTCTCTTAGGAGGACTATAGCGCACCGGGATGTAGGAATGCTCCTGTGATGCAGGGTGAAACAGCTGAGGTTAAGGTAACTTGAATAAAATTAGAACACACCAGATAGTTTTGGTTTCTGTGTCTAGGGACTGGGGTAACAGAATTCACAGTTTGTCAAGGACATTGTTGTCAGGACCCTAACAACACTGACATTTAGCACCATCTACAGTGCCCTGTGCCCTAAGCAAGACCTAGAAAACTCTGCTTAATCCTCACAAAAGTCCAAAGAATTTAAATCATCCCCGTTTTTCAGATGGGGAAAATAAAGTTCCTAGAATTAAATACTCTCAATCAAGGACCAGACGGTGAGTGTGAAAACCAGGCAATCTGTCTCCAACACCAGGCCTCTTAACTAGTATGCTGGGATCAAGTTAATTGTTGATGATAACCATAATGTTTTCTTTGGTTTGTTAGCTTATAAAAGTTTCCTGTAACCCAGGCTGTCACACTCTCTGATTACCCAAGGATGACCTTGAACTCCTGATTCTCTTCCTTCCACCTCCCAAATGCTGAGATTACAGATCTGTGCTGCCCAGCTAATCTTTATATAACGTCTCATGTGTCCCTCCCAAAGCCAATGGCCAGACTTCCTTCTGCTGGAGTTAACATGGGTCTTTGTACAAGGCTGCTTCCAGCCTGTTTCCACCTGAGGAGACAGCTCAATCTCTGCCTTTGAACCCTTCATAAAGTGTAGGAGAGTCTACATACATGGAATTCTGCACAAGGGTCTGCAGACACCTCACCTCACCCCCAGCTTCCAGGACCTGCCGTCCCCCCATCATGGCTATCTGCAGTCAGGATACACCCCAAAGCTTATCAGAGCAGTCTTCTCAGCTACATGCCCACAACACTGAATGCACCCCTCCATCATTTACTCGGGATCTTTGAATTTAGATGCTGGGTCAAGAAAAAAATGACAGTTTTGCAGGAAGCTGTTCTTTAAGAGAAATGATATTTTTAGCATCTTCCCCTGGCCTTGGCAACCTAATAAGTAGATATTGTCCTGGTGACAAATGACAGTTACGAGAAGAATTACAAGTGTGGGACTCAAGCTGAGACACCTCTCTCCCTCTCTCCCTCTCTCCCTCTCTCCCTCTCTCCCTCTCCCCCTCTCTCCCTCTCTCCCTCTCTCCCTCTCTCCCTCTCTCCCTCTCTCTCCCTCTCCCTCTCTCTCCCTCTCTCCCTCTCTCCCTCTCTCCCTCTCTCCCTCTCTCCCTCTCCCCCCCCCCTCTCTCTCTCTGTGTGTGTTCTCCCCTCCACTCCCTCCTTTCTTCTCCCTGTTCACTCTCTCCTATCCCCCTTTTTTCCATCCATCCCTCCCTCCCTTCATCCCTTCCCTCTCCCTCTAGGATGCTTTGTAGCCCTGGATGGCCTGAAACTTACAGTGTTTCCCAGGCTTGACTCATACATCCAGCAGTCCTGCTGCCTCAGCCTCACAGGTACTCAAATTACAGGCATACCCTAACAGAGCCTGGGACTCCAGCACTTCTGCTTATTGTGAGTGTGGGTTCAGCCACAGAATTAGAGGTGCCCACTAAACAAAATATTTTTCATAATTCATCTTTAATTTTGCTTCGTTTTATTTTTAGAGACAGAGTTTTTCTGTGTAGCTCTAACTGTCCTGGAACTGTGTAGACCAGGCTAGCCTTAAACTCAGAGATCTGCCTGCCTCTTCCTGCAGAGCACTAGAATTGAAGGCGTGAGGCCACCAATGCTTGGCCTCACCTTGAATTTTTGTTTGAATTTTCACTGATCTCAGCTAATGGGAGGGTCCTGCCCCTGTCATTATAGGGGCTCCACGCCTACCCTTTCTTTTCATTGGTACTCTATAAATAGAAAAAAAATGGCTTTCCAGAAATTTTTTGTTGTTGTCGTTGCTTATTTTGAGACAGAGTCTTACTATATAGCCCAGGCTGGCCTCTGACTCACAAACACCAGTGCCCCTGCCCCTGCTCATGCCCTCCACAGTTCTAATTTTTATTTCCTTTTTAAATTTTTTTATTTAAAATATATTTATATCACTTCTCCCTCCTTTTTCTTCCTCCTGCCCTTCCCATGTTCCCCAACCTGACTCTCTCTCAAACTCATGCCCTCTTGTATGTGATTTCAGGGCTGACCGATGGTATTGTTAATCAGTTAAGGGGCTCATCCCAGGGCATGACTCTCCGAATTTCTTAGTTACTTGGTGTTTTTTTTCCTTCTTTTGCGTTAGCGTGTCTGTTGATACCGTGATTATCTAGGCTTTGTTTAGGCAGCCATATTTTTGAGTTACACTGGTGTGGCTTCCCTGTCATTTCTAGGAGACAGAATCTCACAGCATACATCCTGGTCCTCTGTCACTCACGTCATTTCCAGCCCCTCTCCTGTGGCGTTCGCTGAGCTTGAGGTACAGGAATGGTGTTGTAGATGTACCCCCGAGGCTCTGTGCCACCATGAACAATTGTTCTCTGCATGTTTATCTGTATAGCTTTCTCTAACAGTCAATTTTTATTGCAAAGAAAAACTGTTTTGATGAGGGCTAAGAAAGACACTTATCCATGGATGTAAGGATAAGTATTGTGTTTGCTGTTTGACATTATATTTTTAATATTTATTTAGTGTGGGTGCATCCATATGCAAGTGTGCATGTATATGCATGCATAGGTGTGTGGATGCATGTGTTTTTGCGTGCGTATGCACGTGAATGCATATGGAGGTCAGAGGACAACTTTCTCAGCCTCAGAAATTCTTTTAGGGAATGATTCATTTTCTAGGATTAAGAAGTGACAGAGATATGTAGTAGTCAGAGCCAGATATTCCAATACAGTGAGATATATAAGGTGGTTCCATGGTTCCACAGTTCCACACTAGGAAGACCTGCTTGGCATCCTTAGAGCAATCCTGTGCATGAAGCACCACCTATTCATTCTCTCAACCGTGTCACCATGTCAATCTGAATTTTACAAGGACAGAACCACTCTTGTGGAAGCATGGCTGGGCTTGTTCTAATTCTACTAAGGCAGATGCTACATATCAAAAAATCACATTGTGATGGTCTACTGTGTGTAGCTCTCAAGTCTTCCAGATACGCAAGCCCCAGTCTATTTTTATGGCTTCTGGTTCAATGTTTCTAAAAGTGAGGGTAAGCAAGTGATTACTTTATCACATGTATATCAAGTCCAAGCATTTGTATGTTAACACACAATTTATTTTGTTAAGCATAGCTCAATTTCATTTGCCCTTTGAGAGATATGATTGTGGTCAGGTAGTTTAGGAATGTAAATGAAGTGTTCAGCATGCCCATTCCAAGCACACTCAATCATCTTCATCCCTCGCCTTCACCTATCTCCTTTGGCTTCAGAGCATTTCCTTGGCTTTAAGATAACAGGGCATGGTGGTAGTAAAGAATACCCCAGAAGGAGCCCTTGATCAATAGTAGGCATTGAGTTGATTTATAATCCCTGCCATTTTTGATGAGATAACCCCTAGGTATCATCTCTTACAGGTGCCTAGTGGCCCGCAGTGGTAGCTGGCTATCACACATCCTGGACAGAGCTATCATCTTCTTATCTTTAAACACGGTTGTCTGGGAACCTTTCCTACATCAATTGTTTAAATTCTTATCTTTGCCCCAGAGTCCACTTCTGGGGAACCTGGACTAACAGGACAGCGCTGAAGTCTTATTTTTTTGAGCAAAAGCCCTGGGTGTGACAGGGCTGTAGTGACACTCCAAGCTACATCAAAGTCTGGAGTTTTGCTTGATGCCAAAAAATGTGTCATGAGGATATTGATTGTCCTTCTTTTTATGAACAGTTATTTCTTCCCAGTGCCATCCTGAGGTACAATCAATGGTCCAGCCTTGAAAAACCACCAAAGACCTCTTTGTTGTCCAGGGGCTATAGGTCAGACCCACAGAAATAAAGCAAGTGGATAACCAAGTATCATTGTCTGGGTACATGGAAATTCATGCCAATAGAAGCATCTTTCATTCTTTATTTTAACTGTAACATGGGCTGCAGAACACCCACCCACTGAGCCCATAAGTATTTTGAATATCTGCTATATCCCAAGTTCTGGGTACACAGTAGTCAAGTTAACAGATGAAATCATCTCTTTTTCAGAGGTAGAAAGGGACTATGTTGGCCTACACAGTCTTTCTGTAATAAAACACTTCAGATAAGCAACTTTTAAGAAAGACAGGTTTATTTGGGCCCTTGATTCCACTGGTTTCAGTCAGTCACTTTACCCTTGGATGTGGTAAAAGAGGACATGCTGGTGTAGCATAACTTGTAAAGCAAAAATTCTCACCTCATGGTATCCAGGAAGCAAATCCAATAATAAAAATAATAAACAAAGTATGATCTTAATATTCCCTTCAGGGGTGTATTAGCTACTTTTCTGGGTGATAGAGTGTTTGACTAACAAGCTCAAGGTCCTGGGTTT
This sequence comes from Phyllotis vaccarum, assembly GCA_033318265.1. Taxonomy (NCBI): domain Eukaryota; kingdom Metazoa; phylum Chordata; class Mammalia; order Rodentia; family Cricetidae; genus Phyllotis; species Phyllotis vaccarum. The sequence continues at coordinate 196,887,809 of JARWLC010000001.1, forward strand.
AGTGCCTAGCTCTAAAAAAAAGAATAGCTACTTTTCTGTTGCTATGATTGTGTGTGTGTGTGTGTGTGTGTGTGTGTGTGTGTGTGTGTGTGTGTGTGTGTGTGTGTCATTGAGGCAACTTGTAGGAGTAAGAGTTTATTTGAGATTGTAGATCCAGAGGGAGAAGAGCCCATCCTGGCTAGGGGTAACGGGAGCAGGCAGCAGGCATGGTGGCAGAAGCAGAAATTTGAGAACTCACATCCTCAACTAGAAACACACAGCAGAAATGGTGTGAGGCTTTTAATGAAAGCCCACCCACCTTGATGCCCTTCCTCCAGCAAGGTCACAACACCTAAACCTCCATAAACAGCACCACCAACAGGTGACCAGGTGTCAAATATCTTAGCCTATGGGGGACATTCTCTTCAAACTACTACCAGCTGTATGCTCCCAATGACCTAACTTCCTTCCACTAGGTCATACTTTGTGAAGGCTCCACAAGCTCCTCATACCAGAGATTCAAGGCCATGGCTTCACCACAAGGGCCTTTGGGAGTCACTTATCCAGGCCATATCAAAGACTATACTGATAATTCTAATACAACATAGCATATGGAGCATGTTTAGTGCTGTTGACCCCATAGACAAAAATAAAACAGAGAAATACAAGAAGTTCAGTGGGAGGGTGTTGATTTTAAAAGGCAGAGTGGGGAAAGCCATCATGCTCAACTGTGATAATAGATCCCCCTACCAAAATAGTATTAGGTGTCATGGAGACTGAAATGGGTCCACTCACAGAGTTTCACTTCTGTGAAAACACCCAAAGATGGCAGATCTTCTGACTTTCCCATTATGCTTAGGGACTTGCCACCTCATTAGAGAACTAATAACAAGTCAAAAAAAAAAAAAAATGCTTCTCCATTTCTAGAATGCTCTAATTTTCCTACCTTCTTATGTTTTTACAACCAAAGCTAGGAAGTTATTTGGGGATTTTTTCCCCCAGATTTTGCTTCTCCATCTCTAGAATGTTCTAATTTTCCTGCCTTTCTGCGTTTTTACAACCCAAGCTAGAAAGTTATTTGGGGTTTTTTTTTTCTCCCCAGATTTCATCAGATCTCCTCTCTACAGCTTTCATATCCTGCCTAAAAGATAGAAAGGGGAAGAGAGACAGAGCCTAAATTAGTGTCACACCCACCTCGTCTTCTCCGTGTACCCAGAATCTGATAGTGTTGCTTTACAATGTCAGTGGTTCATAGGGAAGGACATGATTTGCTGTTATTGGAGTTTTTTTTTTCTTTAAAGTCTTAAAAATAGCATATTACTGAAGATTTCAGAGGGAAAACCCCAAATAGAAAAGCTGTATTGGCTCCTAGAGCATAGGGTCTTGGCACAGGGCACCACTTTGGCAGAACTGTGCCTACACTGACAGGATGCACTGCCAACTCCAACAGTATTTCCAGTGGGAGTTTTATGACCCTCTTTTCATCCAAGCTGCTATTCGGGCAGAGGCATGATTGCTTCTAATCACTCTGCTTCTGTGACTGTAGCCAAGTGCTCTGTGGACCTGCCTGGTCCTGGAACAGCTTGAGTTTTAGGAATGAGATGCCTCTTGTAAAGTGTAGAGATGCTAATGGCCACCCTCCAGGATGCTGGCTCTATGTGCCAGAAGGCAGAACAGCCAAAGGTAACAATGCAAGTGTGCAAAAACCAACCTTAAAACACAGGATAATTGTTCTGCCCACTACTAAAGATGCATGATTCTTCACTAGTCAAGAAATTCTTTGTCCTTAATGTTTATGCATTTCTCTGGCTCCTAGGGACATACCCAGAGAGAAGGGAGCTTTTTTTTGTCAAGAAGAATTTTGGTTATACAAAAACAATTGGCACATTTTCTATTTCTAAAACATTCTCATAAGTGGCCAGTTGGCTTCTAACCTGGGTACTTGGTGTGATGCATATGTTTGTAACTGGGATATTCTTCACAAGGGTTTGCTAACTGAATTATTGAATTCATACAATACCCAGGCCAAGGTTTCTAAACTGCCACTTCATGAGAACCCAATTCTACTATCATTTAGGGATTTGTCATGGCTAGAATTTTACAATCAAGGATTTATACTTAGAATAAATCACATAGATACAAAGTATCCACCTGGAAAGAGTGTCTCAATCAAGAATTATCTACATGTGATATGGTCTGTAGGGGATTGTCTAATTAATAACTTGTTGTGGGAAAGCCCAGCCCACTAAGGGTGGCACCATTCCTTAGACAGGGGATCCTGAACTATGTAAGAATCGGGTTATTTTGCTAAGCCCAAGCCAAAAAAACAAAAAACAAAACAAAACAAAATTTTAAAAAATGGAGCCATCCTGCTAAGAGATAAATACAAAGTGCTGGATTCTTGACAAAAGGAAGGTGGTTTTTTTTCTGTCCTGAAGTTATTCTGCACTGATCACTGTTGTGAGGATTGACAGCACTGCCACCAATGTGTCATTGAGACTTTCAGCCCATACTCTTTGTTTGCCCTCTCGCCCACAGAGCTCCACCCATGCACTGGTCTCTTTATAAAAAATAATCCCCAACTCCAAGGCCTCAGAGACCTCCTGAAGGTCTGCCTCCTTCACAGTCTATTCTATCTCTTTCCAGAGATTAGAACTCTCCCATCTTCAGAGAATAGAGCCTATACCATTTGGATCCCTGTTCATTCACAATCCCACATCATATCGATTCTTCATGCCCAAGGCCAGGATCAGCGGCCATTTAGTTCTCTTTTCTCAAAAGCCTTGGAGACTTAGTGTTCAAGCTCCTGATAGAGCAAGAACGGGAACTGCTAAGTTTCTGCATTAAAGCAGTCTGTTGCCCATATTCCACTTCACCTGGAGAGGAGGATAGTTCATCCATCTCTGGAAAATCTATTTAGGGTAGGCCACCAATAGTACAGGTTTATTGTCCACTGTGAAGGCAAAGTTCCTCAGATTCCCTCACCACTATTAGAAATAGAGTTGTCCAATCCCAACAGCATCCGTGGTTTGAGCATGTTTCTGTAAATCTGATAATTTTGTTTATCTATCTACCTACCTACCTATCTATCATCTATCTGTATATATCATGAAGATTAAGTAGTGAAAACTGTTTGCTTGGTTGATTGGTTGTTTCTGTTTCGTTTCGATGTAGGGTCTTCCTGTGTTACCCAGATTGGTTTCAAACTCCTGAGCCCAAGTGGTCCTGCTGCTTCAGCCTCCCTAATATCTGGTACTACAGCCATGTACCAGCATGCTTGGCTCATCACAGTGTGGTCATTGATGATGAGGAGGAGGAGGAAGGGCTGGGGCACAGACCAAAGCCTTGTATGTGTGAACCAAGTTTTCTAATTCCAATAGCACTCCTTTGCATTCACCTTTATAAAGAAATAAAGCTTCTCTTTTGTGTGTCAAATACAGAAGCTGATTTTACTCGTGGTGATAAGCATGCCATCCATAAGGCCTGGCTGCCTAGACTCTAATGCCAAGTCCACCTCTTACCTTTATTGATAAAGGCCAACCTCCACCAGTCCATCTTCTCTTGGAAGAGACCACAATACACTCCCTCCTAAGGCTGTCACAGATGTTAAATAAGAGACAGTGTCAAGAGTGTGGCAAATCCAGAGGGCCCTTTACAAATCAGATGTCACTCCTGATGCAGTAGATGTGAGGTGGACAGAGAGACGTACTCTGTTCTATGTCCCTAGTTATTTAATTCCCTCTTGGCCATGATACCATGAGGTACTGAGAGTGTCAGCTCAAGTTTGAAGAGGGAGGACCTGAGTCACATAACATAACCAAGGACAGACATCGTCAAGTGTGGGCAACCAGGATCCAGTCTTGTCTGCGACTCCTTAGCTGATATCCTTAACTGTGTCATACGGTGCCTGGCTTTTCTGAATGCCAAATGACTTAGAATTTTGTCAATTCTCCAAACATTTTCTTCTTTCTAATCAGAATGGGTTTCTCTACTGTTCACTTTGTGTGACAAACCATGACAGTGAGTAAAACTGATAACAGTCACACCACAGGGGCTGGAGAGTGATTTGGTGGGTGAAACACTAGCCACAGCTGCCTGAAAACCTTAGTTCAGTCCCTAGAGCTGTGTAAAATCAGGTTTCAGGAGCACACCCACCTGCAACCCTCTAGAGAGATTGGAAACAGACAGGAGAATCCCCAGAAGGCAGCCAACTCGGCTTGTATGACATCATTTCTAATAATAATTATGATTAAAGTTATAATACTCAAGACTATCTTGAACAATTTGACCCCTGAAGATTATTCTCTGACCTCCATATATACTATGGCCTGAGAAAAAAGGTCACTATGCACTCTGAAGAAATCCCCCCAAGAAGTGCTGTCTATCAGTCATTTCTTTTGTATGTTTGTGTGCATACATGAGTGTGTGTGTATGAGTGTGTGTGCGTATGACTGTGTGTGTGGTATGTGTGTGCATGAGTGTGTGTCTGAGTATATGTATGTGTTTGTGATGCATTTTGTGATGTGTGTGAAAGTGTGTGTGAGTGTGTGTGTGTGAGAAATGAAGTGATGGCTCAAAGGCTAAGAGCACTGGCTGCTCTTCCCAAACCCCATCTTCCAAAAGGAGATGAGGTTTGTGAAGACAGAAACTATGGTGTGCGTGCATGTGTGAGTGTGTGTATATGTGTGTGATGTGTATGTGTAGTGTGTACCTGTGTGTGGTATATGTGTGCATGAGTGTGTATGAGACAGCATATATGTGTGTGGTGTGTGTGTGTGTGTGTGTGTGTGTGTGTGTGTGTGTGTGTGTGCAGTGTTCACAGAAGCCAAAGAGGGCATCAAATCTGATAAAGCTGGAGTCACAAGCAGTCATGAACTCTCTGAGGCGTTGGACACTGAATTCGAGTACTCTGCAAACCTTCCTGAACTGCTGGGCTTTCTCTCCAACACTGAAGGCAACCACTTCCTTTCTGGACCTTCATCCTATTGTCTGTCTGGAAGCAACATTCTGAGAGACTGAGCTGTAAGGCCATAAGACCATCACACATGTTGACTGACCCGCACCAAGCCTTTCTGCTGGCAGGATTTTGGACTCCAAGGTGATTTTTATTTTCATGATGCTGTCCAGGAAATAAACATGTCTGGATAGCATTTTCATTTCTGGTGAGCAAAAATAAGCAGAATGGTGGACCTTTTCAGCGAGGTAAACATATATTTAACAAGTATATTTATTATATATTTATATGTATATATTGCATATTATACATTCTAGTAAACATATAATGATATGTGTTTGATAGTACATTTAATATCTTAGGTATAAACTCAATATACTTAATTTCTCCAATTTAATTTGATGAATTTTTTGGAGCCTAGTCCATGTGACAGGCACTGCTCAGGGCACTAAAGAAGACAGAATCATTATTCTCCTGCAGCTCCTATTAGAGTGGAGTGAGACAGGCAATAAACACATATCTATGAACTGTGTCGGGCACCAATAAGAACCATAAGAAAATCAAGCGAAGGGATGCAGAGAGGGCAGTGGTCAGGAGAGTGCCTGCCTGGGGAGGGGTGGTCCCGGGTTTAAAGTTGTCTGGGAAAAGATGGCACAGGGACAGGAAAGAGATAACTGGAAAGTCCCTGAGGCCAGAAATGGCCTTGCATATAAGGATGGCCAGACAGACTGTGCAGAACAGCACAGCGATGCCGGGAAGGAGATGAGGTTTGTGAAGACAGGAACTTCAGAGCCAACTGAGTCTGGATTAGCACATGGCATGCCCGTGTCTCATGCTACCTCGTTCTTTAATGGAAAGATGGTAACGCAATGCTCTTTAAATAACGCAATGCTCTGGCAAAATAAAGTGTTGGAAAGCTTTCATCAGTTTCTTAAAAACTTTTTTTAACCTGGTCTGCGCATTCTAGAAGTCTGGGGACGTCAGCAGTAGGAGACAGCTTGTGGCAAAGAGCAGAAGGAAAGGGGAGATGGAGAAGTCGGCGTCCCTGCAGACATGCTGGTGACATTAGGCGCCGAGTTTCTATCTCAGAGTCTGTCTCAGAGAATCCTCTTGAGACGTTCAAGCCAGTGAAGGGAGGAAGAAAGAGTATGAAGCTTATGTGAACCCACCAGATACCTTTGTGGGCTGGGCATATTCAAAACAGACTCGTATGCCAATTTGACACCCAGCTTTCGCTGTGAGCAGTGTTGGGGGGAGGGTTCCCCCTCTGGCATTTGTAAATCTCAGCACACCTGCCTGAATATCTACCTAAAGTCAGGACGCGGAGCCTTCATGAGACCAGACAGACCTCCTTCAGCCCTACCTCCTTTGTGTCCTCTTCTCTGGTCTTTCTCTAACCACCATTCTCTGGTCCCCTTTCCGTCAATTTTCTGGTGAGTCTCTTATATTTTTTCTGCTTTACACAACAAAACGGGTCAAGCTGAGAATATGGATACCTTGTCCTTGGGAGAAAATGGGGAAGTTGACAAGAACAGAAAATGACATGACAAGTGAGGCCATTCTTGGTGGTCATGTTCAAGAGTAGGGTTAGATCATGGTTCAGCTGGGGCTCTATCTACAGTCTTCTGTAATTCCCAACATGTGCTGACTTTATTGGCTGATTTGCTATTTACCCATATATCATATCAACTTAGAAATCATCCTGTATGCCACGTCCAAGAGGAATGATAAATTATGAAGAAAACACATTCAGCAAAATTTTAAAAGGAGCAATCTGATTTTGACCCAAGATGTCATGCGGAGGCCACCCCCACGTCTCTGACCTCTTTCTTACCCCATCCTTTATGCTCCAAATATTTTAAGAATTTAAATCATCTAGCCTCTTATTTCCCTAATGAGAGTTTATCTGTATCTTGAACATCATAACCGACCTACACATAGCTTTCCTCTGGCTGTCTTCAGCCCAGCCGTCATGGAGAAACTGCAAAGAGGTGATAGGCTCAATCCTAAGGGGCAGAGATGACTTAATTCTCGGGCGTGCAGGTGATGAACACTAACAGGATTGGGCAGGGACACTTAAGAGTTTAAACCAACCAGGCTTGCTGATTGACTCATTGTGGGATGGCAGGGAAAGGACAGAGCAGAAAATGGCTCTAGGATTTTGAATGAAATTCCCCCAAAATTAGAGCTGCAGGTCCATATTCTCAAATTCTGACCTGTGTAAGGACTGCACATGGCTACAGACTCCTTCCTGGGTCACGGGTCATATCAGGGTAGCAACTTCGATTAACTCTTGTTAATGGAGACCAGCTTGTCTTGGGTTATGTGCCTGCTCTCCCAAGCATGATATGCATACTGCAGATATTGAGAGAATGGTTGAACATTGAAAAGAAAAGAGTTAAAGTAGCCTTCTTCTGGGGGGAGGGGATGGCATGTGCCTACAGGTATAAATCTCGGGAAGCTGAGACATGAACAATGCCATGAGTTCGACTCCAGCCTGAGCTGTAGAGTGAACTTTAGACCCATCCTGGACTATAGAGTGTGACTGTGTCAATAAGGAAAACAAAATATATTAAAGAAAAAAGGAGTGGGAGGTATAGGAGATGGCTCCGTCAGTAAAGTACTTGCTATATCAGTATAAGGATCTGAGTCTGATGCCTAGAATTCGCCTTAAAAGCCAGGCATGTCAACACAAAGTGGGAACCTCAGCAGAGGTTGGGGGCCAGTTAGATACCCAGGTCTCACTGATCAGCCAGCACGGCCCAGCTGGCAGACTCCAGGTCTCAATGAAAAGCCATCTCAGAAACAATATAGATGGATGACGTGCTGGAGAGCAAGTGCAGGACACACACACAAACACACAGACACACACATATATACACACACACATATACACATATACACACACAGACACACATACAAACACAGACACACAGACACACATACAAACACAGATACACATACACACACAGACACACATATACAGACACACACATACACAGACACACACAGACACACACACATACAAACACACATACATACACAGACACACATACACACAGAGACACACAGACACACACAGACACAAACACACACACATAAAGACCAAAAAAAAATGTAAACAAGGATTCAATTAAAATAACAGAGGCCCTTATCCCATGAAATTATGGTTTCATGTGAGCCTAACTTCTAAATTATGTGTACGCACAATCACATACACATATTCCAGCTCCAAACCTGTGATTATCATCTTATTATGGTTTCAGAGTGAGACCAACATAAACAAACAAACACCCTCAATCACTGTTTTAAAGTTCTAACAGAATAATAATAAAGTGGCTTCTAGAATGTTCACCAGTGGGGAGTGCAGAGGGTTGGCAGGTTTATCCATCTACACATGAAAATGACAGGAGAGTGAGGCTCAGATTCAATTATTTGGCAATTCTTGTGGCCATGGGCCACGTTCTTCTACAGAACAAGGAGGAAAAGTGACATCGGTGAAGGCGTGAGGCTGGGCAGATGGAGTCCACGGGGTGACTCAGGTGCTCCTCATGCCCCCAAATGAAATAGTGGCTTACTAAAGGAAGGTTGAGGGAGGAAAAACACTGATAATTGCCCAATAAATCTTCCTATGGCCTTCCATTTGTCACTGCCATTTCCTGTCTCTCTTTACCCAGGAAGACACCGTGATCAGCGGCTGAGGTCACACTGGGAGCCATGAGGCTGCTGGTTTCCCACCATGGGAACCTCTGAGCTTTTTACTTCCTTGGGGTGACATCAATACCATTCAGTGGGCTATGGGACGACTGAAATTGCCATTTTCCCCTTTCTAAAGTTTTTAGGGAACTGTCGGTATTGTACTGAAATCATGTTTTCTGCCTTGGCTTTGGGGCCTGGATCAAGGCAGTTCATACCGTTGTCAAGAGGTCTTGAAGCAGGGCAGGGATGTATCTCAGCTGGTAGAGCTTGCCTAGCATGGCTGAAGCCCTAGATTCTAACCCAGTACCACATAAACCAGGCAGGACCCCAGCAACGAGGAGATGGGTACAGGAGAATAATAATTCCATTGTCATCTTCTGCTATATACTGAGTTCAAGACTAACCTGAGATACAAGAAACCCTATCTTTAAAAAGAAAGAGGATGGAAGAAAAGAAATGAAGGAGGGAAGGAGGAAGACAGGAAAGAAAGGAGAGAGGGAAAGAGGGAGAGAGAGAGAACAAAGGTATGCTGACCTTTATGCCTCTCCCCAAATCTAAGGCTTACGCTGTGGTTCTGAGCATAAATTGGCTCTGCCACTTTGAATTCATTACTCATTGATGCCTGTATTTGTCCATTTTTCATTAAAATTTAGTTAACATACAGAATAGATAATCTCATTATATGCTCCAAACTTATATGCCAACGTACTTTATATTCATGTTGTTGAGTCCCTACTGTGTCAAACACATTATCTCATGAGCTAAAGCAGACACAGGCCACCAGGCATGGCTGTATGACCTGTCATCCCAGGGTTAGGGAGGCTGAGGCAGGAGGATCTTGAGTTCAGAGCTAACCTGAACTACATAAAAAGATCTTGCCTTGGGTTGGAGAAATGGCTCAGTGGTTAAAAATGCACACTGCTCCTTGAGAGTACTTGAGTTCCCAGGGTCTGTATCAGGCAACCTGCACCTATGTGTAACTGTAACTCAAGGTGACCCAATGCCCTCTCCTGGCCTCAAGTGCACACTACACACACACACACATACATACATACATACATACATACATACATACATACATACACACATACTCACACACATACATTCACATACACATACATACACACACTAACACATACACACATGCATGCACACACTAACACATACATACACATTCACATACACACACTTAAAAATAAAACTGAAATTTAAAGAGACTTTGTCTCATGTTTTAAAAATAAATAATAATCATTGATTTTAAAAATAAAAGCCCAATGAAACAAAATAATGACAAGCCATTTTCCCAGAACTGCAACTCTCTTAATCTACCAGAGGAGAAAATGCCTGTAACAACTAATTTGATGTTAGTAAGAAGGACAACGTGATATAAGAACTGTAGCAATGAAGCCTTGGATGTCCTGCGTGATGGAGAAAGGTAGCATGAGAAAATAAAATTCAGGGAGAAGTTATCTGAGAGAGAAGCAGGGGGAAACAGTCTAAACAGAAACAGCCACCTGCATGAAAGCTCCACTTTCCCAGGTTGCTCTCAACTGGGCAAGTTCCAGGATAAGGGACCACTTTATTGAAAAACCCAGGGACCAGCAGAGAGGATGAATGGACCACAGATGGAGTAGGAAGGAGGATATTGAACCAGGCTGGTGAACAGGAGCCATGTCAGAGCCACTGGATGTTCTCAGTGGTGGCCTACCATATGTCACCATCCCAGATCTCAAATGACAAAGGTGTGCTGATCTACAAAGGTGTGCATCACACACCTCCTCAAAATCCACCTGTCACCAGCCCTGAGATCTCAAATGGCAAGCGTGTGCTCATCCACTTCAGTGCCCTGAGTCACATACCTCAAAGTTCAGCTGCTATCTGGGCTTCTTCACAACATGGAGGTTCAGGCTATTCAGAATTCCTCCATGGTGCTCATATTCCCTCTCAAAGGGGCACAAAATTGCAAAGATCCCTATAGTCTGTCTATGAAAGCCACTTATATTACATTCCATACAGCAGCCAGACAGAAAGAGTAGCAATAAACACTCTTCTCTATGGGAAGCCCCATAGACAGTTGTGGCCATCTTTATTCCTCACAGATACTGTGTCAATATGTTTTGCAGAATCATGGTGTGCTTAGCAAAAGGCTATACGTAGCCTCAGGGAAACAAGAGTCATCAAAGACCTACTATATCTCCTAACCAGGGCTCATATAAGGTCTTTTTCTGATATTGCAATATTATACCTCTGTAACTCAATCTTAATTGGTCACTATGTAATCCTCAGGCCAAAAGACCAATATCCTGTTTCTACCTACCTTATATTTGTATCTCCACCTCCCTAGTTCTGGGATTAAATGTGTGAGCCATCACTGCCACCTCTGTGGTTAACTAGTGGCTAACTCTGCCCTCTGCTCTCCGTGCAAGCTTTATTAGAGCACAAACAAAATATCAATACTCATCCCCTTTCCAGAACATTCACCTTCCTTCCTTTGTATCAGTAAGAAACCCCTCTTGACAGAATACAGTGGAGCACTTCTCTCTGTGAGGTCATCTCTATTCCAATATATCAGCCTTAAGGAACCTTTAGAGATGGAGTGTAATGGGGGTGGGAGAGTTTGGTTGTTGAAAGTGTGTCCTTCCTTGAAGGACACTGGCTAGTCCAGTCTCTTCCTTGTTTCCCTTTGCTTTGCAGCCATGGGGTGAATACACTCAGCCACTCTGCATTTACATTGCTCTAGATTCCTTCGCGTTAATGTGATTTAAAAAAATTCTTAGGGCAGGAAATGGTTCATTGGGTTGCAGCTCCTGGTCAGAGTCTATTAGGTGAGAAGTCATAGTGTCAGCCTTGAGAGGTTAGTCATCATGTCCACAGTCAAGAAAAAACACATCCATCCTGTTAGCTTCTAGCTGGTTTTCATGGAGCTTTTTCACATAGCCTAGGGAATAGTACCACCCACAATGAGCTGTGTGTTCCTACATCAACTAACAATCAAAACAATCCCCTACAAACATACCCACAGACCACCCTGATCTTGGAAACCCTTCCATCAAGATTTTCTTCTCATGTAATTCTAGGTCGTGGCAAACTGACAAAGAAAAGTAGCCAAAATTCCCACCACGAAGTATTGGCCCTCCACATACCCACCCCTTCCTTTTATCAATCTTCCTGATGGCTAAGGATGTCGAACACTGTTTCATATACTCATTGGCTATTTGTACTTTGTCTTTTGAAAAATATTCAGTGCATTTGTCCATTTATTAATTGGATATTTAGAGGAAGGAAGGGATCAAAAAATAAGGGTAAATGAACAAGATGGTCATAGAAGACAAATATTAATTAAGAACATGATACATAGAACTGTCGTAATGGAACCCACATTTACTGTATACTACAGTAAATATTTTAAAACATTAGCCTTAAGCCCTTTGTACCATGATTTTCCTTCTCGCTTCTTGTTGGGAATTCTTGCATCTTCATTCAGCTTTCCATGGGTTCCTCAGAAATTTAGAGCTCTCTCAAGATGATGGGGACACAGAGTAGTTCCAGGTTGCTTCAGGGTTTATCCAGAATCTTCCAGTTGTAAGACTGTGAAGGGCTGGTGAACTTTAGCCTTAAGGGCCTTATAGTCTCTATTGCAACTCTTCAGATTTCCCCTCCCAGCTGTAAATAATCTGGAAAAGAATTCATGCTACCCATGAAATTCCAGCTCCAGAAACAGGGCCACCTGCTGCTGAACCCAGGACTAGACGATGTCCTGAGTACATGAGTTCTCCATCTCCACAGAGGAGAATGAGAAAGCAAATGCCCTCAGACAAGCAAAACTTTGGCCTCCACTTGTTGAGAAGATAACAAGACATGAGCCAGGCATGGTACCCTCACCTACGACCCCAGCAGTTGGGAGAGAGGGGAGGAAGGATTCCAATTCAAAGCCCACCAGCCTGAGTTCTGTAGCAAGACTCCACCTCACAAAAACAGAAACAACAGAGATCTAATGACAAAGATACTGCGCAAGAAAATGTTGTTTGAAACCTTCCCATACTTGAGCCAGAGAGATAGATGACTCATAGATAAAGGTGCTTGCCACTAAGCCTCAAGACCTGAGTTCAAGCCCCAGAGCCCACACATGCTAGAAGGAGAGAGTTGGCTGCTGAGAGCTGTTCTCTGATCTCCATACAAGTGGCACACAAGGCACACACACACACATACGTAAATGTATAAGAAAAAAATCTTGCCCAATCCCCCTTAAACAGAAAGGCAACAAAGTCAAAACTCTCCCACTTTGATCTCAGCCGTAGCAGGTTTTCCCTTTGATCGAGCCTAGACTCTGGTCACTCATAACTATTTAATTCTTTACACCCCCCCCCACAAAATGGGAAATTGAATTAACATATTTGAAATTATACCAGTTTTCCAAAATAAGAAGTGTGTGCCTCAGGTGATAAATTTGTGATATTATGATCAATGGATACTTGTACTTGAATCGTCCATTTATTGATTATAGATTTTATCTCAACGCATATTTTAAAAAAAATCACTACCACGTGAAGACTGGTCTTCCATGGATGCTGTTCAGGCCAGGCTAAAGAAGGTATTTACATTTTCAAAAGCGAGTTAGGAAGCTGGGAAGGGGACTCAGTGGTTAAGAGTGCTTGCTGCACAATCCTGAGGATCCGAGTTCAGATCCCAGCACCCACATAACAAGAACCATATCCCATCCATGCCTATGACCTCAGCTCCAAGGGGCAGAGATGGTGAATCTTGAGCACACAGGATCACATGAATTTTTCTTGTTCTTAATTCAGTTGCCCTTTCCTCAGCTAGCCTTGAGCTAGCTCCCCAAAAGGCCCATGCCAAGATCGTGCATAGAGACATGAATTCAGTTTTCACCCATATTAATGGCGTAAGTCTAGATCCTGGAAAACGATGGAGAATGACCAAAAGGCGTGCTGTCTCAGACATATATAAAGTCAGAAGTTCTCAGAATGGAGATGGGCTGGTTTAGGAATTGGAAGTGGATGCTCTCTGCTGAGAGAAACCCAATGTTGTCATAAGTTATGGCATCTAACTGAAGCAATATTTCAAGAATTAAGTTGCAATTAAATCAAATGGGAAAGAGTCTGACCCGTGCCTTTGATGCCATGGGGGTAGGGAAAGAAGTCAGAACAACACAGAAACTCTATAGAGAAAGATGGCTTACTTCCAAAGGGCTTGCTGGTTAATAATTATCAGAGACATCTGTGACAAATATCCTGCTCCTTCTAGAAGCTTTATGATCTGGCCACAGATTTCCCTCATGGAACATCAGAGGCCAAAGCAGAAAAACTGCTGAGCTGACACAAAGTGGCCGGCCATGATCAGACACTTGGGGAGAGAAATAGGTGGCACGCAGTTTGGATCTGTGAAAAATGAGCTTCAAGAAACTGATTTCCAGAACAGACAGACCAACTTGGATATGTTTCCCCAGTGAAGGTTAGAGTCGGAAGGTATTGGAATTGTTTTCTGGATCTTTCTCTTTCTGTTTCTGGCTATCACCTATTTCGGAAGATTCATTTCATGAAGAAGAAATACTTTCATATCTTCACATGTATGGGATGAGTGAGCAGTCACAGTTCCAAGGCCGTCTGAGGCTCGTTTGGGTTCAGCACAGTTTGGGCACCTGTATAAACTTGTCATCTCTCTGCCGAACTCACAACTGAGCTGTGAGTTCCGTTCCAAATGCCAGCACACCATGGACCTTCCAATTGGGCCCTAAAAACCTAAGCCTATAAATACTCAATTTGTGATCAACGAAGGTCTGCTGCATGCCATCCACTGGTATCCATGGGCAACAAAAGGTTAAAAAAAATAAGTAAATATTTGCTTCATAGTTCATGTTCATCTGCTAGTCCTAATACAGTGTGTGTGTGTGTGTGTGTGTGTGTGTGTGTGTGTGTGTGTGTGTGTGTGTGTGTGTTAGCATTCTAAATAGCTTATTCATTAGGAGTCTGGGTTTGTGGCTCACTTGATAGAGCATTTGTTAAGCACATGCCAAGCCCTGTGTTCAGTCCCTAGCACCATGTTTACTGGGTATGGTGGAGCAACCCTCTAATCACAGAACTAGGGTGACAGAAGCAGGAGGAACAAGGTTATCCTATGCTACATAGTGACCTGGAGGCTACACAGAACCCTGTCTAATAATAATGTTTTTAACATATCATGACTGTCTATTAAATTGCTTAAAAAAAAAAAAAAAAAAAAAGACTAGGCTCCATGGCAGAAAAAGAAATGAGTAATGTGTATGCCTAAATTAGGAACAGTTTTCCCGGAATACAAACTCCAGTGTGTATCTACACAGCTGGCTCCATTTTCGGTCCATGATCATTTCTTTCTTGGAACTGCCACTGATCTAGAAGAAAACACCTGTGTCTTCAGAGTCTGATGGGTGTCCCAAGGTTTTCTCACTCGTCATTCTCGTGGGTTGCTTTCTGCTCTCGAGGGACCGCCTTCAGAGCAAGTCCTGGGAGGAACACTGTTCTGTCCAGGCCTGAGCTACCATGCTCTCCCCAGAGCCTTGGCATCCTCATGTGCTCACAGCCGACCCACGGCCCAGCTCTTTTCTCCCCACACTGACCTCTGCTGGGTCATTTCCATCCCCAAGCCATAGTCACCCATTCCTCTCCTGTTCTTTTGTGCAATTGCTTTTTCTGACCTATTCTTGAAAACCAGGAGAAAGGGCTATTTCTTCCAGAAGCCACTCTGGAGACAATTGATCAGGACAGGACAGATGGAAGATGGAAGTACTTTCCACAGCCATGGGCTGTACATCTCTCTTGAGTCTATAGTTGCTATAGGAAAAAAAAAATATCCTGTGCCATACCTAACCCTACCCCACCTAGGACTGGCTGGGGGTGAGTCAGAGTCTGTTTTTCTGACCCATATTCTTGCTCTCTTGAGACGCTTCTCCATCGCCAAATCTGATGCTCTTACCAAGTGCCTGGAACTTGACCAAGAACAAAGACTGGCCTGGATACACTATGTGTCCTGAATTTGTGACCTTTGGCTTTCAGAAGCCCAGAGTTAGCATGCTTCATCCTTCAGTTCCCCCTGATTATATCCCATCCGTCCAGAGACCAGCTATAATAGAGAAATAATAGGGGAGAGGGCATTGGGACAAGCAGTACGTACGCCTGACAAGGCATCACCCCAGTACATGGGCCAGGGCCACAAAGGGCCTGAGAAGCAGTGAGGAAGGCCTGGCCAGGCGAAAATGAGAAGGCTCGGGAGACTAAAGGCAAAGTTCTCCTCTTGGGCCCAGGCAGCATTTCCCAGGCATCCCAGGGCTCCCTTGGGCATCGATTTCCTGTCTGGATTCCACACTTCAGTTCTGCAGGGACTGTGACTCCAGATCCAAAGAGGGAAGTGAGCATGAAGGAGAGAAGGTCCCCTGGCTCCTGTGTGAGGCACGACTGTGACCCTGAATGGTCCCTGCTTCTCTCAGGCTCGTTGTCTCAGGGTGCTGGTCCCAGCTCACATACACTCTGAGAAAAACACTATGACATACCAGGCATCATTTTGGTTAGCAGTAGGCCGTCAGGGTAAGCAGCCCAATCTTCAAATATATACCCCAAGTTCTACGGAAATGAATAAATGTGTGTCTTTTGTTTCTGTGATGGGTTGACTATTACTTAGAAACAACAGCAACCTCCGTGTACAACTGCTCCACAGATCTTCCATTTACTTAGCCTTGCTAATCTCTCAGATTCTGGAAAGTTGCCATGAAAAACAAGAGGCTTAATATAAGTTCAGGATGTAACTGGATCTGATATCTGCCATTTGAAGCCTTCCCAGAACTCTCCTCTGGGTGACATGTGACCTCCACCCTGGGCTCTGCATTGTATGATTTTGCTGTTTTGAAAACCTGTAACATCAGAACTGTGGCCCCAGTAGACATCTAGAAGGAAAAGAAAATAGATGACCATAGATGACCTTAGGCAACGGGAGGTGTTCAGGCACCAGACCCCCCGAGGTGAGGGTTTCCTCCAGAAACACAGGAAAATTTATGTGATGAATACGCAGTTGGAAGAGCCAGGGGCTGGCTCCTGCTTACAGACAGACAACAGGAAGGACAAAGGGGGGTGGGGGGGAGGAAGACATTCATTACTGAAGGCGAGAGGCCTGAGCGGGTGACAGAGCAGGGTCGGTCTTGGCAAGAGGCGAGCAAATCAAAAGTGAAGCCTCAAGTTGATCCAGGAATAGCGACTTGCCCACACATTTATTTCAGTCAGGTTGGGATTTTGAGGGGGGAGATGCTATGCGTTGGGCATCTTCTCTTGCTCTGGCATCTTTTCTGCGACTGGGTTTTCTGAATTGTGCCCCAGAGGACATGTCAGTTGCAGTTCTGACATACTAGATTCAGTCTTTACTAGTGGCCAGCTGTGTGACTTTAGCAAGGAGCCTTGACTTCTCTGGGCCCTTGTTCAGTTCTATAAAATAATCATGATGCCTGCTTCAGTCATTTTAAGTGAAAATGCTCCTGGACCAGATTCAAGATACAGCACAGTGAGCCCTATGACACCTGCATTAATTAGCATCTTCCAATCATTTTTTTTTTTCAGGCATAGCAGAGAATACAGCCAAACCTGCAATTAAATGATGGCCCATTTTCTCCTTTGTGAAAATAAAAGACTCAACCAGATCTAGACACACCAGGGAAGTATTCCCTGAATAAGAAGAAAATGAAATCGGAAACAGAGCAGATAAGCTTTCCTTGAAGGGGTTTCTATCACTTTGGAACGTCACATCATTAGTGTTTGATATTTCATAGTGTCTCAGAAATGGGAACTAAGGGGAAACTGAGAAGTCAGCACACACAGACACCAAGTGGGCATTTTCACTCCACAGGGAGAAGGGGGCTGATGCGCCTGCAGTAATGGTGTGTCCCTCACACTCAGGTGGGCCCTCCTCCCATACAGCAGGGACAGAGGGGAGGGCAGTGACCTACACTCCTTTTCTGTGTGGGATGGCCCTCCTTACAACTCCTGGAGAGAACACAGAGATGCCAGTTTAACATTTGTTTGTATTTTTATTTATTAATAATGATGTATGCAAATGCACACAAGTACATATTACAGTCTGAATGTGGATATCAGAGGGGAAAACTTCATGGACTTGGTTCTCTTTCCAACTTTGTGCCGATTCTATGGACCAAACTTAGCTTGTCTCCAGGCTTGCACAAACCAGTGTCTTTACTGGCTCAGCCATCTTAACAACTACTGGCTTCTATTTTACCTGACACACAAAATGTGTGTATATTTATTTGTGGGGTACAGTGTGATGTTATGAGGTTTGTATTCCACACATGAAGCTCAAGTCAAGGTATGATTACCATTTTCAAAAAAGATATTTTTCAGTCCCTAGTGAGACCTCACACTTAAATACAGGGTTCTGAAGCATCATTATTCTGGTTAAGCAATGCTGGTCCATTCCTTGACCCTGTCACTACACAGGCACAGGGTTGGTAGAGATAAGCAGGAAGAATGAGGCCTTGTCCCTTCCTAAACCGAATAAGAGCGTGGAGCCCCCCACAATCAGAAGGGAAGCTCCTGGGAAATGTTAGGGCTGACTGTGGCAAGCAGGACTCTGGGCCAAGAAATAAAGGAAAGCAGAAGCCAGAAAACAGCAAGGGAACATGTACTTCTTTCCCAAGTGAGGACCAGTTTCATTCTTAAGGGGGCATTTTGACCCATAAGGCAAAGCACTGTCATAATGAGCCTGCCTCCCACGCTGACTAAAGTTTGGACCTCAGTCTTCTGTGCAAAGGGAAACCCACTCCAAGTATTTTAATGTGGTCTGGTCATTTCCGCCATCATGACAAGGATGTATTTATGCAACAATCCCTGCAAAAGTATTTTTGGGCATCCTGTTTAGAAATACACAGAAAGGGGGCGAGAAGGGAATAAATATGGAAATCAAATGAAAAAAAAAAAATCCTCTTGGCCCTCTTGGCTCTTGCAACCAGCTTCCTGGGGGAATTTTCCTGTATGTTCTTTCTACTTCCACTCAGCGGAATGACTGCTAGTCATTAAGGAAATCTGTAAGGAGCTTACAGTACAGGAACTGTACACCAGGGCTCCTGTCCTCATTTGCATATCCCAGTTTTTGATTGGCAGCTGTACATGAAATGCCATATCAGTTGAAAGTATGTTGTGAGCTAACACTAATGATCCCATGGCTCCAGGGAAGCCTGCCATATTGTAATTTGGCTATCAGGCATGAAAGAAATAATTCTAAGTGCCAGGAATGCAAGCCTGAATAAATGTTTCACCGCTGCAGGTTGCCAAGGGTGACACTTGTGATTTAGTATAAACGAATGCCCCGTTGCCTTTGGGGTACCCAGAGTTTGCATTGTATCTGAGCTGTGTATATAAAACGTTAGTCTAAGAAAATGGCTTCGGTGTGAGATGGGAAACAGAGGCCTGCTCCCAGAAGGCAGTGAAATATTTACAGGAAATCGCTGGATGGAAGGATTTTGCTACCTTCTGTAATGACAGGCAAACAGGGTTGGCTTTTCCTGTGATGGAGCATAATGGTTATGTTAACTCTGCCTTTTTTTTTTTTTAATGAAATGCTCTTTTGTAAAGAAAATCACATCTGTTTCCTTTTATATATGAAAGGGACATAAATTCTTTTCTTCCCTTCCCTATGTGTGAATAGCCAGTTGATGTACTTTGGAATTTAATAACCTTTCTGAGGTCACCCTGATGTCAAAGGCTGGAACATGGCAGCCACTTCCTCCTCAATGGCTTTTGAATCTACAGGCCTGCCTGGATAGAGAGGGTCTTTTAACGTGAGAAGCGGGTGCTTTCACTTGGATTTACATTTGGCTCCAACTGCACATATCTTCACTCCCCCACCCTGTGTCTCATTTCCATTGCAAGCCTGATGTGCTTTCTCTGTTTGAAATGTCAGAAACAGTGGCCGGAAGAGCTGAGGAAGCCATGCTTCCTGCAGCCTCTTTGAGCATCTGGGTCCTCGCGTGAGAATCATGTTTAGCCTAGGTTGATTTCTGCTCGATTCTATGCTGGGATGTTCTTGAAGTCTACCTTTGGACTTTCTTACTTGACTGATATGTCTGGTCGCTGGTCCCTGTCAAAGGAAAACACCACTTACCAGTTTACACAGTGAGTATAAACTGGCAGGGGTAAATCAAGGTGTGTGGGGGGGGGGGGGTGCCTGGACTTCTTTTTTTCTAAATTCTCCACCTTTGATCAGGCTCTGTCTTACAGAGAAAGCATCCTTACCTCCTGTGCTCTCTAGATATATGGCAATTAAACACAGACTGGAGTCATCTGAAGGGAGCAAACCTCCATAAGATCCAACTGTAGACCTCTTTCCTTATTAGTGATGATGAAGGGCACCACCCATTGTGGGTGGCACTGTCTGTCAGCTGGTGGTCCTGGTTCTATAAGAAAGCAGGCTGAGCAAGCCATGAGGAGCAAGCCAGTAAGCAGCACCCCTCCATGGCCTCTGCATCAGCTCCTGCCTCTAGGTTCCTGCCCTGCTTGAGTTTGTCCTGACTTCCTTCGGTGATGATCAGTGATGTAGAAGTGTTAGCCAAGTAAACGCTTTCCTCCCCAACTTGCCTCTTGGTCATGCATTTTGTCACAGCAATAGAAACCTAAAGTAATACACCCATATCCACACACATGGTGAAGTACTTCGCACATGGATTTGGCCACTGAGGGGGTAAAAAACTAAGGCTATTACATGACAATTAAGAATATGATTGGATTCACTGGGCATGGCAGTACACAGCTATAATCCCAGTACTTGGGAAGTTGAGACTGGGAGATCCTGAGTTTGCAGCCATCCTGGCTTCCATAATGAAACTTGTCTAAAACCAAAGAAGCCTAGCAGCCAACCCCTATCAGACACATCCCCTCTACTTTAAAGAGACCAGAAAGATTCATGTATAGTAGGAAGTGTTTACTGAGCATTTACTATGTGTCTAAGATTGTGTTCCACACTGTTGTCCTGAACCCAGAAGATACAGTGTCTTAGGTTTACATTAGCCTGGAAATGATTTTGAAAGTGCAAGTAAAACCCACTAAAGGTGGGGCTGACTCCACCTCACGTTCCTTTGCTCCAGTGAAACACCATGCACTACTGGACATTGGGATATAAAAATAAATGAGGTGACTCATGTCAGTAAGTCAAGCACTTATGAAAAGGATCAGAAGAGCTAGGAATTCCAAGGCCAAGCTGGAACATGTATCAAAATCAGTAAAAATAAATAAATAAAATAAAAAATAGTAATATATGAGGTTATGGCCACAGGTAACAGCTGAATGGGAAATGTACATTAAAACATGCAGATCACCTGCCACTACCAAAAAAAAAAAAAAAAAAAAACCCTAAGCCATGGTAGAGACACAGGCATTGGGGGACAAATCAGAGGCCAGCATCAAAGACCCAGGCAGTCAAAGTCACAGAGGGAAAGACCAGTTACAGAAACACAGAAGCACAGAGCATGATTGCACACGTCTTTAGTTCCAGCACTTGGGAGATGGAGGCAGGAGGCAAGTATTTGTGAACTCAAGACCAGCCTGGTCTATGTAGTGAGTTCCGGGACAATCAGGGCTACATAGAGAAGCCCTGTCTCAAAACAAACAAACCTAAAAGAAACATATTCACAAAAGCTGGACTTCTCTGGAAATATTTGAGAATAATAGATCTAGATTTAAATTCAGAAATGCACTTCAGGACTGATGGGACATGCCTTTAATCTCAGCATGCTAGATGTAGAGGCAGACAGATCTCTATGAGTTTGAATCTAGCCTGGTCTACAGAGTGAATTAATTCTAGGCCATCCAGGGCTACATAGCAAGATCCTGCCATAGATAGATATATAGGCAGGTACGTAGCTAGCTAGCTAGATGATAAATAGACAGAGAGGTAAGTAGTAGGTAGATAGATAGATATGTAGATAGATAGATAGATTGATAGATAGATAGATAGATATGTAGATAGATATGTAGATAGATAGATAGATAGATAGATAGATAGATAGATAGATAGATAGATAGATAGGTAGGTAGGTAGGTAGGTAGGTAGGTAGGTAGGAAGAAAGAAAGAAAGAAAGATAGATAGATAGATAGATAGATAGATAGATAGATAGATAGATAGATAGATAGAAAGAGAAAGAAAGAAAGATAGATAGATAGATAGATAGATAGATAGATAGATAGATAGAAAGAGAAAGAAAGAAAGATAGATAGATAGATAGATAGATAGATAGATAGATAGATAGATACAGAGAGAGAAAGAAAGAAAGAAAGAAAGAAAGAAAGAAAGAAAGAAAGAAAGGAAGAGAGAAAGATAGAGAGACAGACAGACAGACAGACAGATAGATAGATAGATAGATAGATAGATAGATAGATAGATAGATGAGAGGAAGTAACTGTGAAGAGGAGTTGGAAGTAGATGTCGCTCAGATCACAGGAAAGTAGTCTTCTGTATACAATGCTCTGTTTCAGGTACCAATCCAGTGCAAAAAATAATAAAATAAAATGTGGGCCTATCGTGTACCAGGCACAGGCCTTGTTTAGATGTTTATAGAACATTAACTAGTTTAAGTCTTGCAGTGGTCGATTACCCCATCAATATGAGATCATAGAAATCTGACTAATTAAGATAAACAAAGTAAACTTTGCAGAGAAGCAGATATGCATAGAGTACGTAACCATGGCTTCCTTTGTCACGGAACGTTTTCTAAAGGCAAGGGCAAGAATTCCAAGGTCCAGGGTTTGCAGGTAAAGATGCTGTCTGCTTGCCTTTAATGTGGCTCAGTACTTCTCAAACATTAACACAACAAGATTGGACAGTCAACTCTACAAATCATCCACGATGAGGGGATGGACTAAGTTTAAGGGATTTTCCCAAAGTGCTTTTGTTATAAGCTTTCATTTTGGTCATGACTTTGTGGGAATGTGATGAGAGCCTAACGTCACCATGGAGGGCCTCTTGGAGGTGGTGATGTCATATAAATTGTATGAACTAAACAGCTCAGAGGAGGTTCACAGACTGGTGATGGCTGGCACTCCTTGGGTTGTCAGAGTTGAAACAGGGATGCAGGCAGAGCAGAGAGGTGGGCAGGCAGCCATAGTGTACCGATTGTACCTTATTGCTTCAACTGATTGCTGGTTTCACCATGTATGGTTTTTGGTTTAGGGGTTTCCTTTTGTTTGGTTGACATTGGGCTGGGCTTTGAGGTTTCTTTTTTTCCATTTTTTGTTTATTTATAAAAGCTTTCCCATGTATACCACTGCTTGCCCTCCCTTCTCTCCTCCCAATTACAACAACTCCACCCTCAGCCTCCCCCACCCCATCCCTCCATCCATTCCCCAAGGAGCCCCAATGTGGATCAGTCCAGTCTGGCATATCTAGTTGAGGTGGGTGCGGGTCTCTTCTCCCAGGTAAGTCTGGGTTCCTCTGTAGGGCATGGGTTCCAAGATGCCAGTCCATGCACAGGAAAATAGTCTGATCCTACTCCATGAGGTTCCGCATGCTGCCCATGCCAATTGACAGTCATCGACCTTTACAGGGTTTATTTCCTTTCCTTGATGGCTCCCATTGGCTGTTTTTGATTCAGTGAGCTAGCTCCCCAGAGCTCCAGCCAGCCATCACTATGGGACTCCTCTTCATAATCCTTATCTCTTTGCTCATATTCGCTCTCCTCTCACCCCCTTCAGCTGGACCAGGAGCTTGACCTTGTGATTAGTTATGGATCTCTGCTTCTGTCTCTATTCGTTGCTGGATGAAGGTTCTATAATGACAATTAAGGTGGTTGTTCATTTGATTATAGGGGCAGTCCTATTTAGCCACTCCTGTACTATTTTTTGGCTTTTGTGTAGTGTGTGTATACATCTGTACATGCTCATGTTTATGTGCATGTATGAGCACCCATAGGTAGGTGCATGTGCATATGGAGGTCAGAGGTCAACATAGGTTATTTTTCTCTTTCATGTTCAATTTTTTTGATTTTGAAACAGAATTTTACTACATAATCCTGGCTAGTCTGGAAGTATGTAGACCAGGCTGGCTTTGAATTCAAAGAATTTCTTGCCTCTGCTTCCTGGGAGTTGGGATTAAAGGAATCCCACCACATTCAGACCACTTTTATTTTTGAAATAAGATCTCCCCCTGAACCTAGAAGTCACTGATTTAGCTAGACTGTTTGGCCGGAGAGTCTTGGACATCGTCCTGTCTCTACGTCCCCATGCTTGAATTACAGGCATTCAGTCACATGAAGCATTTTCCATGGGTGCTGGGAATCTGAACTTGGGTCTCCAGCACTGTACTAATTAAACTTGTCCAGCCTGTGGTTTTGGACATAGACACATTCATTGTCACTGTTAAGGAAAAGGTTCTAGTGGCATCTCAAGACAGGCTGAAGGCTGGAGCTCTTCCTGGCTAAGAACCAGCCAGAGAACAGACTGAACTAGCCTGAAGCATGAACAGCAATCTCTACAAATACCTGGCTTCTCACTGTTTCCATGTCTAGCAAGTAAAGAAAGTAAATGAAAGGTCACTTGAACTTTGTGTCTCAGTATGCAGCTGTCTCCGGACAAACATTTACTTCAAGCTCTGTCCCTTTTGAGGGGATGGAGGTGGGGGAGAAAGCAGCTTTAGAGAGAAATATTAACCTCGCAAATGTACACATTTTCAATTCCCGTCACAGTGACAGGCTACAACTTGTAATCAGTATAAAATGATTTTCCGGGAGAGTAAATGCTTATTTTCGCTGTCTTGATGCTGGAACTGGATTACTTGGTATTAATCCCAGGGTGACACAGTCACATTTGGAAGCCGTGAGATTTGTTTGGATGTCTCATGGGGCCAGGGGCAGCCTTCATTTCACATCCTTGATCTTGGAGAATTTGAATAATAGAACAGCTTTTCTGCGTACACAGGGAGTGTGAGGGGGAGGTATCTACCCACGATGAATTCTAAGAGCCCTGAAAAGCCAGGCAAAGGGAGAAAAAAGAACAGGTGGGTATCACCATGTCGACACCCTCCGTGAACACCCCGAAGTGCCTACTAGGCATCAACTGTACATTTATTCCCTCTATACAAGATCCCGCCTGTACCCTCTTGCTACAATGTACCTTATAACACCTCTGCCCCTCAGGTACTCCCTCCACACACCTCTGCTTAGGATAACTGTCCTGATAAAATCTTACCAAACTCATCATCCCCTGTCCATAGGTTTTAACTACAGCAGAAGCCAGTGACCTTTTTCTATAAAGGGCCACATGGTAAATATCTTCAGCTTTGCCAGCCATATGGTTACCATGGTAACTACTAAGCTCGCACAGAGCATGAAAACAGCCATAGACAATAAGTAAATGAATGAGTATGACTGTGCTACAATAAAACTTTATTTATCAACAACAGGCAGCTCCTGATCAACAGTAATTGTAAGCACTGAAGCTCACGTAGAAAGGTATCCAGGCAGATGGGAGCCAAAGAATATCACAAAAACACCTTACGTGTAAGCGGAGCAGCTTACAGCCCCGCTCCAGGGAAAGATTTCCCAATGCAAGCATAATAGCTCTGCTCTGGCAGAGGAGGGTTTCCACAGCAGAAGTGTTACAGTTCTGCTCCCCTCAGGCTCTGGTGAAAGTTGTTACTGCTAGACTCCCCTCCAATGAAAGTATCACATCTCCAACAAACCTCACTCAAGAGATTTATTGGGAAGAAAGAGCACAGGAGGGTGGCTGCCCCAGGGTGAGGCAGCAGCAAACTGAACAGGATACAGAGCTTACCTAGGGTTTCTTGCAGGTAGCGGTTCTCAGAGTGGCCTGGGGTTGGTGGAGTTTTATGATCTGATCATGGATTGATAGACTTTGGTACTTAGGGGTTAGTGGCATTTCAAAGGGACCTCAGATATGGGTGGGATTCTGTGTTCATAGACTGGTGGGATTCTGCAACCTGACTCTGGGGCAAACTCAGAGACTGGTGTGATTTCAAGCCCTGGTCTTGGACTCAAGTCATGGTCAGATTGGTTTTTCTTGTTCAGATTTCAGTTCTAGTTAGAGTCAGGGTATTTTTTTTCCTTGGCCCTTTTGACCCTATGGTAATGGACATCATTTTTAGAGATACTGCCTTCTAAACATTTAAGCAACGCCACTAAAATAATAAGTGTTATGTTTTATGGGGTTTTTTTTCCTCTTCAATTTATTTTATGTGTATGGGTGTTTTGCCTCTGTGTATGTCTTTGAACCATGTGCACCTAGCATGCAAGAAGGCCAAGAATGGGTTGGATCCTCTGGGACTGGAATTACAGATGGTTTTGAACTACCATGTAGGTGCTGGAAATTGAACCTGGATCTTCTAGTAAAGTAGCCAGTGTTTCTAACCGCTGGGCCATTTCTCTAGCCCTCTAGGTAATTATTATATTTTATCTGGTGGTTTCATCAGAATCTTGTCTTAATGTTTTTAGAGTCACATATATATTTTTGGCATAAAAATGTTCATTGTAGTAACAATGATAATTTAACATATTCTGGAGAGAACTGAGCAGTAATTGCATAAAGTTCAGTACTGTTTACAGCTTTCAGTGGGTCTTTTCAGTCCTCTAGAGGAGTCTTTGAGTTATGATGAATCATTTCAATAGTCCACTACTTCTGTGGGGTTATCTCACATCCATGCAGACAAGGTGGGAAAGGTGGGTGGTTCAGTCTAACTTACAGAAGGGAAGGTGTGGATGGTGTGTGAATGACAAGCCTGCTCTCTCATCCTCTAAGGAGATGTAGTTTTGGGGTTCTGGGATTAAAACCAAGGTCTTGCACATGTAAGATGGGTGCTCAACCACGGAGAGACAGCTGTAACAACAAGGTAAATTTGTCTCCGAACTGGGTTTGTTTTTAATTTTTTGAGAATTTTCTACTACAGTGGCAGGACTGTCATCATTTCTACAGCTTCCTTTTACCCTGGAACTTCTCCCATGCTCCCCACTTCCTCTCATCATCTTTTACCTTTAATTCTTGTTCATTGTATTTACTGAGTTCATTTTGTGTTGCTCATACGTGTCTGTGTTCAAGGCTGACTGCTTAGGATTAGAGAACCTCTTAGGGATTTATCCCTGGAGAAGACTGACTCTCCCTCTCTCAGAAGCCATTGACTGCCTGGAGCTCTTCATCTACAGATGGGCTCTTGTAAGATTTCCCCATCTATGCTTCTGTGTCAACTGATACTGTCACTGTGCAGGTCTTGGTAGGTGACCATGTTGTTGAGATTTCCTGGATACAGTTTTCCCTGTCGGATCCGGGAGACACTGTCTCACCACACATGTCCTGGTTCCCCTGCCTCTTACAGTCTTTCTGCCTGTCTTCTGAGATGCCTGAGCCTTAAGATGGGGACATGTTGAAGATGTATTGGTTAAGCTTATTTTTATGGTAAGTTGTTTTCTTGGTAGAGAGTCATGGTTTTCAGGACAGTTTAGGATTCCTGGGACAGATTTCCCCAGAGGACTCTCAGAGGAAAGGGAATAAGAGCAGGCACTGCTCTCAGAGAATATGAGAATAGCCTGCTGTTTTCACATTCTCACTGGTCCTGTTACTTTTACATTGCAATATTGAAACTTACATAAGTTCACACAAAGATTCACAGGACAGCTTCTACTGTCCCTGTAACAACTCTATTCATTAATTCACCAAACATTTGCTGAATATCTGCCCTGTGCCAGTGTTGCTCTAGACTCTGGGGATGTGGAAGTGAACTAGAGTTTCAGAGTTGCTGCCCTTGAAGTCTGTAATGTAAGTCAAAGAAAAACCTTAACCCCAGTCTAAGTGTCTGCATGCTTGTCCTGTGCCTTCAAAGACTACCTGGGGCTACATTTCCTTCTCTTGAGCTCAAGGATATCACTAATCACCCATGGTATGGTTGAGGGTTGTTCGTTTGTTTGCTATTGAGCATCAAAGATGACCTACACTTAGAATCCTTCAGAATAAGAAGAAAAAAAAAACAAACATTGCTGGCACTGGGGCAGGGGAATTGTTTGTTGTAGAACATTATCTTGTGCCCTGTAGAGAGTGTAGCAGCACCCTAGGATGGCACCAACACTCCTAGATGCTATTTGTTAAAACAACCAGAACTTCCCCCAGAGAAGGTCAAGATATCCCCTGGGGTATGGGGAAGGAAGGCCACCCTAAAGGTAAAAGACCACATGGCGGCTACAAATGGCCCGAATTCACTCAGAACTACTTGCCACCTTGGGGAAAGTGGCTTGTTTCAATTTCTCCCTAAACTCATAGTCTACTCCATCAGTCAGGAAAAGAGAGCCCATTGCTCTTTATATCTTCTAGTGGAACCAGGGAACAGAGATAAAGAATCAGAGGCTCTGGGAAATTTTAATCCTCCCAGATTTCAACCTTCCCAGCTGGCACTGTTCCTAGCTTCCAGGATGAACTGCTAGTTCATGGCACAGGAGAACAGTGTGCCCTTCCTCCCTGTGTTCTGACTATGTACCACCCGGTGACTTTTTCTGTAGAATCTGTGGTTTTATGGCAGTCAATCAGCCAGACTTCTGGGAAATTGGGTTCATCTTGAAGTATCCAGCTCCTAGTCACTGTCCTGAGCTGCAATTAAATTTTCTACTTTTGATGTTCTCTCAGTGAGGTGGCCACATTCATTTAAATAATAAATGGGTAGATCGCCATTATTTATCCAGATGGAAGCAGAGTCTCATGGGTAACCTGCCTTCAGAATGCTACTGGAGACAAGTATGTAGTATGTATGTGTTGAAGGCTGTGCAAGATACATTTATAAATTCTAAAACAAGCAGAGGCTGGATAGGAGGGGCCAGTTTGGGCCAGGGTGCGGTGCCCAATAGGAACGCACAGCCAATTGGAAAAATACTTGGAAATCACTCTGTCATCATCGAAGCCTCCTTCACCATGCCAAGGGGATATACAGCAACTCATTAAAACCACTCATGGGCCTTCTTCATCCCTCAATCCCACACCACATGAACTACCAGCTATCCTTGACAGTTCACCCCCCCCCCCCCCGAAATGTTTCTAAGTTCCTTCCAAGTCCAACCTCCCCTGGCTCTGCTCCTCCCTCATCCCATCCCATCATCTCCCTCTGGGTCTTCCTTGGACATATACGAAGAAATCATCAGCTCCTTTTGTCCAGTTCTTCCCAAGGCCTGGGGAGCCTCACTGGGGTGGGGCAGGGTTATCTGTATCACACTAGAGTGACAGGGAATGTGTAAACTGGGGGGGTCACTCGGATAGGGAATTTGGTGATATGAAATAGAAACTGGAAAGTTGAGAAGTGAAGACAGCTCACATGTAAGCAGATGGACGCAAAACATGTGAGAAAGCACTTATGAAAGTTCGTGGCATGATAGATAGCAAGGCATTGTGGTATACACGCTGTTGCTGGAGTAAGGAAAATGTGACCCTGGAGTGGAATTTGATGAGCCTGTGGAGTTCAAAGGGATGGGCGAAGATGGCAGAAAATTTAGGTGTCGGTAGAAGGAGAAAAAACTACTATGCTAGAAAGGGGTGAGTATACTCAGAAAACCCAGATCTACCTCTCCACAGAGGCCTCTTGAGTTCATGTCCTGTCAAGGGCATTCTATGACAAGTTTCCAAATGAAAAAGTCATTCCCCAATGAGCTAGCCAAGTATCTTGAATAAATAATGGAGAGATTATTAAGACATTTTCCAGAGGACCCCAGCATTTCCTGTCTTGACAATGAAGCTGGATTTGAAATCAGCTGAATCAAGAGGTTACAAATAAAAGCTGTGACCTGAGCCAAACTTCCCCTCCAAGTGTTTCTCAATAATCTGAGATTGGAATGCAAGACAGTGCTTGTAATCAGTTTCTATAAAACACGCAACACGTTTTCCATTAAGTCGTGAGCATGGCCATGTGGACAAGCCACTGGCTACTGCCCTGGTGACATACCAGGCAGAAAGACCAAAATGAACTCTGACCCCATTGATCCAGCAGCCAAATGTTGAAAGAAGAGGTGATGAACTAAAGATCTCACACGCAGGATCTGATGAGACATGCGTGATAGGAGGTATTAATATCTTAGGAGGATTCGTGCAAAAAATATTAGTGCAAGGTATTATTGTTCACATATACTACCAAATTTATTGGTGATAATGACCTGAAAGGAGTGAAGTGTGTGTTCCCTTTATGCAAATGACATAAGAGGAAGTAACTCATCCGGGGCCACAGAATCAGCAAGTGAGAGTCAACATGTGTATTAGTTACTCTTCTGTTGCTGTGACAGAATCAGCTTAAGAAGGAATGGTTCATCTTGGTTCACAGTTCCAGGGGAATGGCGTCCATCCTGGTGAAAAAGGCAAACAAGGCATGTTAGCCGGAGTGGGAAGTAAAGCCCGGCTATAAACCTCAAAGCCCACCCCCAATTACATCCTTCCTCCAGAAGGTTTCCACCTCCTCTTGGTCTCTTCACCTCCCCAAAAGTGCCACCAGATGGGGACCAAGTGTTCAAGTACATGGATCTGTGGAGGACTTTTCACATTCAAACCATGATAGCATGTCTGTCTCTCTAAGGAGCACCACTGAATACTGGGTTCTTTCCCAAACACCATCACAGGCGCAGTAATCAGTCACCTTATCCTGCTCTGGAAGGCAGGTGTTTTTATCCTAGAGGTAAGGAACTAAACCCAGAGCTTGAACAAAGAGGTTCTCCTTCCAGGCAAGGGAGCATCCATTTCCTTATGGCACAATGGACTGAAAATACTTGCGTCCTAAATGACAGACAATACAGAAGCTCCTCAGACACAAATGGGATGGTTTGGGGAAAGAGAGAGGACCAGAGACAGGAGTGTATCCATTCCCTTCTTATCGTAACGGAAAGCTGTGTAGAGGCATGCTGAAAGGTTGATTTGGGTTCAGGGCTTTGGGGCTTTAGGTCTGCAATGGATGGAAAGCCTGACAAAGTTTCTTCACCATGATGGTGGTGGTGGTGGTGGCATCTTAGTATAGCAAACAGACAAGATAGCAGAGGCTAGACCAAAACAGAGCTCAGAAACCACCTTCAAAGAACTGCCCTTATTGTTAATTCCACTAGCCATTCATGGTTTCCCCTTCAAAAACAGTGCTCTAGCACTGGGAACCAGGTGTTCAGACATACCACTCTACAGAGGATGTCTCAGACCCAACCCATGATAAGAAGTAGCTATCCTCTAAAAATTGATACCACTTATGCATTTAATTCATGGTCAGCTTGAATTACTCCCTAACTATCAATACTTAAGCATTTAATTCATAGTCAGCCTGGATTGCTCTCTAGTTATCTCTTACAACATGGTAGATTCCAGTGCACTCAAGGTGTGCACCGGATGTGGTCTGTTGCTCACAGTGAAGGCTCAATAAGCGTTAAATAATAATAAAGAAATTCTAGCTTCATCCTGCTTTCTGCTGTGCTTAATTACAAGTTTGCAATACCTGTTTGATGCGGCAGCACACTCTATCTAGTAAGAAATAAAATTAATAATTAATGACAGAACTTTAACCTAATAATGTGGCCACTCCCAAGGTTTAGCATATTCCAGCAGAAGGCTAATGGCATGCTCGCCATTGTTCATGATCGGAGCGGTAAGGCATCATGCATAATGGATCAGAGTTCCTGCTAACAGCAGAATCACGCACAATAATTTAAACTTGTTTGTATGGAAATAAAGGGCGAGTCTTTGAAGTGCGTCCTAATGAGATGCCGCTTGATCTTCAGCGTGTCCTGGGAGAGAGAGTTCAATTTTTCCCCCAGCGTCAAGCAGGCACATGTTGGTGCATGTAAGAAAGAAAAAGCTGACTTAAATTATGAATGGCCCTTCTTGTCTTTGTGGTGGCAGGTGAGGAAGGCGGGCGCTCGTCTAGGGGTGGAGGCAGGGTGGCTTCTGGGAGACAACTGAGGTTCTCCAAAGTGGATTCTGCTTGAGAAACTTGAGGGAAATACCAGAGCATGAGCCAATGAAGACAGTAAACTAAGGTGTCAAAGAGCATCTGATGGCAAAATGAGCTGGTGACCCTCCCTGAAGGGAAGGGTGGGATGGGGTGGTTCAGTTCTGCTTATACCACACACACACATATACTCACACACACTCACATACACTCAGACACACATACACTCACACACACATATACTCACACACACACACACACACACACACACATGTGCGTGCGTGCGTGCGTGCGTGCGCGCTCTCACAGACATGAACGCACGCACGCTCACAGACATGCACGCACCACCCTGGTCCTCATTTGGAAGCAATTCATTGCCATCAAGTCCTTGTTGACCATATCTCAGAGGTGACCCAGAAAGCTGACCTGATCTCTCAGAAGGTTCCAGGAAGTGGCAGTGCTTTAACTGACAGGGAAAGAGTCTGATTATTACATTACTGTTGTTCTCATCAGTGACTGGCCAGAAGTGGTAGCACAGGCCCACAATCCCTGCATTTGATGAGCTGAGGCGGGAATATCACTAGTTTGAGACCATGCTGGTTTACAGTGAGGCTAGCCTGGGCTATAGCGTAGTCCTTCACTACAAAAAAAAAAAGCACATTAAATCAATCAATGCTTGTAGAAAAGGCCATGAGAGAGGTGTTAGGAGACACAAACATCACAGGGAGATAACTGTGGAGTGCTGAGCAGAAGCTGAGTAACCACTGTAAAGTGCTGGGTACATGGTCCATGCTGCCTTACCTTTCTCATTACCCTCCAGCTCTGAGGGTTCTTGAGTCTCTCTGGCCTTTTGTGTGCACTAAAGTCCTGTGATGTTTGGTGGTAGAGCATAAAGTGATAGAGGCTGTGTATTGACCCCTGCATCAGGCACTAAATATTCGGACATTACCAGTCTAGGAAAATCTCAGACATGCCCAGAGGTTTACCTCCTAGATAGTCTAGAGTCTGTCTGTCTTACAATCAAAATTAACCATGATGTCATTCAGTGTCAGTGCCGAAAGCCTACACACAGACCCGTAGGTGCTCTTCCTAGCCTGTGCCAGCTACCTAGGCCGTCATAGGGGCTCACAAACTCTGTCCTCATCCTGCTGTACACCCTCTTCTCCTGACAGAACTCTTATTTTTTAATATTCTGCTCTGAGACTTGCCTTGAAAAAATTTCATAGGCTGGTGAGATGGCTCAGTGGGTTAAGGAGAATGCCACCAAGCCTAATGACCTAAGTTCAATTCATGGGACCCACGTGGTAAAAACAGAGAAGTCCTCTGACTTCTGTATACATATGCTGTGGCTACACACACACACACATACACAATAAATAATAAATAAGTAAGTGAATGAATGAATGAATGAATGAATGAATGAATGAATGAATGAATGAAGCAGTGTAATTTAAATCTATGGGCCAAAACAAAAAAGTAAGTTTCAGGCAGTTAACTCCTTCCCTCCTCTACCAGCAAGCTCACACTAGCTGTCAAATTTCTTCTGCTAAATAAAAGGGCATCATTTCCTATTTTGATGACTAACGTAGCCAACAGCCAAAAACATGACAATTAAGTCAAATAAACAGATCCCCCATAGGTCTTCAAGGACATAGCAAGTATTTTAATAATCAAAATCTGTGTGCGTTTCACTTCACCATATGTGAAGACAAAAAGATTGGATTTTTATAGGCGTGGTGTGGTCTCTGAGTGGAGGAAAATCCATCCCTCGTTAAGTCCTACCCTGACTTGATGGCTATCCAATGGTTCAAGCTAGCCACACCAACACTTTAGGAACAGTCTTTCCTTCTTTTCTTTAAGGGCAGGGCATTTCTTTAAATGCAATCTCTTTGTATTAAACACAAATGGGGAAAAACTATATTGCAGAATCGAGCTTCAAATGCTTTTATGGAATTTTCATTCTAATCCTGCCTGTAATGGAGTTGACCTCATCTTCACCTATGATTTCTCTGGCTGTGAGTTCAGATTTCATGCCAATTAACATGTTAATGACATATATCATTTAAAGAACCCATCATAACTTTTACCACATCGTGTTACATCTATTTCCTTGTAATTAAATCAGAATTACAGGGTGTAATTACTTTTCTTTCTCTGAATACCCCTTCCTCTCAGTCATTTAAATTCAAGTGTAAGCACTAAAAGACATTTGAAACCCACAACCTAACAAAAATATTATCAATTAATGAACGTGTTGGCTTTCTCCAATGCTCTGGTTCCTTTTGAACACATTTTTTTTTCTTCTCCAGTTCTTTGTATGACATGGAATGATTGGCTGTGTCTAGTCAGACATTCCGTAAACTCTCTTAAGACCTCAGGGTCCTACTCTCCATCAGTATGCAATGTTCTCATATGTAAATATAATTACATATAATTATTAACGGAAAACGATCAGATAAGGTTTATTAAGGAAATATCTGGTAATTATAAAAGCCCAAGACTTCCCTTTACATGTCAGCTCAGCTGAGGATTGGCATCTGAAAAAACCCACCCACAAAATAGTTACACACTTTGATTTCACCTTGGAAAATAAATAGTAGGAGAGAAAATCATTGCAATAATACTTCTTTGTCCAAAAGACTTAAAAAAAAAACAAATAAATAAATAAATATATAATCTAGTCAGAGCAACTCCACAAAACCTACTATCTAATATAATGCTTTAGATACCAACGGTCTTCTATATTCTTTATTTTTTAAAGATTTATTTTATTTTTGGTAATGTGTATGTACATATAGGTATATGAAAGAGAATGCCACTGGGGGCATAAAAGAGCCAGCTAGTGTGGTGGTGGTGTTGGGATGGAACTTAAGCCCTCTGTAAGACTAGTGAGTACTTTTAGGTTGGGCCATCTCTCTGATGTAGGATGAAGTTTCTGGCCCATCTAACCCTGAGGTCTGGACCAGCTTGTAGCCCAGCTGCTGCTTAGCCCCAAATAATCACACAAAGTCATATATTAATTACAAACTGTTCAGCCTATGGCTCAGGCTTATTGCTAGCTAGCTTTCACATCTTAACCCATTTCTACTAATCTATGTATTGCCACATAGCTCCTGACTTACCTGAGTTCCTTTACATCTTGCTCTCCCAGCAGCAGCTGACAGCATCTCTGTCTAACTCCACCCCCTTCCCCTTTATCTATGCTCAGATTTCCCACCCGTCTATAAGATGCCTTGCCATAGACCAAAACAGTTTCTTTATTATACAATAGTAATTCACAACATACATAAAGATATTCCATATCATTTTCCCTTTTCTGTCTAATCAAAGGAGAAGGTTTTAATTTCAACATAGTAAAATTACATACCACAAAACAGCTATCAAGCAAGAATTATATTCATAATATCTAGTCTACTTGTATTTAGCAAAGTTAAAGAAAAGATTCTATCATCTACCTTATCCTTGTGAGTCTGAAGTTTCACATCTAATTTACCTTTTATTCTAACTAAAGAAAACTATAATTATAACTATCTAATCTTTGACTACATCAAAGACCACAGAAGGATATAATATTACTGGAGTAAACAGGAAATGCAAGGAACTTCCAAAATCTAGAAATGAGGAGATGACATCTGGCTGCCTGGAAAGTCACCTAAGTTCCTTTGTAAAGTTGGAGCATCCATCTTCAGCCTATGTAGTCTCTGCCAGACACTTTCTTGAAGCAGAAAATTTGAAGGACTATTCTATCCATTTTGGAATAGGTCATCAGTTTATTCTCCCTGTGTCCTGCAGAATGTCTGGCAGTTTTCTCAGCAAGTCAGGAACCTGAAGGACCATCTCACCTTGTTCTGCCAAAGTTCAGAGGTTGCTTTCCTATGGGTCCTGCATGTCCAATTTATACAACATACTATCAGGCAGTTGAGGCTAGAACACTTTTTGCCCAGTGACTAATTTTGCCACAAAGAAAGTGAACTTTACATGGAGTTTCTTTGATGCCCATCATCCTCTTGAAGTAGATTGGTGCTACCAGGAACAGACATGCCTCACTATCCAGAAAAGTCTAAGTTCTTAAAATAATTTAAATGCCATATTCTGTAGGTTTTTGAAGTGTTTGAAGATTACCTATCTAATTGAAATATATCTAACTTTAAAAAAATGTATATCTAAAATAAAACTAACTAACATGACTATAAGTTTATCATAAATGATTAACTATTAATCTGTATTTTTAATTATACATTACAACTTTAAATTAGCTATGTAAATATAATATCTTAAACAAGAGTAGGAATATGCATACAAAATAGCAAATTAACCTTAAATTTATATCAATAAATCAAAATCCATATCAACGTAAAGTATTTGAGATTAACAGATGTTTTATGAATCAAAGTAGATTGAATAATCTATCTTTTTATCATTTCTATATCATATTCCCCTTTTTCCCCTAGAAAGAGATTGACTATAACCATTAACTATTTATAATGAAAACAAACATTTATAAATAATATTTTGAGAATTTGGGCATAGCTTTGCATAAACTACTTCCTGCTGTTTGGGGGCACTACTAATCTCATGGGGATCTTGAGACTGGGTTATCTTAGTTGGCAGTCTTGAAGCTGATATGACTACCTCTTCCCATCAGAGATTTTTCAGGGGATCTTCTTTGATCAAATCTGCTTTTTTCTTAACCTAGAACAAATCCACAACCTCTCATTTTCTGTGGAAAGTAAAAAGAAAACCCCTCCTCCAGAGTAACATATCTTTTGACTTCAATTTTGAAGTCAAGACATTTACAAAATATATAGGTTGGGTTAATCCAGCAGCATTTATAACCAAGTGTCTTTTAGCAGCTCTTAGTCAAAAAACTTAAAGACAAGACAATAAAATACAGTAACCAGACTTTCTGTGTATTTTCTATCTTTATGTGGCATATATATATATACATATATATATATAACTTTATTTCTCTTTTAAAGGACTTTCTCTATCATTTTTTTTCTTTTTCTTTTTCTTCCAAGCCTATATACTTTTCAACACACCATAAACTGTTTACAAGTTTTTGTTTTGCTTGCTTTATTTATTTATTTATTTATTTATTTATTTATTTATTTATTTATTTTCTGAATCAGTCTTTACTGTTTATCTCTTTTTCTGACCACACCATTAATCTGCTAAACCTGGGTAGAATTAAAGGCGTGGCTAGAATGGCTGGCTAGCTCCACCCAGCTCCTTAATCTAGCTTCATAAAGAGTTTAGCTTTATAGCAGGGGTACTGGCAGGAGCCACATCCCAACTCTGGGGAAGTTTAGGGTCCACATTGCCACAAACTAGATCACTGCCACCCAGTGCTCATGAATTCCATTTAAGTATTTGGCACCAAAGCCTCTTAAAAGAGTCACACAGTTTTGCTGCTAAGGCTGAGTCAGGAAGCTTCACTTAAATAGTAGTGCCTCTGCTCACTGCCAGCAAACAGTGCTGACCCAAGAAAACGCTAGTACTAAGAAGCCATCTTGAACTCTATTCAATTCTGATTTCTATAAACAAGAAACTTTAAATCACTCATAAGAAGCTCATGCTTCTACTGAGGTTTTCTGTGAGATTTCAGGAACATGCCATATTGTAGCTCAGGCTGCATGCAGCAAACCCACCATTTTGCAACTCAAGCCAGAATACAACTCTATACCATGGCCCACTTCAGAAACACAACTGGGAAGCTGTTTTGGGCTCCCTTTCAGAATCTTGTTTAAGTTTTCTCAGATTTATGTAGACTATGGCCAACAATGGAGCTCCATTTGTAGTAGAATTTTCTGGCACTGACTATCTCCGAGATCCAGACCAGTAGTCCCAAATAATCACACAAAGGCTTATACTAATTATAACTATTTGGCCTGTGGCTCAATATTATTGCTAGCTAGCTCTCACATCTTAATTCAACCTATTTCTACTAATCTATGTTTTTGCCATGTGGCTTGTGGCTTACCTGTACTCCATTACAGCTTTCTTCTTGGGTAGTTAAATCATGTCTCTCCCTAACTCCACCCTCCTTCCCCTTTATCTATGCTCAGATTTCCCACCTGCTTCTAAGATGCCTTGCCATAGGCCAAAACAGTTCTTTTATTATCCAATGATAATTCACAGCATACAGAAAGTCATCACACATTACTCTGACCCACCTTTTTTTAGCATTTCTAACATTAAATTTTTAAACTTAAAGTTCTGTGATGATTAATTAATTAATTGGTTGGTTGGTTGGTTGGTTTTGAGACAAGATCTTACTGTGCCATCCCAGATGGCCTTGAACAAGCTATATAGACCAGACTGACCTCAAACTCAGAGATCTACTTGCTGCTGCCTCCCGAGATATGACCTTTCATTGGATCTATAGTTTACTGGTCAGCAACTAGGCTGGTGTCCCACTAGCAACTCCCAAATACCTGGCAGCCACTTCCCAAATAATTGATTCAGAGGTTTCATATTATTTATAAATATTTGCCAATGGCTCAGGCTTGTTATTAGCTAATTCTTACACTTAAATTAACCCATATTGCCATGTGGCTCATGGCCTTTTACCTTGTTTTTACACAACTTGCTTGCTGGCATCTCTTCCTTATTTCCTCTTCCCAGAATTCACCTGGTCTGGATACCCTGCCTGTATTTCCTGCCTGGATATTGACTAATCAGTGATTTATTAAACCAATATGAATGAC
Source organism: Phyllotis vaccarum (assembly GCA_033318265.1). NCBI lineage: Eukaryota > Metazoa > Chordata > Mammalia > Rodentia > Cricetidae > Phyllotis > Phyllotis vaccarum. The sequence goes on from JARWLC010000001.1 coordinate 196,926,083, forward strand.
AAATCTTTACAGTGTACTAGAACATTATCTCACAGTATTTCCCTCTTTTTGTCTAATTAAAAAGGAAGGTTTTAACCTTAATATAGTAAAATTATATACAACAAAAAGTTACTAAGATTACAATGACAATATTCAATCCATTTGCATTTGACAAAATTAGAGAAAATACTTAATATTTATCTTATCTTTGTTAGTCTAAAGTTTTCTATCTAATTTACTTTTTATTATAATTAAGGAAAGCTATAGTTATAAGTATTTAGTCTTTAACTCCATCAAAGACCTCAGGAGGATAAAATGTTGCCTAGTAACAAGGACCTTAGGTTGCCTGGACAGTCTCCTAAAGTTCCTCTTTTTCCTCACCAAATAAGCACCAGCAATCTTCCTGAGTCTATGACCCCCTTAGGGCTGGGAATATAAGCACTTCTAGCCATGCCTTACTTTTACAGAAGTTGGGGGTGGGTCCAAACTCAAGCCTTCAGGCTACTGCAGCAAGCACTCTACCCACTGAGCCATCTTCCCAGTTTCAAATGTTTTACTCATTAGAACACTATAATATCTAAGAGCATGAGAAGAACCTGTATCTATGTACATTTTCTGTAGCCATCTTATCAGAATATGGGCTACACCACAGTTTTGTTTGAGAGACACAGCATGGAAAGATAGAGAGAAAGGCAACTTCTTTTTCATCAGAAAGTTCAACATAGTTAAGTCATTTGACTCATTCGTTTGTAAATCCCCACTGAGTTCCTGGGATGGTGAGGGATTTAGTCCTTGACTATGATTAACCTGGGCAAGGCCATTGTCACCAAAATGTTAACATCCTGAGAATGCAAGAACGGACTGTAAACTTGAAGCAACAGGATTAATAAAACTGACAGCTAGTAATGAGTCAAAGAAGAAAAGATAGTCATAATGAGTGGTGGGGCTGGGGTCGGGAGTGGGGTGTAGGTTGTTCTTGACATGGTAGTTAACAAGGAAGGTTACTCCAAGGTACTCCAGCATGGAGCTGAGACATAACTGATGAGGAACGGTCAAAGGAAGCCCGGGGAGACCAGAATGCCCAAGTGCCAGGACACTAAGACCAAGAAGGAAGTTTAGGGAGAACAGAGAGGGGGAGTGTGGTTAAAATGGCGATAGCTGTAGAGAAAGGAGACCATTGAGGTGGTGCTGAGGGCAGCAACAGCACCACAGCTTTGTTTAATGAGCAGCGGGAAGCAGATCTGGGCTTTAAGAAAGTGAGTGGCGTTGTCAGGATTGAATTTTGCATCGTCTTTGGTATGGGAAGTGGATTTGGAAGCTTCAGGAGCAGACAGACACCTGTTGATGGGGTAGGCAAGTGAAGGTATAGACTTGAAATAAGAAAGTCCAGAACAGAGACAGAGCCCATGCTGTGGCAGGTGAAAGGGCGGTGCTCTTCTCCAGCTTGCAGAAAGTCCCGAGTTGGTCTGACTTTTGGTTGCACTTATAATTGCATTCGTGGGCACTAAAGTGAACTAATCAAAGGACGTTCCCACCCTTGAGGATCCTAAATAAGACAGGAAGACATCCTACATACAACCAGGTCATTATATAACTGCAAGCTGGGTGAAACTAGGTGTCTTGAAAACGAGTGAAATAAGACCAGGACTGAGAGGAGGGGGTGAGGGGTAGGGTGGTGTAGAGGAAGGAAAACCATTTTAGACTATATGCCGAGCATGGGGCACACAGAGCTGTGACATCTGAATGACCCAATAAGTAGCATCCAGAGGTACAAATACCAACTCATCTGTCTTCCTGCTCCCAGTTAATTAACATCAACTCCAAACATGACACCAGGAATCGGGGGATCATGGAATTTAAACCCAAGAGGAAGATGAAGGCTTTAGTACCATGATTCCTACTTGTTTAGATGTCTTAGGTAGGGTTACCATAGCTATGATGAAACACCATGACCAAAGCAACTTGGGCTTTGTTGTTCTTTGTTTGTTTGGTTTTTGTTTGGAGAGCTGCTTTTGGTTTTGATCTTTTGCTTCCACATCACTGTTCATCACAGAAACCCAAACAGGCCTGAAACAAGCAGGAGCTGATGCAGAGCCATGGAGGGTGCTGTCATCTGGTTTGCTCAACCTGCTTTCTTATAGAAGCCAGGACCACCAGCCTAGGCTTGGTCAAACCTACAATGGACTTGACCTTCCCTGCCTAAAGTAGTAATTAATAAAATGCCCTGCAGGCTAATCTGATGGGGGCATTGTCTCTATTGAGTCTCTTTCCTCAATAGTGACTATAACTTGTGTCTAATTGACATAAAATTAGTCAACACAACAGCTATGCCCCAAGGTAGACCATAGAGAAACTCTCTACCTCATCAAGTCTGGTGGTAGATCTTAAGAAGCCCAGTATCCAAAGAAGTCTTATCCCATCCCTAAGAAGTAGAGTTGTTCTTCAAAGAAGTAGAGCCCTTCTGAGGCTCTCCCACACATTCATGGCTGTCCGTGCCTTGGACATGACTATGCAGTGAAGTTACCAGAAGAACCCCAAAAGACAAGCAGGACAGAGGAGCTTCTGGACCCCTGAGCATGAGGTGGTCCCTGGAGGGAGGTATGTTCAGAGGGTGATGGAAGCTTCATACCCATTCTCTAGAAAGATTCCAAGCCAATGACAGACTCCGCCTTTTAAAGTAAGAAAGAAAATAAAAAGTGGACATCATCTGAGGAATAATGCCTAAGGTTGTTCTATGTCCTCCATGTGTATGAACACACACACACACATACACACACACACACACGAACACACACACACACACACACACACACCTATTCTCATCCTTTTGTAAAGCAGGCTGCAGGGAAGAATTGGCCATCCTGATTGAAAAAGTTGGTGGCAAACAAGGCGATTTTTTTTTCTTTTTGAGACAAACCTTCCACGACTGAAGCTAGCTTTAAGCTGATATTCCTGCTTCCACCTTCCAAGTGCTGGGATCACAGTTCTGGACCACCATGCCTTGTTCTTCTGGGTTCTTGAGTCAACATCATCCTCTCAGGGCGCACCATCTTCTTGGGGAGAAAGAGCAGTGGCATCCAGTGATGGGTCCTCCCTCCACACCAAATGTAGGACTCTCACAGAAACCATGTCCCTTCTCATTCTCTAGACCTGAAATGTCAGCTCATTAGCGGAAGAGACTGCCTGTCCAGCCTGGTGTCCCCAGTCTTCAGCTCAGAGCCAAGTAGCCACATCAGCAAAGAAAATAAATCAAAAAGCATTTGAAAGACATGGTGTCTTTCATGCAGTTCTCCAGCCAGATACCGCTAATGATCTAACAAAATAAAACCATTACTTACCAGAAAGATGAATAATTAACCATTTCTCAAAACCTAGAGGGATGGTCAACAAGGAAGAACAAATTGCATTGTGGGCCCCCATGAGTGATAGGTTTAAATGACTTCTTGAGATCCAGAGTCCATAACCCATGCTGTAAAGTGAGTCCATCGATTTCCAAGTGAGTTGAAACCATTTCCTGACAGTTTAGGGAAAGGGGGCCAAACCAACAGGCTTCCAGTCTGCCTTCAACATTTAACAGCAGGGAGCTGGCCTTATCTGAAGCCCAATCTGCCATTATTGTTAATACTGAGATGTGACATTTTGATCCAAATGGAACCTGACTTGTCTATGCAATCCAAAGCTTCCTAAGCATCCTTCATTATGGATCTCATCAGAGCTGACTGACATCAGCTAGAGAGGATCAGGGTGTGCTCCCCCACCCATAACACAAGGCACAGTTGTGTCACACACCTCTCCACTTTTTTTTAACTGACAACTTGGCCAGGACTCTGAGTCTGCCCGCTCATCTTCAGCCGATCACCAGTTTCCTCTCTTCTTATTAGCTTGGGCAATGATTGGGATAATTTGGGATTTACACCACTTGATCATCTGTACCATTACAACAAATAAAACATTTTAATATGAGCAATCACTGCCTGTTTACTGCATCATATTGCTGAGAGCTGAACACATGCCAAATGTGATCACAGAAGGGGGGGGGGCAAGCCCTAGAATGATGACGCTAATATGAAAATTACAAAGGACCCAACAAATGGCATTTGTGTTAAATCAATAATGTTTGCTTTGTGGGGCTTTTTTTTTAATTCTAATCTTTCCTTTTAAAAAAATTATCTTTCTAAACAGTTGGCAACTCCTATTCTTGTTCATCTTCCCAAACATAATTAAAAACATGTTGTGGCGTCTACTTAAGACATCAACTTTCCCAAGGCTGTCTTGTCCACTGTGTCTTAAACAAAGATACTTGCTTTGGCATGGTGCCCTTAATTAATCATCGCAGGCCTTATTGCCGTAAAAAAAAAAAAAAAATAAGAAGAATAAGAAGTCTCTGCTTAATGATTCACCACAAGCCTGATTTCTGTAGAACTTAATCAAATACAGAACTTTCTAATCAGCTTAGATGCAAAATAAAAATGATGTAGGCCTTGGTTTCTCTGGATTTCATTTGATAAAGGAAATGTTGATATAGGACACACCATCAACACAGGCTATTTAGAAGTTTGTGGGGGCTGGGGACTCACCTGTATATGTGACTATAGAAGCAGAGGTCAGTGTTGCTGCTTCCTTCAGAGCTCACCACCTCCATTTTTAAAACACAATCTCTCACTGAACCTGGAGCTTGGCTAAACCGGATGGCCAGCAAGTCTCCAAGATTGGCTTGTCTCTGCCCATCTTTGCACACACACACACACACACACACACACACACACACACACACACAGCACTGAGGTTATACACTGCTATGCCTGGCTTCATATGGGTGCTGGGGATCTGAAATCATGTCTTCCTGCTTAGGCAGCAAGCACTTTACTGACGAGCCATCTGTCAAGTCCTGGGATTCTTTCATAGACTTCAAAGTCATACTTTGCTTTTGAAGGTGAACCTGTAAGTCCATTATCTATTGAAATAAATAGAAACTCTCATGGCCCAGTGAGTGTTGCTTAGCACTTCAGCCCTGCAGAGCAGGAGACCTATCCTAGAAAATACCTCTGGAATTCACAATCGGTAATTTGTTATGTTTGTCCATGATGGTCCATCCCAAGGCCACAGCACTGCCAAGGGTCACCCAGCCTGCCCTTGCTCGCCCCTTGATGGCTTTGGATTCTTCTTTATGTCACACTGCTTTAAAACCACGACACTTTTCATTATATCTTCTTTCTCCAGACATATCCATGAGCCAAATTCACGACATAGCAAGACATAGCAGAGCAAACTGGGCCATCTAAGTATGTGGAGTCTGGTCTAGGATTTGAAGAGAAATCTCAATAAGATAACAAAATAGTGTGTGGGGGGGTAGTTTCTCCTTTGAGACAAAGTACCTTGGGAAATATCACAAGCTGGAGAGATGGCTCATTAGTTGAGAGCATTGCCAGCTCTTGCAGAAGACCTAGGTTCTGTTCCCAGAGTCCATATGAGAGTTCACAACCATCCAAAACCTCCACTTCCAGGGGATCTGACACCCTCTTCTGGTCTCTTTGGGCACTGGATACATATAGGGCATGGACATACACACAGGCAAACACTCATACAAATAAATAAATCACTTTCTCAGCTCAGTGCCTGACATCCTCATCAGAATTTTAATACTGTTACTGGTTTGTATCATTTTCATTTTTGTTTATTATTACACATGCATGTGTGTATAGGTTGAGAGTGCTGCCATGGTATACATGTTGAGGTCAGAAGAGAAGTTAGTGGTATTGATGCTCTTCTTCCATATTTATTTGGTTCCAGGATTAGAATTTATGTCATTAGGCTTGCAGGGCAAGTACTTTTGTGTGCTGTACCATCTTTCTGGCCTTGATGATGGTGGTGGTGGTGATGATGATGATGGTGATGAAGTTGGTGATGATAATACCTGTAAGAACTTTGGCCTATGCCATTGCTTGTTAGTAAGGTTTCTAACAGTTCATTAGGCGTCATGATTCCATTTTTGCTAACTGTTGCTGCTGCTTGCAATGATTATGCTGTTGATGGAAGACTTCCTGCCCAGAGCATTGTTTCATACTTTTGGATCATCTTGCAAGATAGTGTTCTGCCCACAAGTAATCAAAGTCATCTGTAATAGTTAGCTTCAACTGTCAACGACGCAACCTAGAGTCACTTGGGAAAAAGAGTCTCAATGTGTTGTTCTATAGGCATGTCTTTGGGGGATGACCTTGATTATTAACTGAGGTAAGAAAACCTACCCTAAATGTGGAAGGTGGCATTCCCAAGACTAGGCTCCAAACTATGTAACAGTGAAGGAAACTAGTTAAGCAGAAGCACCAACAAGGCAACAGGAGTGTTTTGGTTTCTCTTTGCTCGTAACTGTGGATGTGCTGTGATTGGCTGCTGGAATTCCCCTCAACAATAGACTGTAACTAAGAACTGCAAACCAAGCAAAGCCCTTTCCTTCCAACATGCTGCTTTTTGTCGGGGACTTTCATCACAGCAGTAGTAAAAGAACAGCTTATTTAACCAGAGATTCTGATGCTAGGACCACAGCCTTAATTTCCTCAAAGCTCTCGATGTGATGTGGAGGCTGTGGAGGCCTCTATTCTCAACTCAGTCCATCTCAGCCTGCCTTACCCAAACGGAGGCTCCAATGAGCATCTCCTGAGAACCACAGGCAGCTTCTGGGATCTTAGCCTCTGGATGAGAGCTATTGCCTAACTGGTGGCCATAAAGACAGTATTTTCAAACAGGGCTATAGACAATGGCAGACCTAGCCTTGTCTCTTAGCTCCCACTGCAAGCCCGGGAAGACCTACAGAACCTCCCTGAGCCTCAGTTTCCTCATCTCAAAAGTGAATTTAAGAATCAGACTGGGTCCTCTGCAAGAGTAGCCAGTGCTCTTATACACCAAGTCCTCTTCCCAGTCTCTGTCTATCTTTAGCACACCCCATTATCACAAGCCCCTAAGACTTCTGTTGAGAACAGAATGATAGCTGGCTATTTTCTGAGAGTTTTGTTTAGTTTCTTTTGCTTTGTTTTGACAGGGTCTTGCCTCAAACTCAGTCTATACATAGCTGAGAATGCCTTTGAACTCCAAATCCCCTGCCTCCATCTCCCAAATGCTGAGATTATGGGCTTGCACCACTGTGCCTGGTTGAAGTATTGAACTTCATTGTCCAATGAACAACTTGGTAATAGCTATGGCAGGAGGCTGAGGTTTATAACATGGAGCAACGGAAATCCCCAGGGAGGCAAGGCTACTGTTTCTACTGCACTCTGCAACCCTTGCCATTCTCCAGGCACACCCTTTCTGAATTAAGCCAATAAATTATATCACTCATACTATGTTAATCTTATGCTACAGACAACTGGTCTACCCATCCCTACTGACACAACCCTCTAAGTCTACAAAAACATTCTAGCCTTATACTATAAATAAAAATGAAAATGACCTCACAAGCCAGGCGTGGTGGTGTATATCTATAACTATCACACTCAAGAGTTAGATCCAGGAAGATCAGTAGTTCAAGGCTATCATCTTCAATCACATAGTGATTTTAAGGCCAACCTAAGCTACCTGAGAACCTGTCTCAAAAATCAAGAGAGGGACTAGAGAAATGATTCAGCAGTGAAGAATATGTACTGCTATATACAAGTTCGATGCCAAGCACCTATGTTGGTTGGCTGAGAATGCCTGCACTCCATAGGTTCCAATACCTCTGGTGTTTCTGGACCATGTTCTTGTTTTACATACCCATACACAGACACAAAGGTACACATAATTTAAAATAAAAATAAATATTTTTAAGAGAAAGAAAAAACTGTGTTTTACGTTGTAAAATACAATCTTAGAAATAAGTGATTCACTCAGGTAGTGGTGGCACATGCCTTTAATCCTAGCACTTGGGAGGCAGAGGCAAATGGATCTCTGTGAGTCTGAGGCCAGCCTGATCTACACAGCCAGTTGCAGGACAGCCAGCACTACACACAGAGAAACCCTGTGTCAAAAAAAAAAATCAGAAAGAAAGAAATGAAGGAACAAAGAAAGAGAATATGTACATGTGATACCTGCATGAATGTATATGCACACATCTAGTGTTTGGCTTTATATAAGCACATACTCAGGAACCAGTGTTCGAAGACAGAAGTATAAGGTTAAAGAGTAGGACATTTCACATCTACTAATTTAATTTTTTATAATTGACATTTTTAAATAAAAGATAAATAATGTGTGTACATATGTTTATATCTGCATGTTCATGTACATGTTGTTATGGGATATGAGTGTGCGTATGCGTGTGTTTGTGTGTGTGTAGTGTATCAATGGTATGTGGGGTATGATATGAGTATGGTGGCATATATATGGTGTATATGGGCACGTGGATGTGATGTGTACAGTAGTGTGTATATATGTATGGGTACATGAATATGTATGTGAGTGTGCTTGTGATGTGCATGAGGAGACTATGTGACAACCACAGGTGCTATTCCTCAGTTGCCAACCACTTTTTTTTGAGACAAAGTCTCTCACTGATTCAGAACTTGCCAAGCAAGCTCAGCTGGTGGCCAGTGAGCCTCAGAGTGCCACCTGTCTCCACTTCCCCAGTGTTCTGATTACAAATGGGTTCTGAGAATTAAACTCAGGTCCCTGTGCTTGTACTGCCAGCCCTTTACTGATTGAGCCACATCTCCAACCCCAAAGTGAATCCTTGAACCCTGGTTTAGTGGCCCCCAAGTGCTGGGTTATTAACAACAGTCCCTTCCCCCCAAGTGAAGCTGATTTTAAAAGGAAAAAAAAGTCACTCTTCCCTCTGGTTCCAGCCACAAAGAGAAGCAGAGTGTCACCAGACAAGCAACAGTGTACCTTCCCACCTGATAGTGTGAGCACCGACTCCTGTTAGGCATGTGATCCTGTTTAGTGACCCTTGATGTCACTTGCTAAATACACCTGTCCCAGCTTATGTGGCACCGTGCTGTCAATGTCCTGATCGTTATGCTTAGCCAGATGGCTGGAGCTACTGTGCATTGTTCCTCTGGCCCCATCACACCACTCCAATTCTTTCCTGTGTGTAAAGCAGAAAGCCATCAATTTATTTAACTAGCATTTATCTTTTATTTTCTGTGTTTACGTTATGCATGTAAGTGGTAAACATGTGTGTTCAGCTGTTCTCTCGTGTATGTAGGAGCCAAAGATCAACCTGGGCTGCTGTTCCCATGCACTGTCCACCTCTGTGGTGAGACAGGGTCTCTCACTGGTCTGGAGTTTTCCAAGTAGGTGAGGCTACTGGCCATCAAGTCATGTGGAAGCACCTGTTTCCTCCTTCACTCAGCTGGTATTACAAGTGCGTGCCTCCATGCCTGGATTTCTTTTTTAGATCGATTCTGGGGATCAAACTTTGGTCTTAAGGCTTTTGTGGCAAGTACATTTCCCTATTCCTGAGTCCTCCCCTCGCCCAATTGACTTTCCTTAACTGGTCACCCACCAGCCTACGCTACTGTGTACAAAATGAAAGACAGACATGGGTCCAATCTCCCTGGGATCACACTTTCGAGGGTAGAGTGTCCAGAAAGTGAAATATGCAATCTGTTCAGGGCACTGAAAGATGTAAGTGTCCAAGAGAGCAGGGGAAGGGGTCAGAGCCAAGCACAGAGAGGGTGCATGAAGAAACGGGTGAAGGGAGGTCTCAAAGCTGAGAGGAAAGGTGGGCTACATTGATCTTCTAGGGAAGAAAATCCCAGGCAGAGGAAAATAGCAAAAGCCACCAGTGACCCTCTGACAGATAGAGTTTCACAAATTGCATTTCTCAACATGCCAACCCAAGACACTCACTGGAAACAAAGTACCAAGTTTCAGGTTTAGGAACAACACACGATACAAACCCACTTCAGGGATTTGTGTTAGCAATGAGACAGTGAGACACCCTGCAGGAGAGTCTCACACAAACATATTTGATTACACAGCCATTTTGGCACATAACACCTGTTGGCATCCTAGAGAGCTATGTCTCCATGGAAACCAACTTGGGAAGTTTTGTTTTCAACTCAGACCCCTTTTTCTACAATAGTGTTCAGCTTCTTAATTCTCTTTCCCACATCCAGAAAACACTCATTGGAGTCCCTTCTGGTTTAGGGTCAGGTCCTGTGTTCTAGTGAGCTGGTTATGGAATGAGGGAAAGCCCCCTGTCTCCAATATGAAGGTCATACCTGAGGCTCAGCTGTTAAGAGCAACAATTGTTCTTGCAGAGAATCCAGGTTTTGCTCTCAGCACCCATGTTGGCCAGCTCCAGGGGATCCAATGCCATCTTCTGGCCTCTATGGGCACATGCACATATCCTCATACAGACACATAGATAGTGCATGCACATAACTTAAAATAAAACAAATCTTTAAAAACTAATAAATCAAAAGTCACCCCCCACAGAGCCAGCAAATGACTTCCCAGGACGATTCTAGAATGCAGATGCTCACACACGCACTAGTTCAGTGAACCAAAGCTTCTGGGGAGGGGGGCAGTTTGAGAACTGTGAACAGGAACAGAGCTATTTCAAACCCTTCCTGCCGCCCCTTGATGGCTCACCCCTTGCTCTCATGAGCATTGGCAACACACACAAAATGAATCTCACCAGACCTGAGTGGTGTTTGTGAAGGAAGGAGACAGTGGTTTCCTAGAGATGAGACAAAGGGAAAAGCCCTGTGTAATTTATACCTTCTCAACACCTTCTCAGGAAGAAGGGAACTGGAGATGCTGAGAACCACCCCCTGCAGATCCAATTTCAAACACACACCCATCTCCAACACCAGGCTTAAGCAGCCTCCGAGTTAGAATAAATTGCCTCCTATCACTGCATACACACCTGCCAGCCAGCCTTCTCATTTGCCACCTGCACAGGATTAATTTTCAAAAGCTGGGCTTTTCTCCTAACAGCCGGCAGGTAGAAGGACCAGAAACAGTGCTGGAGAGTGAGAACAAAACCTGATTTATTACTTGTAAAACATACTTTTAAAAAACACTGCAAGTGGGTCTATGTCTGGGTGTGTCTGTGTTGGGGGATGAGTATATAACCTTGGGTATCACTCTTTGGGCACATTCACCTTGGGTTTTGAGGCAGAGTCTCAACACTGGGAACTGGAGCTTGGTCATTAGCCCCAGCTGGCTAGCTAGTGAGCCTAGGGATTCACCTATCTTTACTTCCCAGGTGTCAACATTACAAGCCCACACAACCACACCCAGATTTTTACATGAGTGCCCGAGATCTGAACTGAGGTCCTCAGGCTTACGCAGCAAACATTTTACCAGCTGGGAAATCTCCCATCTCCAAACCCTACTCATCCCAAGTACATTGATGTTTGCTTCAAAAACTTTGTGCTTCCTCTGTTTATGTTAGGATGTCAGGAATTAACAGTGTAGTAGAATGAGTTCCTGCTTTTGGTCACTTTCTACTAAGGCCTTCCCTATTTTTCATGCTTTACCTTGTCCTTGAACCCATTTTACAGATCATAAAATAGAGGCTTTACAACAGTCAGTAATATTGCCAAGTTACAGAGAAAAATATACATTTTTAAAAATTTCCACAAAGTGAGGAGGAGAGGAAGGTGGGAGTCAGCAATGGCTCCTCCCTGTGAAAGCGTGTACTGGGGTCTTGATGTACTTGAATGACAATCTCAGTTCATTGTCACGATCATGCTTCCTTGTCTATGAAAATGCAGGTGGGCTGCGTTAATTCCTTTTCCATTGCTGTGAAAAAGCAACATGACCACAGGCAACCAAAGGAAGAGAGGGTCTATTTGGAGATATGGTTCCAGAGGGATGAGAGTTCATAATGACAGGGAGGCATGACATCAGGAGCAGAAGTGATCATATCCTCAACCACAAACATGAAGCAGAGAGAGTTAAACCCAGAAAGCCTGCCCCCAGGGACAAACTTCCTCCAGTAAGGCTGTACCCCTAAACAGTGCCCCCTTCAAACCTGACTAAACAGTGCCACCAGCTGGGGACCATGGCCTCAAATGCTTGAGCCTATGGGGGACATTCTCACTCAGGCCATCACATAGCCCTTTCTACCACGCCAGGCAAGAGTAACCACTCAGTCCAGGGGGCTAAACTACTCTTTCATATTTTTTCCCTCTTCAGGAGTTTTCTGTGACGTGTCTCTCCCAACATGAATTATGTTTTAGAAACTTCCCTGATGACATGTACAGGCCACCTTATTCTGCCTACAGAGTGTTCCTGGTTTATCTTCCTTTGACCTGCAAAGCAACTGACGACTCTAGAGTATCATGGAGAGTTAGGGATGTTGCTTGATTAGTAGAATGTTTACCAAACACATAAGGCAGCACTGTGTAAATCAGATGTGACGCTGACATGTGTAATCCCAACACTCAGGAGAATCAGAATGTGCAGTGTATCCTTCATATGGAGTTAGAGACCAGCCTGATCTGGAGATTCTCTCTCTATCCAAAAACAGAGGAATGAAGAAGAAAAGGAGGGAGGGAGGGAGGGAGGGAGGGAGGGAGGGAGGGAGGGAGGGAGGGAGGGAGGGAGGGAGGGAGGGAGGGAGGAACCAAGAACTGCTCACATTCAGAGAGCATCTTTCTACCTCAGTTACACCTCTCTGAAAAAACCTTCATAGACACATCAGTGTGTCTCCTAGGTGACTCTAAGTGTCCTCAAATTGATGATGGAGGGTAACCATCACAAATATCTTCTCATATTTTATAGAAACAAATACAGCCTTTTGTATTTCTTTGCTATAGTATGATTAGAGTAAGAAATTACCATGATATTCATTCCCCAGTGCTCAAGCTGTCAGTTCCTGTCATGCTGACTCTGAGGACTATACTCCAGGATACAAACATAGATCACTACCATCTTTTCTGTTTTAGTCAATAGCCTGTTTTGGGGACCCCATCATGACTCCAAAATTAATCAGATCTTAATCTGCAGAAATGCTATAAGAGAAAGCCAGCTACCTCGAGGTTCCCAGGGCCTTGCAAATCTTTGTCACTGACAGAATGTGCCTTCCCTCAGATACTGGGCAGCAAAAAAGATGAGTGAAATCAGTCAGTTGCCTGAAATAAATAAACATGTCCTTGTCCATAATCTGACACTTATTTCTCAGAAACTGGAGACATCTTCCCAGGTATTCATTGTTGAAGAATTTCCTTGGCTGGAGAAGCTGAGGCAGAGCAAAATCCAGGTAAATTCTTCATGCTGATATAAAACAGAGGTCAGGAAACATTTTCTGCCAAGGTCCAGATGGTAAATATTTCACGTGTTGCAGGTCACATGAATTCAGATTCCCAGATGTTGCAAGTGACATGACCTCAGGATTCTAGATGATGCAGGCTACATGACCTCAGTTAGGGCTATTCACAAGCCTTCTTGGCATTATGGCCATAGAAGACATCCAGTGATGAGGTCTGGCCTCATGTCAGTAAAACTGGATATTCAGGCACTGAAATGAGAATTTCATATCACTTTTGGACCACAAATATTCTTTGAATTCTCCTCCCAATTACTTAAAAAGGAAAAAAAAATCATGCTGGGCTATCTGAGCAGTTCAACCCTTGTCCTCACAGAACAGATAAAAGAGAAAACCCATATATTCTCACATGTTTATAAAAAGCAGACAATGACACCACATGTTTAGAAGCTGCTTCGATTGAAATTAATAGGAGTTAATCTGCTGACACCTGAACTTCTAGAATGTCCTATTTTCATAGCCCTGGACAAAAAGAATATAGAATCTTTTTTCTTGGCCTGATGTGACTGCATGAAGTAACCAAGGAGCTAGCATTTGTTAGAACTTCTTTAAAAATAAATAAATAAAGGAAGGAAGAGGGTCTGGAGAAATGGCTCTGTGGCTAAGGACACATACTGCTCTTCCTGAGGACCGAAGTTCAGTTCCCAGCACCCAAGCCAGGGTGTGAGCCCTGCAGATCCAGCTCCAGAGGAATCTGACTCCTCTAGTCTCTTCAGGCACCTGAACTAACATGTGAACACACACATACACACACATACACACACACATATATGGGGGGTGATTTTAAGTAATAAAAATAAATCAGAAAACACTTAAATTTGAATTTCTGCGCTTTGTAAACATGGTGGCTTCAGGTTCCACATGGAAGTGCTCATGAAAGATAGACTGACCCCAACTTCTGTCCTCTGCCCACTGGCACAAGAAATCCAAGGACATTGAGATGGTGGACCCTGGGCCCACAAGTTCCTGGGGCCTAGAAAGTTTCATCAGAGACTGGAATGATGGATCAGCAGTTAAGAACACTAGTTGCTCTTCCAGGGACCCTAATTCAATTCCCAGCACCCACACAACAGTCACGACCATCTGTAACTCCAGCCCCAGTGGTTCTGACACCCCTTCTGGCTCCTGTGGGCACTGCATACACATTCATCCAGGCAAAACACCATACACATAAAATAAGTAATGAATTTTTGAAATAAAACAGTCATAACGTTCTCATCAACTGTTAGGCTGCCATTTTTAAAGAAATTCTGCCTTATCATCTTTTAAGTTACCAAAGATCACCATTTTCAGATTTTTTTCAACTGCTTAAAAACTTTTCTCCCTGCCTCCCCTTGCGGAGGTCAGTCACTTTCAAGATATGAGAGAATTTGAGAACAGATTAATGACAAAGATAAATGATGATTTTTATTTTAGCGGAAGTTTTGGTCCGTTCTCTGCCTGGCCCGGCTATGGATAATAAAGCGCAATTGACATGTCACTGTGCACGTTCTTTGCTTTAAAGTTCGGGGTGTTGGGGGATCAAAAGAGTGAATTCTCTCTTTAAAAAAGAAAACGTCCTAGAAGGAGAAATAAAGAAAGGTTGCTGGTTGGGGATGAAGAACCTCCCTGCTCCCCTTTGTCTTGCCCCCACCACCACCTCCTCTTTGTAGCCCAGAGACAGAACACTGAGTGACTTCTTCAGAAAGGAGATCGGTGAAATTGTCAGTTGATTACTTCTCCTTGATTAGCATATATAAGAGCCCTGTGATACAGTATTTGCATTCCTATTTAGCCGTGATTTTTGTGGGGCACCAATGATTAAACTTGTCACGAGGCTTGATTGACGGGGTCAGATCTTCCGCTTTCTACTCTTTTGAAATTAAAAACAAATGTGTCAGCTCCCTTCATGGGCCGGAGCTCCGTGAAGCTCGACTGGCTTGTCATTGCAGATAGGTCAGGAATGTTTTAATTTTAGGGATGGAATTCGGCTTGTCAAGTCGAGTGTGATGGCGTGTGGTTGTGGAGATGAGATGTGAAGACAAAAAGGACAAAGACAAAGACACTCACATTATTAGACAGATTTAATTAGTCTGAATGGATATTATGCTAGATGAAGCGGTGAGCTGTGAAATTAACCCTTGATTACGGATTGGCGGATCACACTCATGAAGAGAATCAAACCTTTGGTAGACAGCCACCAAGGTGTGGTTTCGGTACACACACACACACACCTACCCCATGAGACACACCCCACACCCAACACACGCACACATCCCACATACACACCCCAGCCCTTCTGAGTTTCCTGTCAGGTCCCCACCCCTGTTTTCTTAAACACTGTTGGTCTTGAACTTGTGAAGGCAGTTGTCCCTAGAGAAAGGATCCACACTCACCAATACCAGCTGGATGTGAGGTCAAGGGGATGTGAGGCAAAGATAATCATTTCTGAATTCAAATTAGAGGATGAGAAAAGATGAACTTGGCCATAGGACCCTTAACCCAAGTCTTTGCATTGACTCACACTGCCGACTTCCGTGGAGGTTTACCACCTAAAAGTATTTGTTTGCCCTTTGCCCACCATTGGCCTAATTCCAGTCCACAGTCTTATTCAGGACACTCCTTGTGGCTTGCAAAAGTTCCAAAGCATAGTCAAAGTTGGGGGGGTCCTACTACTCCAAGCCACACCCTGTCTCAGAACCCTTCTATTTAAGGTCCTGGGAGTGTATCACTGCTACATAGGTGAAGGTATCTCTACTCTTCCCAAACACAGTGTTTTGTTTCTGAAGACATTTCTATCTTATCTCTAACCAATATGAGAAATGGCCAACTGCCTCTGACTTGCCTCCTCTGAGTTTTTGAGGAAGGAGGCACCTTAAGAAACCTTTTGAGAAGAGTCTCGGCATCATGGAGTCATCTTAGCCTTGATGGTAAAGCAACAATTCAGGAGGCACTTGGAGAACCATTTTTATAATGATATATTTCTCTTTGAGCTATGTGTGTGTCTGTGTTGTGTCTGTGTGTGTGTGTGTGTGTGTGTGTGTGTGCGTGTGTGTGTGTGTGTGTGTGTGTATGTATGTATGTAAGGGTTCCTTGGCTTTGCCACCACTGACATTTGGCTGGATAATTCTCTGCCATGGCTCCATCTTGTATGTCTTAGGATATTTAGCATCTTTTCTGGCCTCTTCCCACCAGAATACCAGCAATACCAGCAGCATCTCAGGTGAGACCAAAATATCCCCCAGACAATTCTGTAAGTTTTCTGACAACCAGAGTTACCCCTAGTAGAATAGTGCTTGCTAATATTAAATGACTCCTGCAATGGTGTTGCTTAGGATAAACTTCCAAAAGGAATTCACACAGAGAAAAAGAGTAAATATATATATATATATATATATATATATAATTTTTATATTATAATATAATTTATATCTATATAAAGTCTGGAGAGATGGCTCAATGGCTCCAAGCACTCGCTACCCTTGCAAAGGACCAGGGCTTAGTTCTTCAATCACCTCTAACTCCAGCTTTAGGGGAATCCAACGCCTTCTTTTGGACACTGCGAGCATCCACACTCATGTGCACATACCCACCTACAGAGATGCATACGATTAAGAACTTATGAATTTTTTGTTTTTCTTTTAGTGATAGAAAAGCTGAATTGCTTGCTGCATTAGGCAGACATCAAGGTTTTAGTGGCAAGGAAGAAGTTAAGGAAAGATCGGCCACTTTTTTGTTGCTGTGATAAAACACTCTAATAAAGACACCTTAATGCAGAAAGAGTTTGCTTGGCTCACATAGTTCAAGGGACAGATAAGCTTCCATCTTATCAGAAAGCATGGCAGCAGGATACTGGAGGAGTTGCCTGTCGTCAGCTCAGTTTTTCTATTCTTATACCTGTCAGGATCCTCTGCACAGGGAATGTGCTACCCACAGTGGATACGTCCTCCTACCCCATTGCCATGACCAAGACAGTTCCCCACAAATGTGTCTAGAGACTAACCTGCTCTAGATGACCCTTCATTGAGACTTCTTCCCTAAAAGATTCTAGATTGTGTGAAGTTGACAGTAAAACCGACCACCACAGGAAATGTACTCCAGACAGGAATCATCACATTGCTCACCTCTGTGTCAATCCCACAGAGATTATGCTTAAGAAAAGCCACAGCACAATGCTAGTCATGTAGAATGCTGCCAGGCATGTGGGAATAGCCACAACCCCTGAAATAGTGACACAGTCAATGTTTTAAGCTCTATTTATTCAATAGCTCATTTAATAATTTACAACGTGTGATTCAGGAGTCATTCTCATTTACAAGGAGAGTTGAGGGAATAAATGAAACAAACCTGTGTTGGGGAGAGGGATTGCTAAGTCATTGGTGGAGCTGCGGACAGGACAAAGCAATTCATCATATACTCTCTCACACCTATTAAAAAATGTTTCCCATGGAGAGACGCTCAACAGTTAAGAGCACTTGCTTCTCTTGCAGAGGACCTTGGTCCAGTCCCCTAAACCTACATAGTGAGTCACAGCCATCTGTGACTCCAGTTCCAGGGATCTGATGCCTTTTTCTGACCTCCTTGGGCACCAGGAATGCACATATTGCGCAGGTTTATTGACAGACAAAACACTCATACATACAACATAAATAGATATATCTAGCTATATAGATTAATCTTAAAAGAAAAAACCTATTTTCTTGATTTGAACATGATCTGCACACTCGTGATCCCAGCACCTGGGAAGCAGAGGCAAAAGGATTGGAAGTGTGAGGTCATCCTTGGCTAGAGTTGGGACCTGCCTAAGCTGCATGAGATCTTGTCTCATAAAACCAAACAATAAACAAACATATTTCTCTTGGTATCTATTTTGTGCCAAGAAATATGCTGCCTACAACCAAGAGAAAATGTTGAACTCGCATCTCCTTTGCCATGACTCCTGTGGCCCTGCATACTGCTTCTGAGTTAACAGAAGCCTGTATTCACCATTTTTTTGCATGTCAGTCATGAAAAACTAGAGACCTTGACTTTATGACTGGGATTTTAAAGTTGTTTCCAACCTAGAAAAATCAAGATGTTTCTAAGTTTAAAAAGCTTTAGGCTACAAACAAAAATAAGTAAGTAAATTACAATGATTTGGATAGACACTAGACATCCATCTGCATCCCCAGCAGTAAGAGGGTAGGGTGATAATTCTGTTTTTAATTTTTTTTCCCTCAGAGAGGAGGCAAATCTTGCCTAGAAAATTCATCCCATTTACCTCAAGCCTCTCATGTTAGTTTATCTTTTCTGTTACTATAATAAAGCACCAGTGACTGAGGCACCTTCTAAATGGAAAGGTTTATTGAGTTTATGGTTCCTAACAGATGAAGAGTCCAACATGGTGGGGAGGCATGGCTGCAAGAGGTGGGGGCTACAGCCAGAACCCAAACCTGAGAACTCACTTTCTCAACCCAAATCACCAAGCAGAGAGAAAATGAACTGAAAAGGGTTCCAAGCTTTTAACCTCAAAGCCTACCCTCAGTGATGCAAATCCTCCATCCAGATCTCCACAGACAGCATCATCAATTGGGGACCAAGTGTTCAAATGCCTGAGCCCACGGGGAATAACAGTCATTCAACCCACCATAATTCCCTAGCCAGAATGGTGAAGTTGTTTTTATTTGGTTGTTTTTTCTGTTTTATTTTGTTGCCATCCCTTGCTGCAAGATGCTTTGAAGCACCTAACTCACCACAGAGCCACAGAAAACAGACCCAGACATCTGTCATTAAGAGAGAAGAGGGAGCTAGATATAGGTGGGTGGTGTCCAGATATAGTGGTGGCCAAGTGTCCTGAAATGGGTTATATACAGATGATCAAGAGACTTACTAGGCTGACGTACACACTAGGAAATGGATACCTATGGGCTTAATTCTTAGAGAGAGAGAAAAAATGCCTTGTCCCTAATAGATGCTCAGGAAATGCCTGTTATGACCATGTTTAGATGCACATCAAGCTATATTCTCCAGAGGAACAGACAGAGCAGAGCAAATAGAATAAATGTGTTAGAACAGGAATTTTCAGATTGGCTTACACAAGAAGATCTGGCCACCTGTATGCTGCAGGGGCTGAGAACCCCCATAGCTCCTCAGTCAGTGAGGCCGGATGCCTCAGCAGTCTCAATCTGGTGCTGAAGACACAGAGGTTTAGTAGTGAGTCCCTGGCCTTCAGTCCTCATTTGAAGGCTGAGAATTTGGGTTCTGGTGGCAGCAGAAGATGGTGGTGGCAGCAACAGGGACAGATATTTTAACTAGCTGGAGTTGAAGGCAGGTTGGGAAAGCAATAACCTGTGTGCCTATCATGCCTAGGTCATTAGAAGGTGCCCGCTGGAAGGGAGCATCCTCCCACTTGGTTAGCCTTTCCAGGAAGCGCCTGAATGGCTGCCCCGAGACCTGTCTCTGATTGATTATGACTTTATCAAGTTGACAATGAAGATGGGGCATAGCAGGAGTGAAAGCCATATTTGGACAGGAACACCAGAGTTACCCCTAGGTGTCCTTCCTATGAATTCTATGTACGATAGAATTGTACCAGGGTCAGAGGCAGGCTGCCAAACACAAGAGACACACAGAGCCAAGCACAGCTCAGAGAGTCTGGAAAGCCACACAGCAACTGGCCCTCCCACTTAGAGAGAACATGTTTGGAGTTTCTGGCATGTGAGTGGCCTCTTGGAGTCAGCTGGATGCAGGGCACTCATCTACCTGATGGCACCAAGCTCGTGCACTTTAGCCAAGCCAAGTTCAGGTGGGTGTCTATGCTTCTCTAGTTTATATACTCACATCTGTCTGCCTAAAACCAGACCAAAATTTAACCAACATGAGAGAAGAAAATAAGTGTGTTTTTTTCATTTTGCACATAGTGTTTCTGAATATCCACAAATGTAAGAGGAAAAAAAAAAAAGCCATTTTCTCCCCAAAAGAGAAAAGTCTGAGATACACAGTGTTCCCAAACCATAAAAAGGCAGGAAATCTTTTAGAATGAGGAAGCCAGCCCCTTCCTTAAGGGAGCTCCCTGTTGGTTTGGAGACCACACAGCTCTTAAAACATTTATAGAAAAAAAATTAATTCAGTGCAGTTCAAGTCAGGCAGCTGCAGAAGTTTCTATATGTGGGGTCTTATGCAAGCCTCCAGTAAGGCACAAATGAGGGCAGAGATAACTCCTCAGACAGTCTGAAGATGTTGCTAGGTTGGCAGAGGCAGGCAGATCTCTGTGAGTTCAAGGCCAGCCTGGACTACATAACAAGTCCTAGGCCAGCCAGAGTTACATAATGAGATCTTGTCTAAGAGTGAGAGGGGAGAGAGAGACAGACAGACAGACTAAAACAGGAAGAGGACCTGAGTTCAAAACCCCCGAAGCCTGTTTTAAAAAAATGAAAGACTAGTCAGGAATGAAGAGATGGCTCAGTGGTTAGGAACAGTTAAGGCTCTTGCAGAAGATCTCAGGCTCGGTTGCTAGCACCTTCCAGTGCCCTCTTTTAGCCTCTTCAGACTCCTGAACACAGATGGTGTGTGTGTGTGTGTATATATATATATATATACATATACATACATGCATATACATATATATATTGGTGCAAGCTCACATCCATACACACAAAGGAAAAATTACTAATTTTAAAAATTATTTTATATTTTTAAACTTTTATTTTAAAATCTAGACCTCTTGGCACATGATTATAATGCCAAGGCTGGGGAGGCGGAGACAGGTAGATCCCTGGGACTTGCAGACAAGACAGTCTAGCGGGATCCGTAAGTCCCGGGTTCCCTAAACTTCATCTCTTTGCCCTGCTCCCTCTGGTTTTCTTCCTCACCCCCCCCCACATAAGCCCTCACTATACTTCAAAGCCTAATTCATAGTTCACTGTACCTATCCTGGTCTCACACCGGAGCTTTCCTACCCTCTTCTAGCCATGCAAAGGATGTCCCCCTCCCAGGGCTGACAATCCTGTAGGTACCTGGTCACGGATTTCATGTGATAAACTCAAACCAGTGTAGAGGGGAGAGAGATTTTCTTGGATCCTGTGAAGGTCAAGGGGCAAGAAAATCAGGCAAAGATGAATCCAGGGTTGGAAGATGTTAGATACAGGCTCCTTGAATAACCTGTCTTCTAGGAAGCCTAATTTATGTAGCAGCCTAGAAACCACTAGCAGCCCTAGACTGAACACCCCAGTGAAAAGAATTTCAGGGGTGAAAAAAAAGAACAATTTTTTTTTTCTGGACTGAATTAGGCCATGAGCCCATCCCTAAACAACCTCTATGCGGGAGACTAGAGTACATTGACTAGCCATATCTCAGTCACATGGGCAGCCCTGTAGCTAGGAAGTACAGTGAGCTCATGAAAATCTCTGCCCTCAGAAGACCACAGATGGTTTCCCCCAAAGGAAAATCTGGTTTTTAATTAGAGGGAACAATATTTATCTACCTGGTTCATCTTTTTGTTTTAACGATTGACTTATTTGTGTGGGTGCAGGTGTGTGTGCGTGTATATGTGTTTGCAGATACACCTGTGCGTGCTCATGGGGGGCGGAAGAGGGTTTCAGGTGGCCTCTTGTATTACTCTCCACCTCTTCATTTGAGGTGGGGTCTCTCCCTGAACCTGGGACTCAGTTTCTCTCAGCTAGTTTGGAAGGCAAAAAGCCTTAGTGGTTCTCATGTCTCTGCCTCCCTGAGAGCTAAAGTCGAGGCACACTCGGGACACCTTGCTGGAACCTGGGGTCCAAACGCCAGTCCTCGGGATCGCTTAGCAAAAGCACTTGGCTTCTGAGCAACCCTTTCTGACCCCAGTAAGTCTATTATTTTAAAATTCATTTTCTTTTCTTAATCTTTGAGAATTTCACAGATTTATACAAAGTATCTTAATCATATCAAACCACCCGCAACTACCCCCTCCAAATAAATCTCTCTGGCCTCTTTCTCTCTCTTCCAGCTTCAAATTGAAGTGTGTGTGTGTGTGTGTGTGTGTGAGAGAGAGAGAGAGAGAGAGAGTGTTGTGTGTTTCTGTGTATGTGTCTGTGTGTGCGTGTGTGTGTGTGTGTGTGTGTGTGTGTGTGTGTGTGTGTGTGTGTGTGTGTGTGTGTGTGTGTGTGTGTATCCACTGAATCCAGGGTTTTTGGTTGGTTGGTTTTTGGTTGTGGGGGGGTTGTTTGTTTTCAAGACAGGATTTTTGGCTGTCCTGTAATTTGTTCAATAGATCAAGCTAGCCTTGAACTCAGAGATTCACCTGTCTCTGCCTCCCGAGTGCTGGAACTGAAGTTGTGCACCACTACCCAAAGAATCCAGTTGTTTTTTGGTTTTTGTTTTGTTTTGTTTTTTTTTAATATCTCAAAGTACATAGCCTTTTTCCCTCTTGTGCTCTGCTTGGCTCTTCTGACCTCGATGGTTCTGCCAGTTGAAAATTCCCAAATACTGAAGAACAAAAGTGGTATTGATTTTGAAATATTTGCACATGTATAACAGGATCTGATAAAGTCGGGGGCTAGTTCTAAACACAAAATACACGTATGTTTCATAACAACATGGCCCACCCACTGATGCTGGAGCTTTTTGCTGTTTGCCTTCTTTGAGGCAGGATCCCTGTACATAGCTTTGGCTGTCCTGGAACTCGCTGTATAGACCAAGCTGGACTTGAACTCCCTGAGATCTGCTTGCCTCTGCCTCCCAAGTGCTACATTAAAGGTGATCCATCCACCTCTGAAATCTATTTTTAATAACTAATACTGGAAGCCAACTTTCCCCTTGTGGTGTCTTATTGGAATTTGGCTATGCTGGATCCTGGCGCCATTTGGATTTGAAGTTGAAGGTGCTTGGCTGCATCATAATTAGCTAAGCAGAGAGCACAGAGCAATTTTAGCATTCTCTCTCTCTTTTAGGGAGTCTTCTCTAAGCCGGACATTCCTAAAGCCTTTAATCTAGAGTCAGAAAGAAGGCAGAAGACACTCAGGTTTTCTAATCCCAAATGTCTTGCTCACAGACACGAGAATTTAAAAAAAAAAAAAAAAACCATATTATTGTTTTTCAACCTAATAAGAGAGAATCAGTCAGTCACAACCAAGTCCTTGACCTGCCAGCCTGAATCTTTCCTCTGTAGCTATTTGTGATCAAAAAGATTAGACAAGATTTCCTGAATCTTTGATACTTCATTATTAAAAGCAGGGTCCCTCAATAAATAATTGGATGATCACTTTCTGAGGAACAGGGAGATAAGGGCGGAGAGACTCAAGTCTCATAAATTTCATGCTACAGGATAGATTTCGCCCAGCGTTGAGAAGAACATTCATTGCTTTTTTTTTTCTTTTTTTTCCTGTGGCATAAATTGTTCTAATTATGTGCGCAAGATCATCTATTCCCCAAGATGAGAGTCCCGAGCGCTGTGTCTGCTCTTTTAATTCCAAGAAGCATGTGAGGCTCTGTGTTCCCACCCCCCTTGTTTTCAAACTGAATTGTTTCAGTGGTGGCTTAGTGTGTCAGCTTGTAAGTCTATAAAACAGTTCTCTACCAGCTGGAGATTCAACATGCTACAGGAATGCATAACAGAGCCTAACCAAGAAGGTTTGTAATTCAGTAATTAGCTGTAATTAATGAACACAGAGTGAAGACTCATTTACAGCTTAAATTACCACATTAGCCCTGTCATCCTCTATGTACACAAAACAGCAGGAATTCAATTATTTTTATTCTTCAAAGCTAATTTAAAATTTAAGGGATGCCATTACATGAAATAATAGGTAAGAAATGTAATCGCAATCTCTGGGAACAGTTGGTCGTCCTTAGAATTAAAAAAAAAAAAAAATGTGATCGCTGACGATTTGGAAATGTTTCTTCATCTGTGAACAGATGAGGGATTGAAGTCTAAGCTCTTTTCAGTATATTTAACTTAAATGGAGAAGGGAGTTGATGGTGGCAGAGTCCTCGTGCTGGGAGATCATTGGGCATAATTGCCAAGGCAGCTGGTGGGAAGAGGGACAGCCTGGGAGACTCACATGCCATTATCCTTGAAGGGGATGGAGTCTCCCTGAAATGCCAGGAGCTTCTTGAATTTTCCACCTGTTCCTGACACAAAACTTGAGAAGCTTCAGTCATTGTCACCTTCTCTTGTAGGCAATGTGTTTTCTCTTTCTTCCTTTTTATATTCATTCATTCATTCATGATGAAGTAACTGTTCTAAGCTCCAGACCTCCAGACCACAGCACTGGAAGCGGCAGACCCATCCCAGCCCTCCTAGGACCGGCATTCATAAGAAGCTCTCTTAGGGAGGAATTCTCAAACTTGGACCTGTAATAGACATAGTGGACGCTTTTAAAACATAAGTAAAACAGCTCCATCAGTAAAGTGCTCGCCATGTAAGCACGAGGACCTAAGTCCCCTCCCCTGGGATCCCTGAAATGGCAGTGTGTGCCTGTCATCCTAGGACTGAAGAAGCAATTACTCTCTGGGGCTTGCCAAGCAGCCAGCCCAATCAAATCAGGGAGCTCTGTGTTCAAGAAGAGATCCAGTCACAAAGACATAAGTCAGTAAATAGATAAATAAAAAGGTCAGAGGCAGGCATGGTGGTGCACGCCTTAATCCCAGCATTGGGGAGGCAGAGGCAGGCATAGTGCACGTCTTTAATTCCGGTGCTGGGGAAGCAGAGACTAGTGGATCTAGTGAGTTCCAGGCCAGCCTAGTCTATAGAGTGAGTTGCAGGACTACATAGTAAGACCTTGTCTCCAAAAAAGGCAAAAGAAAGAAGATTGGGAAGCAATCAAAAAAGAACCTAAATGTTGACCTCTGGCCTCTGCATGCATGTGTATACACCTGCACACACATATGTATACTGGAGCAATATAGTCAAGCTTGGCAGTACATGCCTATTATCCCAGTGCTTGGGAGGCTGCGGCAGGAAGATGACAAATTCCAGGTCAGCCTGAGCTACTTAAAGAGTTCAAGGCCTGTCCTATCTATATAGTAACAGCTTGTTTGGGGGAGAAAAAAAAAAGCAACAAAAACCAATGAAATAATTAGTAACAGAAAGCCTGGTCAAACATGTTCAAGGCCTTGGGTTCTATCCCTAGTATTTTAACAATAACAATGATAATATACAATTATATATATTCATATATATACATTCATATATATATGAATGGATGCTGAGGCTCCAACTCCCACCAACTGAATCAGACTCTCTGTGATCAAGCCTGAGCATCAATATTTTAAGCCACTTTCAATAATTCAAATATGGAGCTGTGGTTGGGAATCACTAGGCGAAATCAACAACCAGAGCAAAGATGAAGCTCTCACTGGAGATGGGGACTGTGACAGAAACAAAGCCAGAAACCCAAGCATGGGGAAGGTGACCAAGCTGGTCCAGGTCACCTGATTGAGGAAGCGACTGATATCTAAAATAGGGGGGGTGAGTCTGAGAGTCTAGAAAAAGCTGGCTGAACTTGGGCATCGAGTATCAAGTTCTCCCCTAAAACACACACAGAGAGAGAGCACTTGGTGGCTAGGATCTTCCCCAGTCACTTGTCACTTAATTGACTGAGGCAGGATCTTTCACTGAGCTCAGGACTCACTGAGTCAGCAGCTCTAGCTTAAACTCTTTGCCCTGGGGAATCCTCTGCCTCCATCTCCTCAGCCAGCTATTTCTCACAGGTCGCCATGCCGGCCTGGCTGCTGTTTGGGTGCCGGGGGAGTGGGGGGGGCGGGGGTCTGAACTCTGACTAGACTAGTTTTAGCTGCTGAGCCATTTCCGCATAGCTGGACCCCATCCCCATCTTTCTCTTCTTTCAAGTGTTTTGTTATTTCGAAGCGTATACCAAAATAATAAGGTTCATTGGCAAAGCAAATTTATCCCACTTAAACTATATTCCAAAAAAAAAAAAAAAATCAGCAAGTACAGGACCCTGAGCAAGATGTGATGCTTTCAAAGAGCAGGAAAATATTTTATGGGTAGGGTATAGTAGGCGAGGAAGGAAAATCTTTGTGGCTAGAGGTGAGAGGCAGGAACCATGAATTTATTTTACATATGATGATAAGTCCAGGAATGTACAGGGGGAGGTACCTACAGGGGACATCCCTGCCCTGTGACTGACACTCATCTCTTTCCAAGGCAGTTCCAGTAATGGAAGAAAAAGACCTCGTGTCAGAACGTTGGGGCTCACGTGTTGGGTTTCTCCCTCCCTGCACATCCCCTCCCTCCCTGGATCCGTATTTCTGTCTCCTTTAAATAGGCCACTCGGAACAGCACTGTCTAATTTTTCATAGGTGATCGACTGCTGAGTGGGGGCTTCGGGAGACAGAGGGGAGACGCTGATAAGCCCACTCTCGGATTCTATTATGGAATGTGGTGGTAATTAATGAACCCTGCCAGTAATTGGGAAGGTGTGAGTCCCTGTAATATAATGACAGTCATCCGTCTGCGAACCCCCATCACTCCGAGCCATCCCTCATCTCTCTCTGATCTCAGACTCTGAGCCATGCAAATCTCTGTGACAGGATGCTACGTCTCTGTCTCTCTAATTGGGCGGTATAGAGTTGTTTATGGATGGTGTCGGCATTTAAGCCCCAGTTGGAGGTTGCTCACTGATCGTTAGGAATTTGCCGGCATTGTCAAGGATGCATCCCTTTGCTTCTGTTTCTGTGGTGGATGCCAGGGTGATGGTGACGCAATGCAGTTTTTTGTGGACTACAGCTCGGTGTGTGATTGTTAGAAAGGAAATTCCTCATATTGATGAAGCCAAAACTTCAGTTCATGGACATAAGCGCAATGTTTTCCACAAACATATCTGGGTTGAACCAGAACAATGTTAATGCCCCATAGAAGAGGCCACATCCAGAAAAAAGAAAGAAAGAAAGAGAGAGAGAGGGAGGGAGGGAGGGAGGGAGGGAGGGAGGGAGGGAGGGAGGGAGGGAGGGAAGGAAGGAAGGAAGGAAGGAAGGAAGGAAGGAAGGAAGGAAGGAAGGAAGGAAGGAAGGAAGGAAGGAAGGAAGGAAAAGCAGGTTTACATACAGCCCAGTTTCTGAGCGCTATTTCAGAATATCTGCCACATGTATATGTCAATATATAATAAATATAAATATATATTGCTGTGTCCAAGGGGTCATCTATTATGACCAATCGTACATACCGTAATTTTTTTAGATGGTGGTGGGATACACCCTTCTAACTCTGGTAAAGAAGCTGAGTGTTTCTTCCATGATTTCAGAGAGGGATCTTTTAAATATTTAGAAAAACATGTGAAGTATCATTTTAATATATAATCAACACACTTTAAAGGGACTCAGTTATGAGCTAGCTGGGCAAGGATGGCTCTGCTGGCGTCTTTTCTGACTTTAAGTACTAGAGAAATTGGAAGCTCTCTGGCTCCGTGTCCTCCCCGGGAAGGATGGAAAAGGAACGGAAGCAGAGAAGCCTGTGGCCTCCATTCTTCAACTGGCTCGCCTGTGCAGCTTTGATTTGGTGACTCAACCTCTCTGAACTCTGGGTTTCTCTTCTCCCCGGAGCTCCTGTGTGATGCCTCCAGCTCTGTGGGAGGTCTGTGGCTTTCTAGAACAGTCTGGCAGGTTCAACAAACTTGAGAAACAGAAATTGCTTCCAGGCCATGCACTTCCACCACAGGAAGTGAGCCCCCCCTGGATCCTTCTGGAAAGTTCCATAGGCACCAGGGACAAAGCCACCCTCCCCAGGCTTGGTCTATGGAGAAGGGGAGAGGAAGGTGTAGCCAGTGCTGCTGGGAAGGAGGAGGATGCAGCCAGGGGACCGATGGTGTGGGCGGGGCATCCAGGAGGACACTGTCAGAGTTCCAAGGACCAGCTGTGTTGTCCTGTATATCCTAGCCACGAGGGAGTAGCAGGAGCCGAGCGAGAGGCCCAAACCCAGTCATTCGTCCATGGACATCCTAGCAGGAAAAATTTGTAGGAAATGAAGAAACTTCCAGAAGCCCTACAACCTTGGGTAGTCAATCACAAACTTTCCAGGGTGGTCTGTTCTGACAGCTAGTCCTTTCCGACCAGGGTCTTAACTTAGCCTCAATGGCCCACCAGCTGGATCATCTTCAAACTAAACCGTTTACTTTATACACGCACGTGCACATGCACACGCACGCACCACCTCCGGCCCAAGTCCTGTCTCCTTTTAAAAAAAAAGAGTAAAAGAATTATATTTTTATTTCTTTATTGCATATACATGTGTGGAAGTGTGGGCTGTGTGCTTTGGCTCTCTCCTCCTTGGGGATCTTTTCCTTCTATCAAGGTTTGAACACAGGCCCTCATGCTTGTGGGCAAGCATCTTTACCTGCTGAGCCAACTCGTGGGCCCTGGTTGTGTGTGTGTGTGTGTGTGTGTGTGTGTGTGTGTGTGTGTGTGTGTGTGTGTGTGTGTGTGTGTGTTAAATCACTGCCCCTTATTCGTCTGGAGTACGATGAATTGCCTGTAAGGAATGCGTCTGCCAGGAGGCCCCTGTCTGAGCATAGAGACCAACAAGTCTCAGTAACCCCGAAGCTTGAACTGAAGTAACACACAGGGCAGAAGGCTGTCCTGTCACGCACACCAGGCCTCCTGGCCTGGAATACTAATGTGCTGGCGGTGGATGTGACCAAAATACAGAGGATGGGGAAGGAGAAATTTAAAGAGTAAGAAACTTTCGGGAATATAACCGTCACTGACCGTGCTTCGTGGAATAATTGTCAAACGTGTGCATAAATGCATAAGGTAAATTTATTTTAATTATTCATTTTCTGTGCTCTTTTTCTCCTTTATTTATGTTTTAAACAATGGTTACAGTAAATACAGCAATTTTTAAAGGGGGTGGGGAAGCTGCTGTGGACAGGGGGATGATCGAGAAGCCCCAGTGCACCCCAAATCCTGTTTGTTTCTTACAGTAGATAAAAAAATAATAAAAAAAAATCTTAACTGGAGATGTGCTCCATTCCCATGTGGGTGATAAGTGCTAGTTTATTGTGAAATGTCACAAAATCAGAATGCCATACAGCATACAGTGAGACATGAATTGGTGGGAAATGTTTTCCTGCTGCCCTACCCCATTACTCACAGCTAAAGGGGTTCCCCCTTGCTAAGCCTACTTTAACTGCCTTCTCAGCATTCTGACTCACTAGTGATGGAAATTATCCAAGGTGACCTGTCTAGCAAAGCCTGATACTCATGGTCCCAGACCCCCATGAGGCTGGTGCCCGGTCTGATCACCAAGGCTATAGCCATGTGAGTCACCAGCCTCTGAAAGTAGGATCCAGGGAAACTCGGTTGCCAAAGTAACAAGGATGCCAATGCATAGAACTATGAAAGTCATCAGGCCCAGGGACCTCAAGAAACACCTGAGACAGGTTCGAACCTAGTGTCATGCCACAGGCCTGCACTGCAGTCCAGGGAAGTCCTTGGAGCCCTGAGAGAGATCACTAGCTTTAGGGGCAGGCACAGACTCACACGGGTCCCCATTCCTCCACCAGTGGGGAGGGGAGAGATTGCACAAAAGCTCACCTTTTATGATCTATGTTCTTCTTCATCTTCTCTCCAAACTCTTTTCCTTATGAGGCTCAGCCATGTGAGCCGTTGTCCGTTCAGAATTGAGCAATTGTATCCAAGCAGCAGTCATGGGGGCAGGCATGGGACGCTGAGAGGTCACATCTTCAACCATACAGAGAAAGGAGAGAACAGGGAATGGAGCAAGGCTATAAACTCTGAAAAGCCTGCCTCCCGTGACAGATTTCCTGAAGCTAGGCTCCATGCCCTAAAGGTCCCTTGAGCCCCCTAAACAGTACCACTAACTGGAGACTAGTTTTCAAATGCACATGCCTGTCCCACCGCGTGATAGCTGGAGATGGGAATGGACAGGTGTCTCAGCTGTTAACAGTTCTTGCTGCTCTTACAGAGGACCCAGCTTTGGCTTCCAGCACCCACATCAGGAAGCTCGCTGCTATCCATAACCTCAGTTCCTAGGGACCCAGCACCCTCTTCTGGGCTCCGTGGGCACTGCACACATGTGGTGCATATACAAACACTCAGGCACATAGGGACATATGGAGGTGAGTGAGACCTCACTGGAGGTTTGCAAAGAACCTTTGTAAATATCACGCTGTTACAAAGGGGACTTGAATGTCCACAGATTCAGGTATCTCTAGAGACTTAGATCCAGTTTCCCAGGACCAAGGGACATTGTATTGACCCGGTCTGTCCCAAAAACATTGCCTAAGGGAAACTCAGCTACCAGTCCCCTGTTTTGCTGAGGCCGGGCCCCAGGGTTTCCTAAACTAGCAACCTCCCTCAGGCTTTTGGTGCTCCTGTGTAAATCCTTTCACAAGCCTGTTTTCTAAGGAGGCCGACAAAAGAGAAGCGTGAGTTTTCATGGCTGGTTCTTCTGTCACTGGATGAAGCTCTGTGTATCCAGAAGCTCTTTTGTCCTTCATTTTTAAGTTAATATTTTGAAATATTTGACTTAAAAGTGGGGGTGAGCAGACAGCAGCATGTGACGAGTCCATACACACAATGGGAAGTTCAAGAGAGGAAGCTGCAAAGCAATAAAGAGGGTTTTGTCTGTCCTCTCGTTCTGCCACTGCGGGAGACCTGCCTACCACAGGCTGACCACCGAAACCAAGGAATCGATGTTGACAAGTATTATTCACCAGACTTCAGGCCCTCTTTGAACTTTACCAAGTCTTACTCATTTTCTTTGCTCTGCTAAGATCAAATTTAGGATTTCAGATCGAATTTAGTGTTCACAGCTACTTTGTCATTGTCATGAAATCTCCTCTGTTGTATTTTGTTTTTATTTTACTTTGTGTGTGGATGTGTGTGGATGTGTGGCGGATGTGTGTAGATGTGTGTGGATGTGTGTGGATGTGTGTGGATGTGTGCGGATGTGTGTGGATTTGTGGCAGATGCCAAGTGTCCTACTTTACCCCTCCTCTTCTTGTTCCTTTGAGACAGGATCTCTCACAGAACCCGGGCTCAGCTAGCAGCCAGCAAGCCCCCTGCCATCCACCTGTCTCTGCCCTCACAACACTGGAGTTAAAGGCATGTCCAGCCACATCCAGCTTTTTGACTGGGAGTCCCGACCCAGTCTTCCTGCTTGCACAGTAGACCTTCTTATGCACTGAGCCGTTTTGTTTTGTTTTTTCCCAACCCTTTCCCTGTCTTTTATAACACTGTGCCTCTGACAAGTGCAGGTTAGTTATTTTGGAGCTGTCTCCCACTTCTGGTTTGTCTAATGTCTTCTGATCCCTGGGTTGATGTTAGGTGTTGTGCAAAAAGAACACCAGCTGTGCTACTATTCCAAGAGACAGGACATAGCAGGCTATGATGGTCTGAAAGAAAATGCCCCCCAACGGGGGTGGCATTTTTAGGAGGCATGGTCTTGTTGGAGAAAGTGCATCACTGTGGAGGCAGGCTTTGAAGTCTCACATATGCTCAACATACCACCCAGTGTCTCAGACCACTTCCTGTTACCTTCTGATCAAGATGTAGCCACCGCCATGCTCCCTCCATGATAAAAATGGACTAAATCTCTGAAACTGTAAGTTGCCACCTCAATTAAATAGGTTTTTAAATAAGAGTTGCTGTGGTCATGGTCTCTCTTCACAGTACTAAAAACCTAACTAAGACACAGACCAAAGTAATGGTTCCACCCAAGCCTATCTTGCTGACCCAGGGAGTTATTTGGATTATTTAGGGACAACTGCATGACTTGAAAGTCCCATTCTAGGATGGGTAACAGCTCACAGAAGCAGCAGTCCTGGAGTCCCACCCAAAGCCGCCTTCCATGACCTTTAAGCAGTAGTATACCCATACTCACCCTCCCAAGCCTATACCCAGGCTGCTGCATGATTAGCTGAAGTCATGAGGGCAGAGTGGTGGCTGGAATCTCAGATGAAGGTCTAATGACCTTACTTCTATGAGGGAATCTTAACTGTCTTAATCTTGTGAGGGTCTCCTGTGGGTCACCATACCCACTCTGATTCAAGATGGCAACAGCCATGTCATGCCCAAAGGACAGAGTTCTCACTACAACATCATAGTAACATGTGTCATTCTTGGGTGTTTCATGGCATTGACATAGCTTATTGCTGGTGAAGTTCACGTTGCTCACATAGTTTAAGTGGTGTCTGGTGACATCTATTAAAATGTGAGGCACACAATCCCTACAGCCTTTGACTCTATAGTGTTAGGTGAAATCTGTGAAACAGGAGGAAGCTGTTCAGCATCCATCTAGCCATGTGACTGTGTACATATGACTTTTATCTGGACAACATTTTTCTCACTTGGTGAGGGAGATTAATAACAACTACCTTCCCAGGTTTCTGTAAAGGTTAGTAAGAGCTAGGGAAGCCAACAGGTAGAACCAGAAGTGAAGGACTCTGCCCAGGAAGATGGCTCAGTGATAAACCCCAAGCCTGAGGACCTGAGTGCAGATCCTCAAAACCCATGCAAAATCAGGAGGACACAGGTGTAACCCCAATGAAACAGAAGGTGGAGACAGGCAAACCCCTGGAAACTCACAGGCAGGCTCTCCTGGTGTGGGAATCACCAAGTAAGAAAGAAAGCCTGCCTCAAACAAATTTGTCCTCTGACCTCCACACCCTAGCATGTACCCTGTCGCACATGCACACACCATACACACATGCACACACACCATACACACATGCACACACCATACACACATGTACACACACCATACACACACGCACACACCATACACACATGTACACACACCATACACACATGCACACACCATACACACATGCACACACACCATACACACATGCACACACACTGTACACACATGCACACACCATGCACACTGATCAGCTGCTTATGGAGATGAAGCCTGGGAACTTGGAGATGTAAGTGATTGTCCCGGTCAAGTGACTCTGGAGTCAGAATCACTGATGACTCACCGATCACAACATGCCACGATGGTTCCCCAAGGAAACCCTAGCCTGTCATTTTGCTATCAGTCATCTTTCTTAACTGTAAAGAGGTAGGATTATAGGACAGTTAAACATGTATTCCCTGGAGCTGGGGAGCACTACCATTCACACACACACACACACACACACACACACACACACACACAAACACACACACGTAGGTGCCCAGATCTTAGCTGAATCTTTTCGGCAAGCGGCTGAGATGATCTCCTCCTTTCTTTCCCAAGGTCCTTATTTATTAAGTTGATGTGAGGATTATAAATAAATACATACATGCATACATGCATACATACATAAATGACTAGATAAGGGCACTGGCTTTTCTTGCAGAAGACGCAGGTTCAGTCTCAAGCACCCACATGGTGACTCAACCATCGGATACTCTAGTTCCAGGGGATTCAAAGTCCTCTTTTGGTCTCCATGGGTACATATCATGCAGGCAAAATACCCGTATGCATAAAATAAAACCTCTTGGCACAGTGACGAACATAAAGTGAGCAAATAATATTTATGATTGGCTGCAGTCACCACCGGCTCATCCCACCAGGATTTCTGAGACACTCCCTGTGCACTGGGCACTACTGCAGACCCTCAGCTGTCACTAAAGAGTGAAATTCTGCTTCCCTGCTAATTTTAGGTGACAGTTAGGAAGACACACAGTAGAAAAGCCAAGACAGGGGACTGCCACACACTCGGTTAGTCAGGGTTACTATTGCTGTGATGAAACACCCAAAGCCGCTTGGGGAGGAGAATGATTTTTTGGCTCTCATTTCCATATTATTGTTCATCACTGAGGGAAGTCAGGACAGGAACTCAACCAGGGCAGGAACCTGGAGGCAGGAGCTGGTGCAGGGGCCATGGAGGGGTGCTGCTTACTGGCTTGCTCCCCGTGACTTGCTCAGCCTGTTTTCCTGTGTAACACAGGACCACCAGATCAGGGATGGCACCATCCACATGTGCTGGGATGTCCCTCCTCAATCACTAATTAAGAAAATACTCTACATACTTGCCTCCAGACAGACCCCATGGAGGAATTTCTTTAACTGTGTTTCCCTTCTCTCAAATGGCTCATAAGACTGGCTGCACTCACCCACAGTAACTATTCCCTAAACAAGTCTATGTCTTTTTTGTTTTGTGTTGAGATAGGGTTTCACAATGTAGCCCAGGCTGGCCTCAAATCTGTGAATTCCCCTGCTTCCAGCTGCTGGGTACCAGATTACAAGCATGTGCTACCACACCCGTGGTTAAGCCTTGCTATTTTCCCTCATTTCATGTGAGGGAAGCCCCCCTGCCTGCTCCGGTTTCCAAGTTAAAGCTGTAACTGATTCTCCATCCGTTCAATGATTTTCTTCACAACTCTTCAATCAGACTGACTACTTCCTTGTGGAATCTGTTTCCCACATCTCTGTGCTGAGTGTCTAAATGCTATCCTTTGTGTGCCCACAGAACTATTCCTTAGAACAGTAGTTCTTAAGCTTCCTAATCCTGTGACCCACGTGTCATGGTGACTCCCCAACCATAAAAGTATTTTGTTCCTACTTCATCACCGTAATTTTGCTACAGTTATGAATTGTAATCTCTAATATGCAGGATCTGTTACCCTCAAAGGGGTCACGACCTACAAGTTGAGAAATGCTGCCTAAGAGGCTTCTAGAACATCTTTTACCTCCCTTCAGCAAAGCCACAGATCAATAGAAATGGGTTAAGATGTGAGAACTAGCTAGCAATAAGCCTGAGCCATAGGCCAAATGATTCCTTTATTATCCAAAGGTATTCTCAGCACACACAAAGACACCCCACATCACACTGATCTAATTTTTATTACATGGTCCATGATGAGAACTTTGATGAGAACAGAAAGAACATTTGAAAGTAGTTGTTGAGATCTTTCTCTTGTACCCAGAATGTTTGAGGAGAATTTATGATTAGTTTTAAATATCAACGTGTCACAACCTAGAGACACCTGGCAAGACTCTAAATGAAAAATGCCTAGATTACACTAGCCTATGAGCGTGTCTGTGTGGTGATTGTCTAGACTGTTAAATGATGTGTAAAGATTCAGCCCATCATGGGTGGCACCATTCCCTACACAGAGAGTATCAAACCGTACAAGTGAAGACTAAGTGGAAGCAATTCAACAGCATGGGAGCATTCATTCCTCTGTGCTCTTCACTGGGGGTCTCCCTGTGGTAACTACCTGATTAGTTGCTGCCCAGACCCCCCTCAACGATGGACTGTGACCTGGAATTGTAAGGCAAACAAACCCTACCTCCCCCAAGTTGCTGTCAGTCAGGGTATTTTATCACAGCAACCTAAATAGAGCGAAGAGGTTCTCAAGTGTTTGTTGATTGAAACGTTACATCAATGGATGAACATGTCTTAATTTGGCTTTTGCTTAACTGTGACCTTGGAAGGCAATCACTCTGTCTTTCTCATTTCATATTAGTTAAAATAAGTGGAACTTGGAAAAATTGGACATATTTGATCCAGTTGTTTTTATTTGTGCTTTTGGTGTATGTGTCTGTATGTGTGTTTTTGTGTGTGTGTGAGTATGTGTTGTGTGTGTAAGAGTGTGTATCTATGTGTGTCTGTGTGTATGTGTTCTTATATCCTCTATTGAAAATATAGCTCTCCCCACTGTATTACAGAAGTGACATATAGGCAAAGGCGTGAGTTGTGGTCTTGGCAATAGAGAGCTCCAGAAACTACAGGGGTTGCTTTTTCTTGCCAGTACATGGTTCCTAACTCTTCATGGACTTAGACAAAGCTCATGGTGATAAGTATAAATATTCGTGTCTCACTATTTTACAGAGGCTTCAAAGACCACGTTTGTATGTGTACTCATGCCCGATGCCAACAAAAGTGCCAGACTGTGACTCTGGGAATTTGTCCCCTCCCATCAATATCCTCTTTTCTCTTATCACACCTTGCTACCACCCTTACACTCCCAGCCGGACGGGCACACACTTTGGATGACAGATCACAAAATCTTTCTGGAAAAAAAAAAAAATCCAAACATAACTCCAAACCCATCCTGAGTAGTTGAGGTCATTGGTAAGGAATATTCTAGAATATGAACAGCATTGTGCTTTGACAGAGCACACAGTTACAGGGCCTCGGCGACAGAGCCCTTCTTAGGATGTGTGCTTTCCTCAACCTCTATTCATAACTGTCTAGACCGAGAATCTGACCAACTGAAATACTTAGTTAACGGCTGGTAAGAGGGCTCAGTAAGTACAGGTGCTTGCTGCCAAGCCTGCCAGCCTAAGTTCGATTCCTGTAATCCACAAAATGGAAGGAGAGAACTGACTCCCAAAAGCTGTCCTCGGTTTCTGTTTGCTTTCCTGTTGCTGTGATGAAACACTAAAGCCAAAAACAAGTGGGCTAGGAAAGGGTTAATCCGGCTTGTGCTTCCAGGTCCATTACTATAAGAGTTATTTACTGGCAACTGATTATATAAAGGATGGATATTTATCAAGGGGTTATATAAACACTCACTGATCCATTACCTAAAGAAGACAGGGTGAGAACTCAAGCAGGAGTCAGGGAGCGTGGAGGATGCTGCTTACCACCTTAATTTCTTACACAACCCAGGACCACCTGCCCAGGGTAGCACCACACACAGTGAGCTGGGCCTTCCTACATCGGTTGGCAATTAACAAAATGCCCATGACATGGCCACAAGGCAATCTAAATAGTTGACAAGAGCATTCTCATCCTGGGTGAGAAACCATTGACTGAGAAATGAAAAGCTTAGGAACAGCTTCAGGCGCAGTGTGTGACGGACAGAGCAAGTGGCTGGGGGCTGGAACTGTGTCATGAGTGCAGAGGGCATGCTGCATGTGACCCGGAGATCAGAGTTAGAGGTGAAAGGGGGCGCTGGGTCATATCATCACCCCTCATAAGGTATAAGGACTAGAGGAAGCTCAATCTTCATGAAGCTCAATAAACACCCACAGAACCGCAGAGGTTGAGACCCACGTCTGTGCAGCATGAACCAGTCTCTGTGCATATGAATATAGAGATCTTGCCTCTTCCACATTCTTCAGGTAAATCCCCAAGAAGACTCCACTCAGAAATGAGCTCTGCCTCTTGTTGCTTTAAGTAGTAAGTTCACTACTTAGACCAGGCTGGCTTCAAACTCACAGAGATTCTCCTGTCTCTGCCTCCTGAGGGCTGGGATCAAAGGCAAGCACCACCACATGGCTGTTATATTGTCTTTTGATGTGATTAATTTAGTGGCTCTGTAGACTCTAAACATCTTGAAGGGAGGAGAATCACATCTTACTGTTGCACGAATAAAGGAAACCCAGGACAGATCTCTGGGAAAGTCGGAGATATTAGAGAGAGTAAACACCACAGTCAGATCTCACCCAGCTATCTTCCAGCTTCCTCAGCCTCACTCCTCCTGGCTTCTTCTGACCTTCTGTCTTTCTATGCCTGCCTTTGCCTGCCTGGGAGCCTGGAACTCCTTCTGTAAACTAAAATGACCTCGAATTTAGTTTGGATTAAGGGCGTAGGTCACCACTCTCGGGATACTCCCTGTGCTGGGATTAAAGGTGTGAATCACCACTCTCTGATCCTCCTAGACTGACTGTGGGTAGATCTCTCTGATATCTCCAAAACTTTTGAATCTTTTATTATATTCCCACATCTTACACTGAGCCAAAGTATCACATGGAGTGAGCATGGGGATAGAAATGTCAGACCTTCAAGGATCTAGTACATGAATGGGAGGCTGTGGGATCATACATCAACCACAAGACACATGATGTCCTCCCGAGCGGTCCTTCTTGGATTCTAGATGGTTTTATTTGTAAGTACGGCACAGAGCAATACTTGGTATATGGGCGATGCATTCAATGAATGGATGAATGAATGAATGAATGAATGAATGAATGAATGAATGAATTTTGTGTAAAAGCAGCAATAACAAGAAAGAGATTTTACTTTGTCGTCTGGATTCTGAAAGCCTCTGCCAACGACAAGAACTCCCTTCCAGGGAGGGCAGATGGCAGCCTGTACAATGAACAATTTAATCTTTAGAAAATGGAACAGCTTTGCCAGCAAACTCCATTTTTCTCCAAGAACACATTGTCAATAACATGCAATCTCAAATATGTGGTAAAATTGATGACTGGGCCCTGATTTATGGAAACAACAGATTAAATGACTACCTTTCTCTTGGCTCACTTGGGGTCCCTGGGTGCAAAAGGAACTGAAGAGATCTAGTTAAAATCCCTTCTTGTGTGGCAGCTTCATGGTGTGGAGAGATGAAGTGATGTCCAGAGTCTCCTAACTTAACATTGGGATAGGAACGATCATCTGTGAGACAATGGCTAACTTAGAAAGCCAGTGGCTCTGCATCCTCACATGAAAGTCAGGGCTGGAGAGATGCCTCAGTGGACACAGGCACTTGCTGCTCTTTCAGAGGACCAGAATTAAGTTCACAACTTAACAGAGCAGATCACAGCTGCCTGTAACTCCAGCTCCAGACGACCTGCCTTCCTTTTCTAGCGTCCACGGGCACTTGGACTCATGTGTACATGCATGCACATAGACAGATGCACATATACACGTAATTATAAATAAAAGAAATATTTTTTAAAGAAATAATTGCTTGGCTTAGAGCTCCTTAGGCCTCAAAAGATCTTTACTGTTTTAGGCTTTGGACTTCTGTGCTATGTGATGGCTCCTGCGAGACCTTTCCCAAAACTAATATTTTGAAAGACAGGAAATGAAATACTTATTTTTTTAATCATTGCAGCACACTTATCAAATATTAAAGAATGCAATTTACCAGTGTCGTGACATATGAAGTCATTCTATGCATTAAGTGGCATGACCATCACCCCCGCTAATCACCGGTGTAGTTACAACATAATGAGCCTAGTTAATATCACAGAGTCTACGCGGCAGCAAGGATGTGTCATGAGGTGTCTGTGACATTTTGGTTAAAAACGCTGGTGATAAAAATGACGTTACCATCATGGTTTGATGCCATTGAAAGAATTAGTGACTTTCTCTGCTCTCAGCCTTGGGCTGTGACCAACTGAGGTGAATGTGGATCTTCTGAATTCTATACACAGATTCCGGTCAAGACTCCCTACTAGGGTTTCCTCATGGTGTGAACATGGCAGTCTGCCACCCGAAGTGTGGTGACATCCACCTGCATCCCTGACCAGTACTCAAATCAAGCCTGATTTACTGACTACTGTAGTTGGTTCTCCTTCCACCATGTGGGTCCTGGGGATCGAACTCAGGTCATTTCTCTGGGCAGCAAGCACCTCCACTCACTAAGCCATCTTGCTGCCCCTGCTCTATCTTCGTTTCTCATTATTATTTATGAAACAACTCCTGAGCATAAGGCATTGATGCATAGATATGTATTCCACAGACTCCACTCAGAACATGCCCACGGTACAGGCAGCTCGGTATGGAGGGAGAAAGGCCTGTCTGCTAGAAATATGTTTAAGTAGAGAATACAGAAGGACCAAAGTCTTTTTGCTTCTAACTCAAAGTCTGACACATAGCACAATGTGGGAATGGGGGTGTGTACTGGGGGGCATGTACCCTTCTACTTTGACACTGGGGTACAGCCCCTAGGGCATGGCCTTGGAGCCAGCTTAAAATTTGGATACACAGACATAAGCTCTCTCTTGTGCTCTTGGATGGGAAGGACTGGACCAGCAGAGATCTGTTCGGCTTTCCAGGAATGTCAGGACTGTATCCGCCCTTTTATACCAGTGAGTGCTTTCCCGAGATCCCTTTAATAATTAAATAATCTTTCTCCGTCACCCGTGATTTTCTCGCATTATCTGGCTTTACCCTAAGACCAAGGTGGGAGGGATATGTGAGGCCCCACTATAGAGGTGGGGTACCACCACTCATGGCCATTCAGTCCTCTTAAGATGTATTATTTAAGTGTGTGTGTGTGTGTGTGTGTGTGTGTGTGTGTGTGTGTGTGTGTGTGTGTGTTGAGGAATGTGAGCACAGGTGCCCACAGAGGCCAGAGGTATCAAGCTGTGAATAGCCTGTTGTGAGTTCCAGAAACAGAACTTGGGTCCTCTGCAAGAGCCCCACTCTGGACCACTGAGCTACCTCTCCAACCTCTTCCAAACCCCACCTGCTAGTAGTCAGTGAAGGAATAAATATTTACAGCCAGTTCTTTCTGGAGCATTTATCTCCAGGGTCAGAACTGCAGGACTGTCTATGCTAAGAGACCAAACATCTCAGGCAAGGAAGCCACTGTGCACAAGAGATCGGTCACTCCAATGGGTGTTTCACAGGTGCTCAAAGAGCTATTTCAATTGGCCAAGGAGGAGAAACTCCCTCTTCAGGAAGCAAATAGCAAAGCTTGTACTCTGCATACCTTTGAAGCCTTGCTCACAACTACATGACTCAGCTGTGAGACCACGCAAAGAGCCCCAGACAACAGGCAAACCAATACACCTGGTTCTGCACCTGTCAGACCCTAGCAATAGATGCTGAAATGGAAACCGCATGTAATCTTTGTGTGTATTTTTATTTTTATATTTTTATTTCTGAACCTTCTTAAAAATGTGGAAGACATTATCAGCTCACAGGCTGATAATAAATAAGCAGCAGGTGGGATTTGATGCAGGGCCCAGAGCTTGTCCATGGGGAGAGTGCGCTGTGGCTCTAGTTACATGATTGGGTTTTGCAAAACTGGCTGGGACTAAATCCATGTTGGTCTTGAATCCATTTCCTTCATGCTCACGTGCTTTCTGACGTTTGTGGTCTGGCACCTGCAGATGCTGTGCTAGACACAAAGTCCTCCAGTCCCCAGTCCCCCACAGGATTGGCACTTCCTTATTGTTCAGGTCTCCATCCAAATGTCACCACCTCAAGGAGACCTTTCGGGGCCCCTGCTCATTGCTTTTCATGCCTGCAGCCCCTCGGGTCCCTAGCACCCCCCTTGTTCCCCTACCCCCACCTCAGCACTGTCCTTCCATGACATGGCCATGATGGCTTCCTGCCACTTTGGATTCTAGAACACTGGAGAACCATCTAACTTCTTCCCCACCATGTCCTGTGTCAAAGAGGGCACAGTCCTGAAGCAAAGGCTTCCCAGTATTTGTCTCAAGTTCACTGGTAAAAGAAGGAGGCAAAACATCCACAGAGACCAGGGAGCCGGCTCAGGGGTTAAGAGGACACACTGCTCTCACAGAAGACAAGAGTTGAGCTCCCATCAGCTTGTGGCCACTTGTTTAACTCCAGTCTCGGGTGCTCTGATGCCCTCTTCTAGCATCTGAAATAACCCCGACTACATGGTGCACATACATGTATGCAGGCAAACATTTCTACACTTGAAATAAAAATAAACGAACCTTTTTTAAAAGCACACAAAATTTTATTGCCTCGTCTGTTTACTTCAGGCATTAGATGTCATTAGCCACTAGTATCATGTGTAAGTTTATAATAATTTCAGCACTTTCCATTCTGAAGCAAGGGTAGAATCCCCCAGGCTTTCTCAGGCTTGCTGTCTCTGAAACACTACATTTTTCTCTACCTCTGAAACTCTGTCTGAGCCCCTTCTTGGTCTAGAACTAGCATCTGAGATGCCTCCATTTCTTTCTCCAAGCTCCTAAAAGCTAGTTTTGACCCCTCTGTAGAAGTTGACAAATTATAGGATTTCTAAGAACTGTCCAAGGACTCCTGCAAACACATTTGTAACCCTCTGCAAAGCTAAATTCTCTAAGAGCATCACCATGCCATGCTGATCAGTGCCATGCTGGTCACCAAGCTCATCTATGAAGATGTGTGGGCTTCAATTTTACTTCACGTATTTATTTTTAATGCCCTTAATATCAACATATGACTTTTCCACCTCAAACCAGGCAGGATAGTCAAGTGAGAACACATTTGAGCACATTTCCAGAATGTGAGAATGCAGATTGACCAGAGGCCCATGTTGTGATTTCCAAACATTGGATTATTTTCCCTTCCCTGCCTGTATCAACTCAGGCTACCACTAAATGCTACAGGGGAAAGGGGGTTTACACGACAGACAGTGGCTTTTTTTACAGCACTACAAGGCTCTAAG
This sequence comes from Phyllotis vaccarum, assembly GCA_033318265.1. Classification (NCBI taxonomy): domain Eukaryota; kingdom Metazoa; phylum Chordata; class Mammalia; order Rodentia; family Cricetidae; genus Phyllotis; species Phyllotis vaccarum. Next base: position 196,968,318 of record JARWLC010000001.1, read on the forward strand.
TCCAAGATCACAGTGTGGACACTGGTGGCTTCCTCCAAGGACACGCTCTTTGGTTTGCACACAGCTGTATTTTGGAAGCCTCTTCACATGATCATTCCTGTGTGTGCACACCTGGAGAGTTCACAGAGTCATCCCTGTGTCTGTGCACACCTGGGAAGTTCACTGGGTCATTCCTGTATGTGCACACACTTGGAGAGTTCACAGCGTTCTCCCTATGTGTGTACACACTGAGTGTTCACGTTTCCTCTTCTCATTACTACTTCTTTGAAGGCTGCCCCAAACAGACACAGCCTGGGGTACCGGGGTTCAGCAGTTGGCATTGCGTTGTCTATAAAGTACTTGTCATTTCTTCCCAGTCCCCGGCTACTTCCTGGGACCTCTGCCCAGCTCCTGTTCCCACCTCAGGAGGGGCAGCTTGAGACTATGCGCCCATGCCAGCCTCCCTTTGCCTTCTTTCCTATTGCTGCACTCACAGCCCTGCTTGGAAGTGCTGAAAAGTTTCTGGTAAATTCTGCGTGGTGCTTAGTATACATAGCACTGCCCTTCCGGAGCTGATCTGGGGGCGGGGCAGAAGGTGGAGCCCAGTTCAGAAAACAGGCTGTGAGCCCGAAGGTGCCCTCTAGGGGGCAGTGTAAGCCTGCGGTCCCGGTGGTCTGGGGCGGTGGTCCACACTCCATCTCTGAGAGCCCTGGTGACCTCAGTCACTTCACACTCCCAGGAGCCAGTGGAACTGTCTGAGAAATGGCATCACCGACATTCTCACCTCAGTTCTGCTGTGGGGCCTTCTGTATGTTTCCCACGGTGCCTGGCACGGGGGTCATTTCTTGGTAGGTAGCCTTGGTAACTCAGAAGCCAGGACTTGAAGACCCTGTGGACTGGGGCTTACATGTGAGGTTGGCTGTCTTCGTAAACACGGTGTGTGTTTGTGGTTTTGCTTGGGAGTGTTTGTTTGTGTTTGTGTGCCGTAAAAGGATTACATTTATAGAGAAAGGCAGATTTAGGGATGAACAGAGAAGAAAAGGCAATCAAAAAAGGTATAATCCAATTTTACAAATTATGCAGTTTGCGTCTCTTAAAAAAAAAATTAATAGTAGCCAGACCCAGCGCTAGGGAGGCTCAGACAGGCTTGGGAGGAGTCTGAGATGGGTCGGCTATGTAACAGGGTCCTGGCCAACCTGAGCTACCTAGTAAAAGTGTGTCAAGGAGAAGATGGGGGGTGGAGAGATTAGCCCATTAAGCTCCCACACACTGAAGTGACATTACAGTCTCCTAGAGAATAAAAAGACCCCATGCTGAGTGCACGCCTGAGGCCAACAGAACCTCCAGGTGTGAACTCCAGGAGTGGTGACTGTAGTGGACCAGGACAGGGATGGGAGTCCCTGAGGGCCACAGTCAGATCACACCTATGCGCTTGGCCTCTTTGCTGCTGTACTGTCTTAGAGTCTGTACTCTCAAAATCAGCTACTTAATGGGCTGGAGAATTCTCACAGTTGAGACTCCTCCAGGAGACCCAAACCTAGTTCTCAGATTTGAGGGAGGCTGGCTCTCAACCTCACAGAGATGGACTGCTCACAAGCTCCCTAACTCCATTTCCAGGGGATCTGATGTCCTCTTCTGGCCTCCAAGGGCGTTACCCATACATGGTGCATATATATACATGCAGATGAAACACCCATACACAAAATAAATAAATAAATAATAAAATTAAAATTAAAAAACCTTCATGAGTAGTTAAATGTGTAGATTTCCAGCAATTGAGAATGGAGTCATAACTAACAGGTATTTATTACAGTTTATGAATGTCATCCAATATCCAAGATCCTCCACCATTTCACCATCTGTAGAATGGCAGGAAGGTCAGGGGTGAGGGTGGCTCTGGGTGTAGTAAGAGGTTTCTGGCCCTGACTTTCAGGCCCAGCCTCAAAGTTTAGGCCGACAGGCCCACAGACCCACAGAGACACTCAGATGCTTACAATAGTTTTAGGCTGATCGGCGTAAGGCCCAGGCATATAGCTTGCTAACTCTTTACCCTTAAACTAACCCATGACTCTTCTCCTGTTCAACCATGGGGCTCAGTACCTTTTCTCAGAGCAGCATAGTTGTCCTCTGCTTCTTCTGGCTTCTCTCTGGCATTCTGCTCTGTTCTTCCTGTTCCTAGAGTCTTCTTAGTCTGGTAGCCCCGCCCACACTTCCTGTCTGCTTTTGGCCAATCAGTGCTTTTTATTAAACTCATAGGCGGAGACAATTATTTACAATGGAACAATATAATCTCCCTACACCTGAGACCATCCACTTCAATTTCTGAACAGGCAGAGGAATGGACCAAGTGTGAAGACACTGACCTTTTGTTCACAAGATACAGTATTTACAAGTGAAAGAAGAACTGGGGGCAGTCTGGACTCTGAATAAGGAGGAATCCTCTGAGGGTGGACCTTGGGTTGTCATGCTTCAAACACAAATGAGTGAATGTCTTTCTTTTATTTACTTATAAGGGGAGGGCCGTTCATGTACACATGCACATGAAGGTCAAAAGACAGACTGGCGGAGGTTGTTTCTCTCCTGCTAGTCTGTAGGTCCAGGGGACTGAACTCAGGTCAGCAGGCTTCTTGACTGGAGCTCTCTGACCTACCTCATAGGCCCATAAATAACTGTTCATTATTATTTTTTTAAGACAGGGTTTCGCCATGTAGCCCTGTTCAGCCTGGACCTTGCTATATAGACCAGGCTGGCCTGGGACTCGGAGATCCATCTGAGTGCTGGTATTAAAGGCTTGCCCCCATGCCCAGCCTTGGTTTTCTGTTATTTTGTTGTTGGGATTTGTGTGGGTTTATAGCATCTTAAGGGACCTGGCTTTTGGGAGCCATCTTCAGGGACTAGTGTTCAGTGATCTGAGACTCAAGACAAGTCTTGATTTCATCTCGGGGGTCACTGGAGGAAAGTGCACTGATGACCTCTGGGTCCTCCCACGTAAAAAGGTAACAGTGTGGCACGCTTGAGAGGTCTGGCTGTACCCGACAATGATCCAGTTTGGAATCGGGCTGTTATCCCTGTGACAGAGCATTGTGCATTAAGGACAGGGCAACATGAGTTTGTTTACACCCTAGCTTTGCCACTTCCTGGTATGTGATCATCTTGTCTCCTAAATCTCTATATCCCAGTCTCCCCGAGACCTCTAAACAGAGGTCATGAGATCTTCCTTCAGGGACCAGCATAAGAATTAAATAAAGATGTCCCAGTGTTAGAGTGCTCCCTACTTTCCCATATCCCCAACACCCGCAACTGGAGCTTATACCACCTGTGACTCCAGCTCTGGGGAATCCGATGCCTCTTCTGCCCCCCTTAGGCACCTGAATGCACATGGCATCTACACACACTCACATACACACACATCCACATACATATATACACAAATACACACTCGCTTATACACATACACACACACATAATTTTTTTAAATAATATTTTTTTATTTAAAAAACTTAAATAAAGCATTTCCGGTCATGGTGGCACAAAGCCATCTGGTTGCATCAGGTCAACTTTGGCTACAGAGCAAGATCAAGGCCAGCCATGAGACCTCACCTCAAAAACGAGCCTCACAACAAAAAATAAATAAGTAAATAAAACAGGAGTCAGTGGTGAGCATTAAAATGAAACACGTCATTCTGAAAAGTTAGTTCTACCTGAATTGCCTAATTATGCAGCCCAACACACCAACGTTTTTGCCAATGTAGACAGTGCCACAGACAGTACCCCAGAGGCCTTAGACCCACAAACACAGTGGTAAAGAAAAATCTCCCCATGACTATTTTCCATGCTCTGAAGGCAGACAGCGTTTCCTAAGAGCCAACAGCTCCCAGTTTTGGCTCCAATGAAGTCCCCCCCACCACTGTGTCTACACTGTGAACCTCATTTGGCCATAAGTCACTTGAAATAAATAACATTTGACTCTGCGCCCCACGTAGAGAAGATGGACGCCACAGTGAATCATGTCGTTGGAGGCCGACTTAAAGCTGTCTGGGTTGTTTATGGTGATGTTTGCCAGCATGTGGACCTCTTTCAAACAGTTTGAGGGCTGTTTGGGAGCATAGGGATGTGGTTCTCTAAGAATGGGTACAGGGAAATCACTTGCCTTCTCGTTTCCATGGCCAAGCACCAAAAAGAAACCATCTAACAGCAGCATCAACATGAGATCTGCAGACATAAGATATGAAATTATAATTAGCATCAAAGCCACCAGGGACACTGCCCTTTCCATTCTCAGGATGACGCTTTGGTATTTATTTCCTATTAATTTAGCTTTTGAAAAGATGACAGTCGCTGGACAGTTTTCCATCCTTACCATTCTTCATTATATAGTTTTCCCCCAACAATGTGTCTTCAGGAAATTCTCCTCAGCTTCAGCAACAGCAATAAAAACTGGCTGAAAAAAGGCTTGAAGGTAAAAACAACCAGACTCACCAGCTGCCTCTTTCCACCCCATAATCCCACACCTTTATCGGACCGCACTCTGTTTGCTCATGTAGAAGTAGGGAGCTGATGCTGCCCTCAGCTGGACTTGTCAAGTGCAGACCCACTACCGGGCACTTGATGAAATGGTGGGTGTTGTGACTGCGCATTCTCTTACTTAACGGCAGTGCAACGACATCAAATGTTTTGAAAGGCTACCTTATCCCTTTTTGCTTATAAAGGAAAGGAAACTTTTCTTAGCTTCACCTTTGAATTGACAACTGATTTTTTTTCACCCTGTGTTGAGTGCAGGATATGAAGGGCCTCTGCTACTTTCATTTTTTAATTTCCAAAAAGAAAAAATAATCCATTTTGTAAGACCTAATGGCTTCTTTCTCAAACATAAAAAATTTCATGTGTTATTTTTAAATTTATTCTACATCTCATGCCAAAGCATTTCCAATGCACTTTATTACATGTTACATAATAAAACCACAAGATAAATGAAAATCATTAGAAGAATCCGAATTTCTAATTTTAAATTTTATTTTATGTGTGCAGGTGTTATGCCTGTATCTGTACCCTGTGTAAATGCAGTACCCACAGATGCCAGAAGAGGGCACCAGAATCCCTTGGCCTGAAGTTACAAATATTTGTGAATGATCATGTGGTTGCTGGGAACTGAACTCTGGTCTTCTGGAAAAGTAGCTAGGACTCTTACCCACTGGGCCCTCTCTCCAGACCCAAGAATCTGCACCTATGATGCCAGGTGATGTCCCTGGAAGGTGCTGTGATGTCCCTAATCTGGTGAGTGTAGAAGCGGTTGAAGAAATATCTTCTCCCAGAGCTGGGAAGCCAGCAAATGGCCCACCCTCGCTGTTAATAGGCCAGAGGGAAATGCACCAGGCACGTTGGGTGCTCAATGGTAGAGTGCTTTCCCCACATGCACAGCCCCTTGTGTCTGAGCCCCAGCTCTGGGGACAAAAAAGAAAAAGAAAAAAGAAAAAGAAAAAATAGTTTATACAAGTAGGGATGCAGTGAGGTGGCTTGGCAGCTTGCTGTCAACCCTGAATACTCAACGGCAGATACTCAAGGTGGACTGTAGTTCATAGTTCATTGCTCACCTGAAGCTTTGACAGCATACTGTGTTTCACCTGGATCACCAAGGTCATAAAACGGGCTCTGCAAATTGTCCTAAGACATTCACACATGCTGTGGTTCACAAACAGAGAGAGAATCAAAAACATATTTTTCAAAGCATTAAATAAAGCAGGAACCTGCTATTCAGATCCCCAGACCCACATGGAAAGCTGGATGATGGCACAGGGCTGGTATCCCAGAGCTGGAGAGGCAGAGATTGGCAGATCCCTGGGACTCCTCCTTCAGCCAGTCTGACCCAATCGGTGAGCTCCAGGTTCAATGAGAGACTCTGCCTCAAAAAAATAAAATAAGGTGGAGAAAGACACCAGACATGGTCCTCTGGCTTCCACATGCATGTACAACACATGTGCGTGCACATGCACACACACACACAGGCATGTGAGTGCCTTCGAAGAATTAGAACAGCAGAAGCCATACCTAAGGCCAAAGATGGGCACCCAGTGATATTTAAAACCAAAAGAAACTATTTCTTTGTCTCTAATAATAATAATTTTAACCATTCTTTCTTGCAAAAAAAAAAAAAAAAAGTAAACTTTCCCTATCACTGAGCTCTATTTCTTTTTGATAATTATTCAACCCAAGCTTCGTCAAAGCATCTTACTGAGAACAGATTCTTGTTTAAAAAGCTCATGGGGGAGAGGAGGGGAGTACACAGCAGGGGCTCCTGGCCTTATCATTTTTATTAGATTGACGCACCTTTGATTATAATTAGGGATAAGCATTCAGCAGTTAAGAACCCACAGACCCGTCATTAGCTGTCAGGAAGGTTACATGGGCAGCCAGAAGATGAAGAGTGGGTGCCAAGGAAGAACTGTGCAGCTGCCACTGAGCTCTTCGAAAATGCCACAAGAGTGAAGACGCCAGTGGCACTTGGTGACAGTGTTGGCCCCGCTCTTAGGAAACCCTGTCTCTGCAAATGGAGATTCAAAGGGTCATAAGCCCTTTAGGGTAGCTCAGGGGGACCTTCATCCTAACTGTCTGAATTAGGAAATTACTGAGGCCTACCTGTGTGTGGCCGCGACAGGTGAGACTGGGGTCCAACCAAAGGATACACCCCTTAATAGGTTCAGAATTGGCCTGTTATTTGAGGTGGTGAACTGGGGGGAAGGGGTTCACTGGAGGGAGCAGGTCTCCAGAGGATGTCCTTGACCATAGCTTGCCCTTTCCTACTAGCCCCCTCCCCTCGTTTTTTGGTATCTTCTCTGCTATGAGGATTAGAATCTTCAGAAGAAATCCATCTTCTATTAAGCTCTTTGGTAAAGAGTTTGGTCACCGCTGAAGAAAAGCTAACAAGGACCCCAAGAAACCAGCAAACCAGGAGCATATTCTAAGCAGCACTTCCTGTGCACCCATGAGCGGTCCTTTGAGACCAATGACAGGAGACTTGTGGAAGATGTTTGCTCAGGTACTGATTATAAAATGCCACAAAAATGTCTCCAACTGGGGACAGTTATCTGCCTGTCCCAATGTGTGTATCATGCATTTGACATACCTGCAAGATTTATTACAAAGCCAAGCTTTAAAAGAAGTTCAAAAGTTGAGATTTTTTTTCCCAGTGTGGTAATTCCAGCTAGCGTGTCTTGGTCCCACATTCCAACGAGAAAACTATCCAGATAAATAACAGCAGTTTGTGTTCATGGGTTCATCCTTGACAAAGCAGCCCTGGTCTCCCAGTATAGATCCTACTGAGGTCGGGAATGGCTGGGCCTGCCTGAGAATAAAGGCTTTTAAATCAAGAAAATTTATATTTATATTGAATATTTTTTAGAATTTTTTTCCTTAGGCGAGAGGGGAGAGGTGGGCTCAAAACAGGGATTCTCTGTGTGGCCTTTGCTGTCTTGGAACTCACTCTGTAGACCAAGCTGGCCTTGAACTCAGAGATCCACCTGCCTCTGCCTCCTGAGTGCTGAGACTATAAAGGTGTGCACCGCTCACTGCCAGCTTTGAATATTGAATATTAGAATAATCTATTTCACTTATGGTTATGTCACCTTGGTTAAGTCACCTCAGAGACCTAAGCCTCTGGAAGGGAAGGCTGGGTGGTTGACATCAGATCAGTAAAATGACAGTCAGTAAAATCATACCACAGAGGTGGGTCCAGATGGCTGCCACCCCCACTGCTGATACGGTAAAAAAGCTTTAATTGACTCAACCTTTCTGATGTTTGAGAAAAGAAAAGAAATTATTACCTCCTCCCATGACAAAGAAACTCAGCTGTGTGTGAGAGAGAGAAAGAAGAGAGACACAGAGAAAGAGAAAGCAGTTGTCTCCGCCTGTTTTCAGTGGTAGAAAAAAACCAAGTGGAAGAAAATAATTAGCCAAGGCCATGGGGGGCTGCGGATGTGGCTCAGTGGATAGCACTTGCCTAACATGCATGAAGACCCAGATGCCATCCTCCGAACTGCATCTAGGGACATGGTAGTCCTAGAACTCAGGAGATAACAGCTGGAGACTTGGAAGTGCAAGGTCATCCGTAGCTACCTAGTGAGTTGGCCGCCCAGCTGGGCTCCAGGACACTCTAGGGAGAGGCAGGGCATTCTGTAGGGTATGAGTTTGATGACACCCACCTGGGGAGGGCCTCAAGTTCAAGGCTAGACTAGGGCACATAATAAGGAGAGCGATTTTAAAGCATGATCTGCCTACCCGCATGAATTGTGACTGCATATCTGAATATTATGTGCACTTGTAAGCACTTACTTCATTCTCTGTAAGAAGTGAAATTTGTCCACCAAAGTTTAAGGGTTTCTTCATAGAGGGATTTCTCTTAGGAAAAAATAATGAAGCACTGATGATGGTGGAGACCAACGCAGTGAGAGGGAGCAAGTTTGGATTTTCAAACTATAAATCAATTTGAAAAATATTAACTGCAGGTTTCTTGAGGATGGTACCACTAAGAGTCCTTTTCCAGTGCCTCTTTGTCATGGTCTCTTTTCTTGGTGATTTTTTTCAACATTACACTACTTTATGTTTTTTTATTTTCAACCAAACAGCTTTGAAGAGCCCTACAATAGGAGAGTCAATTGTCCAGTGTTCCTTAACCTGCCACCACAGGAGCAAAACACCCAGACCCCTCAGCTTTGGTTCATCTCAGAAAAGAATGTGTGTATGTACATGAATGCGCTTTGAAGCCAGATGTCATGGGAACCAGTGTCGAAAGGCCAGGGCTGTTGCTCAGCAGCTTGTCAATCTCAGGATAGAATGTGCCATCTTCAAATATGAGCACATTGAGGGTAGGAGAGCAGCCCTGCATCGAGCTCCCCAAGACATCTGTGCTGTGGGAAGCCACACCACCCCATGGGGTACTCTCCACAGTACTGGGGACTTAACATCCCAGCCTCCATCTATTCACTTCCAGCCATCATAATACAGTGATACAGTGTGACTAGAGCATCCCTAAGGTGTAGGAGATACAGAGGATGGATCAAGAGCTGGGGAGCCACTAATTCAAACAATTTGTCAGAGGATTGGAAAAGCCAGTCCAGCTGTCCTGATTAGGGACACTATCGCAGTCATGAAGCACCATGACCAAAGCCACCCGCAGAGAAAAGGGCTTCACAATTCATCACTAAAGAAACCAGGACAGGCATTCAAACAGGGCAGGGACCAGAAGGCAGGAGTCGATGCAGAGGCCGTGGAGGGGAGCTGCTTGCTGCCTGGGTTCTTGCGGCCTGCTCGGCCTGCTTTCTTATAGAACCCAGGACCACCAGCCCAGAAATGGCACCACCCACAGTGGATTGTGCCCTCCCCCATCAAACACTGTAAGAAAGTGTCCCCACAGCCGGATCTTATGGAGGCATTTTCTCAGCTGAGGTTCCCTCCTTTCAGAGGCCTCCAGCTTATGTCAAGCTGACATAAAGCCAGCCGTTACAAGGGCCAAATTAGAACAGAGATAATTCTAAACATCTGTTGGTGGCTCCTTAAGGAATATGATGATAATGCTATCTTTTTTCCTAGCTCTCCCTCCCAAATTCTACTTAAGGAACATAGCCAATGACTTTTTAGATATATAATTACATTTTTTTTATTTATTCCCATTTTATTTTTCTCATGGTAGCACAACATATTAGGGGGTAGGAAAAACGTTTGAAGCCACAAAGCTGGGGCCTCTCAGAGATGAGAGGTGCCATGACTGTCTTCTTTGACTTCTTTCTCCCTTAATCCAGTTTATCTAAGCCATTGCAAGCAAAGAAAAGGGAACCCTCTGAATGGCCTTCCTTAATTTTCTACTTCTAATTTTCTTCTAACATTGTATTTTAAAGTCCCCCTGTGGAGGGGGCACTAGAGGGAAATGGAGAAGGTTACTTCTTCTCACTCTCCTCTTCCTCCTTCTAAGTTAATGGGGTAAGGGAAACACCCCCTATTGGCCCCAAATGAGTTAAGATTCGAGTCTCCATCCATCATCCCTCCAGCATACTGAGCTTCCGTAGATGCCATGCCTTCCATCTCTCCATAGTAGGATATGAAGACTTCTTTTTCCTTTGGTTGGTTTTGGCACAGGATCTCACATTATCCAGACTGGCCCAGAACTCCTGACTCTCTTGCTTCAGTCTCTTGGATCCTTGAATCATAACCACAGAGCATCATGCTTGGCTTCTCTCAGTGGGGTCAGCCTCATAGCTAGATTATAATATGTAGTAGGAGGTTTCTGGCCCTGACTTTCAGGCCTTGCCTCAAGGTTTAGGCTCACAGACCTCCAGACGCACAGAGACACACAGATGTTTACAACAGTTTTCAGCTGATCAGCCTAAGGCCCAGGTATATAACTTGCTAACTCTTTACCCTTCATCTAACCCATGACTCTGATCCTGTTCAGCCGTGTGGCTCAGTATCTTTTCTTAGAGCAGCATCGTTGTCCTCTGCTTCTGGCTTCTCTCTGGCATTCTGCTCTGTTTCTTCCTGTTCCCAGAGTTCTCTTAGTCTGGTAGCCCCGTCCACACTTCCTGCCTGCCTTTGGCCAATCAGCGCTTTTTATTAAACCAGTGGGTGGGACAATTATTTACAATGTAACAACAAAATCTTCCACAATAATACCAGACCCTCATATCTGAAATTTGAAAGCAAGTGCACTCAGATGTTCCTGGAGAAGGAAACGCCTCTAAACTACCAAGGATGCTGGTGTTTAGCCCTTGACACCGTTACTTAAGAGTAACAAGAGCATGAATTACTTTTGTGTCACTGGGACCAACGTGGAGAGTCAACTTAAGGCAGGCAGGAGTGATTATGCTTGCAAAGGACTTCAGTCTGTCCAGGGGAGGGAGGAAGGGAGGGAGGGGGAGAGAAGGAGGGGAAGGAAGGAGGGAGAGGGAGAGAGAGGGAGGGAAAAGAAGAAAGGGAGAGAGGAAGGGAAAGAGACAGGGAGGGGGAAAGGAAATGAGAGGAGAGATGGAGAGAGGGAGGCAGCTAAATCATCCTGAGACCATCAGGAATCAGGAAGGTGGGGGCAGAAACAAGGGCCAGGCAACTTCCAAAGGCCTAGGCTTCGTGTCCTACCCATCAGCTAGCTCCTATCCCCATTAGGTTCTACAACCACCACATAGTTTTCACTAGCTGGGAAGCAAGTTTCTTCGAGAAAACACCAAATACAGTGGAAGAGCCCAGAGGACCCAGGGGCTAGGATTAGGAAGCCAAGCAGCTTCCATGGAGGATTCCACAGTGGTTTCAGGGGTCTCGGTCATGGCTGAGGCCTCAGGGCACATGGAGACAATGAGTGGATCTCCATCACCCAGCTGGGCTGTCTGGTTAAGGACATGAAGATGACGTCCCTGGAGGAGATGTACCTGTTTTCCCTTCCCATGAAGGAATCTGAGATTATTGCTTTCTTCCATGGAGCATCCCTAAAGGATGAAGTTCTAAAGATCATGCCAGTGCAGAAGCAGATTCCGCTGGCCAGCAGACCAGGTTCAAGGCTTTTGTCTCTATTGAAGTCTACAAGATCATGCTGATCTTGGTGTTAAGTGCTCCAAGGAGGCAGCCACCGCCACCGAGGGGCTATCATCTTGGCCAAGCTTTCCATTGCCCCTGTCCTGAAAGGCTCCAAATCAGCAAGCGCCACAATGTTCCGTGCATGGCTTTATGTTGGTGTGTCTTATCCTTGCCCCCAGAGACACTGGAATCATCTCTGTTCCTGTGCCCAAGAAGCTACTGATGATGGTCAGTATTGATGACTGCTACATATCAGCCAGGGGCTGCACTGCCACCCTGGGCAACTTTGCCAAGGCCACCTTTGATGCCATCTCTAAGACTTACAGCTACCTGGCTCCTGACCTCTGGAAAGAGACTGTATTCACCAAGTCTCCTTATCAGAAATTCACTGATCGTCATGTGAAAGCCCACACCGGAGTCTCTGTTCAAAGGGCCCAGGCTTCAGCTGTGGCCATTACATAAAGGTTTTTATACAAGAAGAAAAAAAAGTGAATTACGTCTGTTAAAATAAATAAATGAATGAATGGATAAATAAATAAATGAATGAATGAATGAATGAACAAAATAAATAAATAAATAAATAAATGAGTGAATAAATAAATAAATAAATGAATGAATGAATGAATGAATGAATGAATAAATAAATAAATAAATAAATAAATAGATAGATAGATAGATAGATAAATAAATAAATAAATAAATAAATAAATAAATAAATAAATAAATAAATAAATAAATAAATAAATAAATAAATAAATAAATAAATAAATAAATAAATAAAAAGAGCTTCTGCTGAAAGCCAGGCGTGGCACACATCTTTAACCCAAGCACTTGGAAGGCAGAGGCAGATAGATTTCTGTGAGCTTGAGGCCAGTCTGGTCTACAGAGTGAATTCCAGGGTAAGAGGAAGAAGACAGACCAGAGACCCCTGACTCAAAAATTAAAAAAAAAAAATAAGTAAATAAGTCAAACATGAACAAGTTCCTCCACAATTATCAAGCTAACCGATAGATTGTTCACAGTAAATGTAACAGCAGGAAGGGAAAAAAGATGGCTTATTAGTCTTTATCTCTTCTTATCTTTCTGCTTTAGAATTTCTTTACTTTTTCTGTTTGTATTGGGGTACACATGTCACAACATGAACATGGAAGTCAAAGGACAATTTAGATCATGGGACTCTTAACCACAGGGTTGTATGTTCATGTCCCACGTTGGGCACCAACTATAGTTGGTATTGATCACTAGCATCTGACTATATAAAAAGATTGATATTTATTAAGGAGTTTATATGAAACATCCACTGATATAAGAGATTGAACCATTGGGCAGTTCTTGGAAAGCTGGACCGGTCCATGCAACTGTGGTGGGTCTGGTCTTTTTTTCCAAGAGCAAGAGGGAACAAACAAGAAGAGAGACAGCATGCATCAGTCTTAAACTAGACTGGCCACGCCCTGTACACAGGTCCTCGAGGCCCGAAGGCCACAGCTCTAGGTCAAGGTGCTAATGTCTGGTTCCCACTCCACTTCTCCCCTTCCTAACTGTCTCCTCTTACTAACTTTACCTCCTCACTGTCCGCTCCTGTTGTAGAATGATCCATTTGCCCTCTCTTTTAAAGGCCGGGTAATATTCCGTTGCACGCATTACAATATTCTATTTACATATTTTTCTGATGATGGGATGCTTCTTCCTTGCCATTACTGAGGATATATTAATACTACCTATGAATCTGGGTATGTCTCTCCCATCTGAGAGGGGTCAGTAGGCACCAAGTCTGATGACCTGAGTCTGAACCCTGGAACTTACATGGTCAAAAGAGAGAACCAATTGCAAGCTGTCCTCTGACCTCCACATGTGTGCCATGGCACCTATATGTTCATAGACACACACACACACAGTCACGCACATGTGCATATACCATAAATAAACAAATAAATGTTTAAAAACCTTTCTTCAGTATAATATTAGAAACAAATAGATAAAATGTTTTGGTCGGTTTTACATTTTAAAAGAAAAATTCCTAGATGAGTCCCTCTTTTTTCTGTCCCATCAGCTGACTTGCCCCTGACATCCATTAACTGTGACTAGTGAGAACATTAGTAGAAATAAGGACGCTGTGCTGTTTGGGGTCTTTGTCAACTTGACATATGCGGGGGTCATCTGGGAAGAAGGATCCTAAATAGAGAAAAAGACCCCATCATATTGACCGGTGGACAAATCTTCAGGGCATTTTCTTGATTAATGTTTGATGTAGGAGAATCCAGCACACTGTGGGTAGTGCCAGTTACATAAAAAGGTGGTCCTGAGTTGCATTTTTTTAGAAAAGCATCTGAGAAAGCCATGAGGAGCAAGCCAGCAAGCTGTGTTCCTCCACAGCCTCTGCATCAGCTCCTGCCTCCAGGTTCCTGCCTTGAGCTCCTGCCCTGACTTCCCTCACTGTGATGTGGAAGTGTGAGCCAAGTCAACTCTCTCCTCCCCAACGTTACTTTTGACCATGTTCCTCATCACAGCAAAAGCAAGCAAACCAGGACAGACAAACAGACGGAGAAGATTGTTGCCCATGCCATTCTGCTAGAAATAACACTGTTTTCTCTGTTGTCTCTCTACAGGACAAATGCCTTACTTAGCTTCGATCTTCCCGCCTGGATGTCCCTCCCTCAGCCTCTCTGTGCTGCACCCTTGCTTCTGACATTGGACCACTGACCTCCTCCTGACACCTGGCTCCAACAAGACTTGGGGGGGGGGGGGAATTACACCAACCATTTCTCTTCATCCTCGCTAACAATTTGGTAATGAAGTATTGATCTTGACTTCTCCCCTTGTGGACAATATTAGATTTTCATTGATAAACTGCAACGGGACTGTCGCATCGCCAAGGTCCTCTTCTCACGGTCAGGAAAAAACAAAGTGCCACAGAAGAAAAATAATGACTGGGAGCGTTGACTTCCTTTGTCAGTTTGTAACGGGAAAGGGAGGGGGCATATCACTCTTCATAGTTAATGTCCAAGTGGGCCACTCTTGGGAGCTTACTTTTCCTGGTAACGTCCATTTCCTATTTATAACACCCCTGGGAATGTTTGTCTAAAGGAAATGTTTCTGTTCAGTGTAACAATTAAGGTTGCACCTGGATTCCCTGGTCCTGCCCCTGCACCAGGGAGCCATTAATCACTGCAGAGAAGAGTTATTAAGTTAAAGCAGAGTTTGAGCCAAGAAAACCTCCCAACCACGTTCATCTTCTATGAAAGTTGTTGGAACAGACAGGCTTAACCATGATGCTGCCAAAGGCTTTTTCCCATGTAGTGCTAGACTATGCATCCTCCATGGTTATCTTGAGTGGTTTGTAAACTTGGTTCCCAGCATGCACCATGTCAGATGAGCCTAGCAAACTTATCTGAGGAGGGCGGGATAGAGCTCAAGACAAAGCAAGATGACGTCATCAAGAGTGCAAGGTGAAGTGGTTGCCTTCGACTTCCCCTGGCCATCTCTCCTTGCAGGACCTGTTGCTTTTCAAATGCAACTTCTCGGAACCAGCAGGATGCATGAAAACAGGGTGTCCATTTTAAATGTGTTCCTGCAACTTTTTTCATTAAAACTTTAAGGGCCCAATTTTAATTTGTGGAATATTCCCGTTAATAATGAGATCTAATTAAGACATCCATTAAAAGCCCGTTAAAGTTAATTTAACGTAAAAATTCCAATAGAACTGTATTAGATTTTCTCCATTAAATTAACGTTATGGATTTTTAACGGATGTCTTAATTACACGTTATTATTAACGGGAATACTGTATTACACAGATTAAAATCAGGTCCTAAGTCAACTTGGAAAAGCTAAGAGCATGTTTTAACATTAAAGTCTCACATACCTAGTACACAGTTTGGAAGCGCAGGGGAAGATGCGCTTCTTCTAGCTGAGATTTTCTGTACAATGGAGAGTAATCTATGATAGATAAATCGGCCATCTCATTTACACGAAGGTTCTTTATTTCCATAGGACAAAAAGTCTGGATTGTATTGTAAATTGCTACTCAGATATAGGTGAAATATTTAAACTATTCTCAGCACAATATTCTGAAACAAAGGACTGTTTTGTGTTGTTGTTTTAATTACCAAGGTTATCCAAAAAGGGGGTGGGGGAGGCTTACAAGATGAAACCAAATACATCCTTTTCACCATTTATTATAAAGGCTGCCTGTTGGAAATGTCTTAGAAATTTTGACATGATCCCTAAATTCAACACTGGGATTTAAAATAAAATTTGAAGGAAAAAGAAAAAAAAAAAAACTTATTTACCTCCTAAGGAAAGTGTTGCCCTTATGCCACATATAATAGCAAATTGCTTTTTTTATGGCATGCATAACCTAGATGGGGAAAAATATGGTGCTTCAGGGAAGGAGGGGAAAAGTAAATGAAGTTCCAGGAATGTCATTCTGAAGTAATGAGGCATGGACAGAAAATATACCCCTCACATCATCGGATTGAGATGGCAGTCGAAATAGCTTCATTGAGTGTCAGTACTCATCCATCAATCAATCACCCACAAGGAAAAATAACAACAGTACCACGGGCTGGCTTTTATGGGATTTACTCGTGGGCATAGGGAACAGCGGCTCAGATATAGTTCTGACATGAAAAGCAAGGTGCTGATATTATTTTTTATGATAGGAGGATCATAAAGTGAATTGAGAACAGAGAGGTCTGTCTGCTTAACCTGTTCAACCAGAAATGAACGGAACTCAGCTGGAAAGGACCGTCTCTGGGTGGGTTGAGATTGAAGGGTGGATGGGGCTGAGCACTGTCCTTCAACAGGAGATTCTATTAAAGGGAGGTGGGGGTGGGGGATAATACATTATAGCACAGGGGTTCCTGAAGCTGATAAAAATCGCCTCTTCCAACCCAGGGTTATTAGGCGAAGCTACATAATTCAGATCCTCTGGAACCAACCAAAAGCAAACCCTGAGCTTGTGACCCGCCTCAGAGGACATAGTACAGTTCCGTTTCTCTCCTAAGAAGAAAATAAGAATAAATCTGCTGTTTCGACTATAATCTATATGGTTCTGTTAGTGCAATTTCTCTGGTGGGGTGAGGTGGGAGGCAAGAGACAAAAATATTGATAAATTTGGTTAGACTCCTGAGTTGTCACTTGGCAACTGTGAATGTCACTGCTGAGAGACAGCTGTTAATGTTCTCTGCACAAAACAAGATCCAAGCCGGCACCATGCCGTGCACAGCTCTTGGTATATTTCTAGACACTGGGCCTGTCTTCATTTGGCAAGCCTGTGAAGCTTCTAGAAACTTCTTCCTGGAGAGAAAAAAAAAAAAAAAAAAAAAAAGAACTTGAACTCAGGAGAATGTTTTTATCTGCTTGCATGCCACTTCCTTCCTTCCTCAGATAAGCTGGCACCACAGAAGTGGAGAATGATATGCAAATATCATGCAGATTGCCTCTGAGTACCTCCTCTTTCCAGCCACCCTTTGGGATCAGAGACAATGAGAGGTATCCTTCCCTTCTCAATGCCTCCTTCCAGCTAAGGCCACCAACCAGCTGAAATGTGAAGACACCATTAAAAAAGAAAAATGCTATATGCAAATATTTAAATTTTACATATTTCAGCAAATCACCGAATATACATCATAAGCCCTGACAGCACAAGGCCCAACAGGAAAATCAATTTATTCAGCAAATTCACTCACCGGATCTTGTTAGGCACCTACTGTGTGTATACTAGAAGTCGGACAGCCACAGTGAACAGTCACCTTGCCCCCCTATTTCTGACAGCACTGATTCAAAGCAGCCATTGGCCAGACATCTGAGGACAGTGTCCACTGAGGGTCAAAAATCCTAGTATTTTTACAGTAAGGAATTTTTCCTTGTAAAAAACATACCAGGGTAGGGGGAGATAGCTTCCAAATAAGTCAAGGCCTAAAAGTCACAAAATAAATTGGATAGCCCGGACAGCCCGCAAAGAATTTCACTCAGGCCACAAACAGATTTCTCTAAAAACACCCCCCACAAGATGCCTGCTTGGTTGTTTTGCTCTAATGTCCTGCGCAAAATCTCCTGAATTTTGTTGAAACTGAGAAAACAGTGCAGTGACATGTTGGGGGAGCATTTGTGAAATCAGATTAAATACAAGGAGGGAGGGTGCATATGAGTGTGTGCGTGCATTGTGTGTTCACACCTGTGTAGATGTGCATGAACTTCAGTGATGTATTCTAGGGTCTGGATAGCACTGTGATGAGAATCTTCTAAAAGTCAACTTGAAGAGACAAGTCACACAAGGTCCTGGGATTCCGTGTCATGATCTGCCTCTTGACAGGCTATCTGACAAGGCTCAGTTCTTCTTCTTTTTGGGGGGGGGGGGCGTCATTTTTAAATGTGTTAAATGTTTTTAAAGGGGGAGGAGGAGGGAAAAACAAGGAAGAGACAGCAGCATTCTCTTAAGAATAAAGAGATGGCTCAGAGGTTAAGAGCACTGGCTATTCTTACAATGGACCCAGGTTCTGGTCCCAGCACCCTCATGGCCACTCAGATTCTGGCCTCCAACTTCACCAGGCACACATGTGATGCTCATAAATATACATGTAGGCACTCACACATATGCATTAAGTAAAAGCATATAAAGCGTATTCCCATTATCTGCTCTTCTCTAAACAAGGAGTGCTAATGTGGAAATGAGTATAAAATCGCAACAATAAGGAAATATGTTGAAGGCTATAAACAACATGTACATCCATAGTTCTAAAGCAAATTTAGGGCTACCTGTTTTGAACAGGCAAAAGGCAAGAAACAAACAAAAAAATTCAAACTTCAACTTTTGGTTTATTTTGTTACCTCTGTGAGCTGTGAAAATGGTAATTTCATTTTCTCTCTTCTCCTGTGTGGCACTTTCTCAAAATATCTATAAAATACTTTTAGACAAAGATTGAGCTGGAGGAAGAGATGTGAATCTCCATCCCGCTAGATGGAGAACTGCATTACCATTGCAGGAAAAAAAAAAAAAATGAGCATTATCTTTAAGATTTCCAGGAGAGAATTTGACTTCTCCATCCAAAGTAAAAGGCCACGTATGTCTTTGGTTTCCTGTATCAGAGTCAGAAGCACACAGAGATAAACAATTTCCAATCTCGAGTTAAAGTCTCCTTCCAATAGTTAAGAACAGTCGGCTAACAGCCCTAGAAGTACCTCTAAAAATTATTCATGCGCAAGGCAGCCCAAAGCTTTTTTTTTGGGGGGGGGGGGAGGCTACAATAGTGGAAATGTTTTATGGATTAGAAATGGCCTGTTTTAAAATGCTAGTACCAGGTGGAATGATATTTCTGCAAGAGGACGGTCCGTTTCCTTTGAAAAAATATATTCGGAGTAAAATAGCTCTTCCAAGAAGTGACACCCTGACTTGACACCCTTCAGCATACAAATGACGTGTCAATAGCCATAGGAATGCTGGTCCACAATAAGGTAGGGCCTTCTACAATAAGGTCTGTTTGAAAGCGACAGATCAAATACAGACCCTTGGACTGTATTTATTTGCTTAAAACAGCTTTTGGAAATAAAAGTAATAACTTCGGTTGGAGTCCCCAGGAGATGTAAAAAAAAAAAAAAAAAAAATACATTGCTTTAAAAAATTCTAAATCTAAGCAGTCCCTTCAAGCCTTTCAGGAAATATATATTCAGTATGCTTTCTGAATGATTTTGCACCTGAAACCTCCATCTGACTGTCTGTCCCCAGGCGATGGCTAATACTCATAGAACGAACAATCTCTGCTTATGTCTCGACTGTGGAACTGTTTCCGGTCCTATTTTCACTTTCTAAATGACTTCTAGAACATTCCGGAGTCATAAATGTGTGTGTCGATGTTAGAGGACCGGAAGTTCTACCTGTCTGCGAAGAAACAATTAAAACAGGGTTGTTCTGCCTGGAGAGAAAGCTGCAGAAGCCGGAGCCCAGATGGCAATCCTTTACCTTCTTCACAGGCAAATGTAACAAACCTGCAGGAAAGTGTCCTTTGGCTCTGGGTTCCGTGTCACAAAGCTGCAGCTTGCAATATCCTTATAGGTCTCTTCTCGTCTCCCGGGAGTTTCTTTCTGAGAGTTGGATCCCATCGGTATGAAACTTGAATTTTCAAATATCCAAGTTGACCTGTGATACCCAACTGTTTCTGGTTCTGCAGCACTCTGCTGTGACAAGCTGGGAAATGTCCCCTGCATCCATTCCAGATCTGGGGTTTATCTTTTTTTTTTTTTTTAAATGAAACTGGGGGCCGGGTGGTACGGAAGGGTTCGGGATGAATCTTCAGGAACCTCATTTATCCTTGCTTCTAGGACAGGGAGGCAAAGGATTTCTTTACATTAGGAAAGCAGACTAGATGTTTTCAAAGAAAAGAACTGCAGTCATACCTGCAACACGGTTTGTTTGGGATGTTCTGTGCCTGGCCACTACTCTCTCCTGCATGCTGTGTGTGTTTGCTGGTGCACCAGGAAGAGAAAACAGGCTGTTCTGTGCCGAATGCAGCAGACTGGATGGCTGGGAACACAGTGCTGTACATATTTGTATATACTGACTCTATCGCCGCGTATGGACGCAGATTTTCTTATATTTACTTAATTCCGTTTCCTACCAGACTGGCCCACAATGCGGAATTGTTTTGCATTGGAAAAAAACAAAAAACAAAAACAATATGCTTGTCATTCTGCACCCTCCCCCCCCTCCTCTCCCCCCCCCCCCCCCCATCACTCTCGTTAGCTTATGGAAGAATTAGGGCTGGGTTTCTTAAGAAATTTTAAGAACCATGTCCGTCTGCCTGCATGAGCCCTATCCAGTCGCCGGGTCCAAGGAGAAACCGATGCCCTAACTCTGAGTTTTTCCTCTAAAGGCATGCTTTATCCCATGGGAAAACTCCAAACTCACCCATGTAGAATTAGCCTCTTTGTATTTTATCTAATAGTGCCTGGGAAACAGAAACAAAACAAAAAAAGAAGTTTGTTTTTTTTTAATGTCTTCTTTAGAGGATGAATTCATAATTGTCAAAATTTGAAACATTAGCTTAATTTTGTTTTTATGACCCTGTGCTTCAACTCCTTATTTATTCTGTTACTGTTGTAATGGGGCCCCAGGCCATTCCTGACATCATCGTGTTCCTCCTCAGCATTAAGGATGTTTTTAAAATTACACAGATTATTGAGCCAACAGGCTGTTTTAATCAAAACCATGTTTCACTTGTTTAGGAGGGTTATAAATTGTCCTTGCAATGAAGACAGGAGAGGGAAAAAAAGAAAAGAAAGAATAAAAATAACAAAACCTAGTGCTCCACTAGGAAGATTATACCACCGTGTGGCCAAACAGATCCATCACAGACAGGCACCTAGTGCCTGCTTCCCTAGGAATCTGGAAAATACTCCCTTGGTTTCCCCAAGACCCTGAAATTCATTTTCAAGGCCAATACTGTTTGCATATCTCCAAAGGCCTTTGCCACCTCATCACCACCCAAAGGCAAATGGTCCAACAGGGAAATGATCTTCCAAGTGGAAAGATGAATACTTTAGAAAAGATGGACCTCTTTTCATCGGTTGTTAGGTGCCACCAGCCTGTCGCCATCTCCACCCCTCACTGTAAACAATCTGCCGTGACATCCCTTAGGACTTAAATCAGGTCAACAATAGCGACCTGATTAGCCCCTTGAGGAATAAAAATGACTTCGGCATAGACCCACTTCAAGCATGTGCCTGCCTACACTGCCCTTGCCTGGAAGTTACCTGCAGAAAGAGACCATTTTTTTAATACAATTTTAGCACTAGAAATAAATTCTGATAGTGGAAATGAAAAAGCCCTTAAATTATATCACAAAAGCCATGAAATTTTTACATCTAAAGAGTGGGCTTTTTTTAAAGGAAAATCATTCTACTTTGAAAGAGTGATTAAAACCTTAAATAACTGATAATACTTTTAGCTGCTGTGAAAACATAACAACCAAGGTTTATGGAGCCCCTAATTTCCATCAAAAAATGCTGTCTATATTATTTGCATTTTTAAACTTGATAACTCTTTTTGTTCGTAACAGCAACAACAACAAAAAGTCCTTTTTTTCCCACTCAGTAGTTATTGAAAATAGACCATTCCTACCCGAAACCTCATGGTGACCTGCATCAGAAGTCTCAGCTGCCAATATAAGGACCTGGGTGTGCTTACTGATGATTTTGCCAGATGTTGTGATGCTATAGACAATGAACACAGTTCTGGAATCTATTGGTGACGGTGCTAGATGGCGGAGGCGCCTCCCAACACCATTAGCTTGGCAGGTGTTTGCCATTTCAGACTTCTACTTTGGCCAATTTGGGGGGGGGGAGGAAATTAAAAGAGTAAAGAGACAGAAAAAAAAAAACATACACACAGATGCACTTAAAACATGAAAAGAATTATTTATATGATAAAAATATATTTAGATTTTCAAAGCACAAGACTGAATTGAAGTGTTCTTTTTATGCTTCCTGGAGATGGTTCTGTTAAATGTCTTTCTACGTCAGGCTTTAATAAATCTGTAATGACATTTGATGGATTGATTTCTGCCTGCGTGTGGTTTTTAAAGATGGCAAGAAAGGAGAGAGGCAAAGAGGGGGTGATGGGGGGGGGGAGTAAAGCACTCTCCCTCAACAAAGCCAGAGGAGGCAGGGCATTGGGAGGCTGCTCCTTCTTGTAGTCCTGATAGCCTCACTTCCAGCAACTGCTCTCACGCCCAGCTGTCAGTGTGGGTCCTATTTCAGATGCTGGCACCCCTTGCCTGTTATCTTGACTAGCTCTGCAGACTCCCCTATCCCACCAGCCCACAGCCGAGTCATTAATAAGGACATTTCAACAGAGACACAGGTGGTCTGCCATGCTGTGGATGGCCCCGCTTTCCTTACTGTAGAGGGATGGTCCTGTCAGACACTCGGTTTCCCTCTGGGGTCCCCTCCATTTTCTTTAATGTCCTGGGAGAGGGGAATTCTGTGTCACACAAGCTGCCCAAGGAGATACCAGTGCCCAAGCTGAAGTGACGTGTGATCTGTGCACGGTGGCTCACAGCTTTCAGTAGCTTGCTTGGCTGCATTGGAACCGAGCTTGTTAAATGGGATAGCTGCAGGGCCACCTGTCAGTCTAATTCCATTGCTATGCTCCACGTGTAGCTGTCACACAGGACAGGACAGGCTAAATACAGCAAGGCACAGAAGTAGTGAAGGCCTGATGATGGGATGATCAATCTGGCACAAATCCAGGTGGGATGTGGTTGTTTGTTTGTTTTCTTGAGGACCTAGTATGTGCTGACTCTGAAGGCTACTTTGACAAATTAAAATGGCAGTGGCTTGTGAGAAATGGCAGCTACTAATAGGGGCTGCGCTAACATCTAGGCTCAGTCATATGCCGATGGTGACATTAGAGAAGGTTGCAGAGGAAGGAGACCCATATCGTGTGAATATGCGGATGACAGAAGCACGGAGGTGGCCCAGCCAGCCTGAAGTCACTGGATTCCAAAAGGAAATTGTGTCGAAGGTAAAATCTAGGGCATTTGCTAGATTAATGCCTAAAAAGAACACTAAAAGGGGCTGGCCAGATGGTTCAGTGGTTAAGAGCACCTGCTGCTCTTCCAGAAGACCTAGGTTGGATTCCCAGCACCCACATGAAGGCTCACACCTGTTTATAACATCAGCTCCAGGGGATCTGGTGCCTTCATCTTTGCCTCTGTGGGTATATACCAGCATGTGATATGCAGGCATCCATGCAGAAAAACATCCATACACACAAAAATAAATAATAATGCATTTTTAAAGAACCTTAAAGAAACAAGGGTAGGACAGCAACATGGCTTAGCAAAGACGTCCTTGCCATCAGCCTAAAGATTTGAGCGTAATCTCCAGGAATCAACCGTGAGAGGAAAGAAATAAGTACTGTTAGTTGACCTCTGACCTCCGAATGTGCGCCATGGAATTGAAGACAGTTCCTCACAGACAAGTCATAGGCTAACACACCAGTCCCTCGCTGACATTCGTGTCCCAGGTGGTTACGGGTAGTGCTGACAATCTAACACTCCCACTGACAATGTAGCCAAGGATGACCTTGAACTCCTGATCTTCCAGCTTCCGCCTCCCAAGTGATAGGATGACAGGTGTGCGGTCCCACACATGGATTAACAGTCTTGATCTTGAATGATTCCCCCAATTAGCCTGTAGAGCTGTTGGGAGGTCCAACAGTTAAGAGGCGGGGCCTATGGGAAGTCTTTAGTCATGGCTCTCAAAATGCATGATGAGACTCCAGTCCCCACCTCTCGCCTTTACTTTCAGGCCATGAAGTGAGCTGTTTGACTCCACCATACATAGCAGCCACAGTGCCCTACTTTCCACAGTCCTAGAGAACATGTCCAGTGAGTCATAGACTTTACCCCCAACACTGAACCCAATGGCCCTTTTCTCTTTTTACGTTTCTTGTGTCAGGTATGTCATTATAGGGATGGGCAGCGGAATCTTCACAAGAGGAATAGAAAAGGTCAGGATGGCAGCAAAGGGGCTTTAAACAGTTACTATCAGGTATGTGGGTTCATACCTGTAACCCCAGTACTCAAGAGGCTACGGTTCACACATTCAAGGCAAGCCTGGTCTAAACAGAGTGAGTTCCAGCCAACTTGGGGTACAGAGTCAGATCTTATCTTCTGAAAATCTCTGGTGAGGAACTCTGAGAAACAAGGGACTAGGGTGTTCACTCTCCCTTCCAATCCATAGAAAGCTGTGCAGAGTAACTGGTGTTGAAGTCAGAAGCAGAGCGGAGCAACACACAGGGAAGCCGCCAAGGACTGTGGGTAGAGCACCCAGAAGCCTAGCTCACTTAAAACCCAAACTCCTGCAGACTGGGAGGCAGCTAGCTCAGTAGTAAAGTGCCTGCCTCTTACACATGACCCTAGGTTTGATCTCCAGTACTGTAAAAGAAAGAAAAAGGGGAGAGAAAGAGGGAGGGAGGGAGGGAGGAAGGGAAGCAGGGAGGGAGGGAGGGAGGGAGGGGGGAAGGAAGGAGGGAAGGAGGGAGGGAGGGAGGGAAGGAGGGAGGGAGGGAGGGAAGGAGGGAGGGAGGGAGGAAGGGGGAAGGAAGGAGGGAAAGAGGGAAGCAGGGAAGGAGGGAAGCAGGGAGGGAGGGAAGCAGGGAGGGAGGGAGGGAGGGAGGGAGGGAGGGAGGGAGGGAAGGAGGGAAGCAGGGAGGGAGGGAGGGAGGGAGGAAAAGGCAATGAGAATCAGGAACTCCAGGCCTATGGTGGAACTCTTGACCAACATGTATGAAGCCCTGGATTTAATACCCAGTGCTGAAAAAAGCATGCTACAATAGTACCACATGTGCTGCTCTATCCATGTACTCACCTATCAAAAATTCTAGCTGTAGATATAACACAACCAAAAAATGGAATGAGGAAAGTTCCCCCTTGTGTGAGAAAATGCCATGAAGCTATCGTAATTTTTAAAATGCAGGAGCTGAAGGTTAAAGAGATGACTTGGATTAAGAGTGCTGGCTGCTCCGGAAGAGGTCCCTAGCTTGGTTTCCAAAACCCACATAGCATCTTACAGATGTCAACTAATTCAGTTCCAGGGGATCCAACACTCTCTTCTGATTTCCAAAGGCTCTGGACCCTCACACACAAGGTACACATACACAAACACACAATACACATAAATAAAAATAAAATAAATCTTAAAATTCAGAAACTGGTGGAGAAGCAACCAGACAACTCCATGAAAAATTAGATATTCCACTTCTTGGAAATATGTAAATAAGAATTTAGTATACTACAGAAGTGGAATTTTAAGTTTATGAGGAAAAGATGCAGTAATAGTCATGAGCGCTGCATGCACAGTTGGTAAACTTATCAGGGCCTAAATTTCCTCTATGTCTTTCTAGATATACATTGCAAAATTCATTAATGTAATCTGAAAACAGAATCATAAAATAACTAAAGAATAATGTAAGCAGGAAACAGGTGCGGGTCAGGAAGTTACTGTCAGGCTTAGAAGCTTTGGTTCCTGACCTTACATTCTTTCTCCATGACACTGAAAAGAAATCATGAAATGCAGAGGAACACACCCAAAAATATCATCAAAAACATTGTAAATACAATGAAAAGTCAGAAATGGTGTGAAGCCATATTAGCATAAGATTTACTGATATAACTCATGGTACAGTGTGGGATATCTCTAAGGAATATAAACACCTTTGTTGTTTTGAGGCGGAGTCTCCTCGGGTACTAGCTGAGGCTGACCTAGAACTCCTGATCCTCCTGCTCCCTAACCCAGAGTCTTGGAATTACACACGTGTGTGCCACCACTTCAATTTATGAGGTGCTGGGGATGGAATCCAGGGATTCCTTAGTACTAGGCAAGCAATTTACCCACTGAGCACATCCCCAAAACATGAACATCTATTCAAATAGACTGTGTGGGGTAAAACCTACTGAGTGGATAATACACAAATAATCTCAAATGGTCAGTCAACACAACAGGAAGCATCAAAAGACTGCAGTGACCAGACACTGAGTAAAATATGAAGAAATCTATTTTACTTTTTAAACAGACAAAAACAAAATCAAATGTTGCCATTATTAGAGAAGGCTCACAGAAGATTGCCGGGTTCCAAACATATTGCTGCTGGCAGCAAAACTGGATAGGAGCCTTCTAGAAATTTATTAAATAGCATACATCAGGTTCCCTAAAATGTGCATGCATTTTGATTAATTAATCTTTCAGAGATTTTCTATAATGGCATGCAGGAATTTAACATGGTGAGAATGTTTGGTCACAACATTGGGTAAGATTGTGAACTAGTTACACACTAGGGATCCAGAGAAAATAGTTGTAGCCTCTGGAGAAGACACAGTCGCAGATCCATGAAACCAACACAGTCAGGGACTGGGGAGATGGCTCAACCAGTAAAGTGTTTCTTGTGCAAACATGAGGGCACAAACCCATGCAAAGCACCAGATATGTGGTGTGGTGCCTGCTTGTAATCCCAGCTCCAAATCCTGTCTCATTTAAAAAAAAAAAAAAAATCTAAGCAGCCTCCCTCTGTGTGTCCTTGAGGATATTCCTCATTGAGTCACAGAGAAAAATGTGTGGTGCCCACAACAGAGATGACATACCAGAGCCAACCATGGCTGTAGGTTACACTACAGGCATACACTATATGAAGAGATAAATCAAGCCAGCTCCAAGCTTCCAGCCCTACTCTATGGCAGCTCAGTCCTATTCCATCCTGACACCATCCCTGCTTCAGGACCATCATCACATATATGGAGTCAGCAGCCTGGGCACAGAGAGAATGGGACAGTCACCTGTTAAACTAGTCTTCAGGTATTAACTTGAAACATTTTACACAATCCACATTAAAATATCACCAAAAATTTACTGTGTATCAGGTTCTCAAATGGTGTCTTGGTTAGGGTTTCTATTGCTGTGAAGAAACACCATGACCTCAAAGTTTCTTAAAAAGAGAACTGTTTAATGGGTTACAGTTCAGAGATTAGTCCATTATCATCCTAGCAAGAAGCATGGTGGCATGGAGGCAGACACGGTGCTGGAGAAGGAGCTGAGAAGTCTACAGTTTGATCTGCAGGCAACAGGAAGTAAACTGTCAAGTAGGTGTGGCTTGAGCATATGAGATTTCAAAGCCTGCCTCCACAGTAATACACTTCCTCCAGCAAGGCCACACCCACTCCAACAAGGCCACGCCTCCTAATAGTGCCACTCCCTATGGACCAAGCATTCAAACACATGAGTCAGTGGGGAGTCATACCTATTCAAACCAACACTAAGGGATTATATCGTGATCTTTTACAGTTGTGTGAAAATGTACATTGTTGGCAGGAGACCTTGGAATTGGAAACTTTAGCCAAGATCATGCTTTGTGTTCCTCCAAAGAAGTTGTCTCAGGGTGTCTATTACTGTGATGAAACACCAGGACCAAAAAGCAAGTTGTGTTGGGGAGAAGTGGAGTATTTGGCTTACATTTCCATATTGCTGTTCATTGTTGAAGGAAGTCAGGACAGGAACTCAAACAGAGCAGGATCTTGGAGGCAGGGGCTGATGCAAAAGCCACTTACCCTGGCTTGCTCTGTCCTCTTTCTTATAGAACACAGAACCACTAGCCCACGAACCAGGAACGGCACTACCCACATGGGCTGTGCTCTCCCCCCATTGGTCACTGTTTGAGAAAATGTCTTCTGGTTGGACCTCAGAGAGGCATTTTTTCAACTGAGGCTCCTTCCTCTCTGCTCACTCTAGCTTATGTTGAGCTAACAAACAAACCAGCTAGTAAAGACATCAAGTTCATGAAGAAGCTCCTGTGCACTGATGTTGGTAAAATCTTGGAGGAGAACCTCTGGAAGCAGAGGGAAACAGATCTCTATAAATTTGGGGGCCAGCCTGATTGACGCAGAGAATTCCAGAACAGTCAGTGGAGCTGCAGATCTGTGGGTCTGGACCTCTGGCCGCCCAAGACCAAGAAAAGTCATTGTAACAATCCTGTCTAGGAAAAAAAAAAAATCAAAGGAGATGGAGTAAGAGTTGGGGGTGCTGGCAAGATGGCTCAGCAGTTTTGAGCAATGGTTGCTCTTCCAGAGGACCTGGGTTCCATTCTCGGCATATCGCTTAGACAAGGTTTCTCTATGTAATCCTGGCTTGTCCTGGAAATCACTTTGTACATCAGGCTGGCTTTGAACTTAGAGATCCACCTGCCTCTGCCTTCCAAGTGCTGAAATTAAAAGTATGTGCCACAACTCTCCAGCAAAGAAAAAATACTTTTAAAAATTTATATATGTCTCATGAGGAATCTGAGTTTGGTGACTTAGACTTAAAGTCACAACTAAGGCAGTAAGTTCATAAGTCTGAGGTCTACCATAGGCTACAGGGTGAGTTCCAAGCTAGCCTGAACAACTGAGTGAGAACTTGTCTCAAAATAAAAAGTAGGGTGGGGACGTAGCTCGGTGGCCTAGGACTTCCTTAGCATCTTTATCCCCAGTGCTACAGAAAGCAAAACAGAACAAAAATCATATAAAGAGGGATAACTAGAAGAAGAAAATCCCTCAAGTTAAAAATAAGCGTCAACAATATGGCTCAGGGGTGTTTGCTGCCAAGTCTGCTAACCTGAGTTCAATCCCTGGGACCCATAAAAGAGACCAACTCCTAAGTTGTCTTCTGTCCTTCCTCACTGTGGCACATGCACCTGCACACATTTACAACATATAGTAAATAAAAGTGATTTTATAGCCAGGCATGGTATCACATGCCTTGAATTCCAGCCCCCAGGAGGCAGAGGCAGACAGATCTCAGTGAATTCAAGGCCACCCTGGTCTACAGAGTGAGTTCCAAGATAGCCAGGGTTACACAGGAAAATCCTCCCTCAAAAACCAATTTATTGTTATTGTTGTCCTTAGAGAGGTCAGATACACTATCTCTGGCAACCTGTAGAACAGACTTGAAACTTCCCATTGAATGACCCTCAATCACCTCTGGGCCATTCCTGGCCGTTAGGCTGGCATCAGCAGCAAGTCAATCTCCTCTTCATGTTGGTCCTTATCCTCAGCAGCAGCAGCCCCCAGGAGCTAGTTTGAAATGCACACTCCCAGGTCCCAGCCCTACCCAAGCAT
Organism: Phyllotis vaccarum; assembly: GCA_033318265.1. Taxonomy (NCBI): domain Eukaryota; kingdom Metazoa; phylum Chordata; class Mammalia; order Rodentia; family Cricetidae; genus Phyllotis; species Phyllotis vaccarum. The sequence goes on from JARWLC010000001.1 coordinate 196,997,492, forward strand.
CTGCAATATGCACAGAGGTCACCGGGAGTCCTGTGGCCACAGACAAACCACTGTCATGTACCACAAAGCGCCAACACGGATGCCTGTGATTGTTTGCGCATGTTAAGTCCCGGCCCCAATCAGAAACTTGCTTGTCAGACTAATTATACTTATGGGTGTTCTGTGACTTGCTGTATTCCCAGAAAAAGAAAGAAAAATGAAGTTCTCTTTCAGGTTTTCAGGGTAGATAATGTCAAATATTTACAGAGCAAACATCATTCTAGAGGCACACCATTCTCTTCCTGCTGATTAGGAGGCTGTCAATCAAACTGTGACAGGAGGCCTGTCAACCCTTTCAATAGACGGAAACCTCCTGTCATCCTGGCTAAACCATGTGTGCTCCCATGGTAGGGGTGCAAGGAGCAGGCTCCCAAGGCAGGCCATCAGTGCAGCACCCCAGAAAACAGAAAACCTGCCTCTGTGCAAGGGGATAGCTTGAGGCTCCCTGCCCAGTGAAGATGCTGGAGGAGGGAAGACCAGGGACTTTGTGTTAGAATAAGATGCTCCAACATTAACTAAAGGTTCTCAAAGGGCCAGCAGCATCTTCATCAGCGCTGATATAACACGCACGGTAGCCCTGCTCCAGGATGGAAGAGGTTCGAAATGAGGCCTGAGATGTCCATGTGCCTAAGGCTCCCAGCTCCTCCACTTCTTCTTCCTTCTCCTCTGAGATCAGACATTGAGAATCAGCACCTACCTGCCATGGTAGTACATGGCACAAGTCTGTAATCCCAGATCCAGGAAACAGAAGCAGAAGAAAAATTGAAATTTTGAGGTCAGTGTGGTCTATGTAGCAAATGCCGGGCCAATGAGGGGTTACCAAGATAGACCCTATCTCAGCAAACAATGAGGAAGAGGAGGAAGAAAGGAAAAGGAAAATGAAAGATAAAAAGAAGGGATGGAGAGAGAGAGGGAGGGAGGGAGAGGGAAGAAGAGCCAAAGGAAAAAAAAAAGCAGAGGGGAAGAGAGAGCCAGAGGAGGAGGGAGGGGAAAAAGGTAGCCTGCTCTGAGTACCTGCCTCTCTCAGTGTGAATCTCCAACCAGGAGCTTTGGAGTTAACGCAGGAACTTGAGTGAAGACAGCAGGTCAAAAGAGCCCAGCCCTGCAACTGAACAGACTGTGTCTTCACAACACCCTAGGATGCTCGGCACATTGAATCAAGGCCGTCATCTGCATCGCACAGTACATCAGAGTCCCCTCGGGTAGCTGACACATGCAGGTCTCTAGGTCCACCTAGGTTAAATAATTGGATTGTGTGGAGAGCAAGAGCAGAGAAATAATATAAATACTCCACCAGATGCTGTGGTGTGTGTCTGGTGGTGGTGGCACAAACCTTTAATCCCAGCACTTAGGAGGTAGAAGCAGAATGATCTCCCTGAGTTTGAGGCCAGCCTAGTCTACAAAGTGAGTTCCAGGACAGCCAGAGAAACACAGAGAAACCCTGTCTCAAAAAATAAAAGTAAATAAAACCTAGGTTTAATGAGAGTTCTGCCCCATGCTCATACATTTGAATGCCTGTCTTCAGTTGCTGGTGCTACTGGGTAGATTATGGGGACCCACAACCCTATTGGTGGAAGTATTTCACTGGGCGTAGGCTTTGAGAGTTCAAAACTTCCTCCCCATTCAAGTTTGCCCTCTGCTTCATGACTGTGGTGCATATGTAATCTCTCAACTTCCTCTTCCTGTTTCTAAATCTCCAGCTGGCTGCCAGGCTTCCCAACTATAATGAATTCTTATCCCACTGGAACTAGAAGCCAAGCTAAGCTCTTTCTTCCCTAAGACACTTGGTCATGTCGTTTTATTACAAGGACAGCAGAGTAACTAATCCAAGGAAGAAAAGAAATCTCTCCAAATGTGCAAATGTTTCCCTACATCTTGCATGGTTCTATATAAATGAAATAAGATGAAAGCCGGGTGTGTTACATTACACTTCATAGAATGGAATAAAAACAGGTAAAACTAAATTTAAAGGTATACTTTATTAACACAAGATGTTGATTCAACATTGAATCAATGTAAAATAAATTAATGAGGCCAGCATTTCAGGAGACCCTGAATTCCATCCCCAGTACAGCGGACACTCAGTTTAGTGGTACACACTGTAATATCCCAAAACCCAGAAGGTAGACACAGACAGGAGGATCTGGAGTTCAAGGTCATTCTCAGTTATATAGCAAACTGGAGGACAGCCTGGGATACATGAAACCCTGTCTTTAAAAAGAAGAAAAAGAAAAAAGGCTGTTTGCTGCCCCCTTCTAAGTCTCCAAATTCTTAAGCACATTCACATGAAGAGCACATTGAGTCTGAACCTGTCTCAAGCACGTGGCAGCCTCCTGTGTCTGATCACTATATTGGATAGACTGCTGTGCTTTGAATGTCCTCTCAAAATCTTCAGGAAATCCAGGGGCTACGGCTATGGCACATACCTATAATCTCAGTGCTTTGGCAAGCAGAGGCAGGATGGTCAGGAGTTCAAAGTCACCCTCAGCTACATAGTTAAGATCCTGTCTCAAAAACCAAATTAAAGCTTGTGGCGTGTGTCATTGTAACACCATTGATGGACGTACCGTTAAGAGGCAATGAGGGACAGGGGTTGCTGAAGTGAGGATGCTGTTAAGAACACTGCCTGCCAGAAGATCTGGGTTTGATTCCCAGCACCCACAAGGTGGCTCAGAACAATAGGCACACACATAGGTATAAGTGATTTGGTTTTGTATATGCATGTATATCTTCATGTGTGTGCCTGCTTCCCAAAGAGGCCAGAAGACAGTGCTAGACCATTGAGAATGGAAGCCATAAATAGTTGTGAGCCACCATGTATGTGCTGAGAATTAAACCCAGGTCCTCTGCAATAGCAATAAATACTGTTAACTTTGGTGCTATCTCTCCAGCCCCAATAAAAGACATTTTTTTAAAGCAATTCAATTTTGCCAGTGAATGAATGCTGTTACCACCAGTTTTATCACCTAAGGAGTGAGATTACCTAGGCTTTCAGGCTTTCTCTCTAGGTCAGTGGTTCTCAACTGTATGTAACTATGCTGTAACCCTTTCACACAGTTCCTCATGCTATGGTTCCCCCGACCATAAAATCACTTTGTTGTTACTTCATAACTATAATTTTGCTACTTTATGAGTTATGATATAAATACTCGATATGCAGGATATCTGATATGTGACTCCCCCCCAAGAGGTCACAACCTTCCAGGGACTCTGAGATTCCCCAAGCCTGTTAGGGGACCTTGGTAAATATTTGGCCCTGAAGCATTCAGAGCTTCCAGAGCTGCTTTCTAAATTAACCACACCCCATAACCCCCCTTTCTTCACTGCAGGGTTCATCTAGCCGTCAGCCAGAGAGATCATTTTGTTGAAAAGACTCATGATGGAGTGAACAAAAGCTTATGAAATAAACTCTAATCCCCAAAGGAACACTCACTAAAACTCTACTCATACTAAAATATTCAATTTATGGCCTATATTGAATCTTCTGTCTATAATTTATTACCCTAAGTATGGAGCAGTTTTTTTTTTTTTTTTTTAGTACAAACCAATTTTGATGTACTTTACTATTTTCCTTGCCTCTATGAAAGCAGAAATAATACATTTTTCAGAGAGATTAGAAGACAAATGCAGAGGAGATTTGCAGGGGTGCCACCTCCTATTTCCTAGGTTCCTTCAGACATTAGCTGGAGGCCCCGGATGTGTTTGGAGTTTCAATTGCTCACTATTCCCAGGAGGTCCTGGTAGAAGCTGAGCACCACAGTTCTTAAATCAAAAATGGGGCCAGTGAGATGTCTCAACCCATAAAAAAAATGCTTACTCTGCAAGTCTAAATGACCTGAGTTCCATTCCCAGAAGCCATGATGCAAGAGAGAACCAACTCCCAAAAGTTATCCTTTGACACCCAACACACAAGTTTGTCCAGCCTGGTCTACAAAGTGAGTCCCAGAACAGCCAGGACTACACAGAGAAATGGTATCTTCAGACAAATAAAAGAAGTTGTTTGTACTAACTGGTTTTATGTAAACTTGACACAAGCTATATCATTAAAAGGAGGAAACCCCAAGAGAATGTCTCCATAAAAATCAGGCTGCAGGCAAGCCTGTAGGGCATTTTATCAATTAGTGATTGAAGGGGGAGGGCCCAGCATATTGTGGATGGTGTCATCATTGGGCTGGTGGTCTCGGTTCTATTAAAAAAAAAAAAAATTTAAAAAGCCAGCTGAGCAAGCCATGGGGAGCAAGCCAGTAAGCAGCACCCTTCTATGGCCTGTGTATCAGTTCCTGGCTCCAAGTTTCTGCCCTACTTGAATTTCTGTCCTGACTTCTTCAGTGGTGAACTGTAATGTGGAATTATAAGCCAAATAAACCCTTTCCTCCCAAGTTGCATCTGGTCATGGTGTTTCATCACAGCAATAGCAACCCTGACTATGACACTACTGTTCTGAAAAATAAGAAAGAACACAAATTAATGAAATAAAAACTGAAGACTGCCCAAGGGTGATATAAGACTTCACCAAGAACTGGCATCTGAGCAAAGGTCTAAGAAGCAGAGGGAGAGGATAGTTCACAGATCTGAAGAAAGAATAGCTGCAATGGAGTAGATATAACCTGTTATAGGGTGTTTTCTGTGTGTGTTAGTGGATGTACATGTAGACACATGTTTCCTGTCCTGACCTTCCAGTCCCTAATAACCAACTCAGAAGCTGAATATAAATTAAAAATGCTCAGTCAATAGCTTGGGCTTGTTACTACCTAATTCTCACATTTCAATTAACTCATACATCTATTTATGCTTTACCATGTGGTTCATGGCTTGTTACCTCATTTTCTACATAGCCTGCTTGCTTGGTGGATGGCTGGCATCTCTCCTGACCCTGCCCTTCTCCATCTCATCATCCTTAATCTGTTTGCCCCACCTATACCTCCTGCCCAACTATTAGCCAATCGGTGTTTTATTAAACCAATTTGAGTGACAAATCTTTACAGTATACAGAAGGATTATTACAAAATATGCATATTTGTGTAGGTGCATACACATGTACATATAAGTATGCATGTACATGTGCATGTTTTCATGTAGAGGCTAGAGATCTACATCAGGTGTTTTCTTTAGTCATTTGATACTATTTATTCTTTAAGACAGGGTCTCTCATTAAATTTAGAGCTTATCCATCAGCTAGACAGGCTTTCTACCCTGGGATTCTCTGTCCCAGCTTCTCCAAGCATACATGTGCCACCACAGCTACTTTTAACATGGGCACGAGGAATTGAACTCAGATCTTCATACTTGCCCATCAAGCACTTCACCAGTGGAGTCATCTCCCAGGTCTGGTCAGTGTTTTTAAAGGAGGCCTCTGGATACTGTACTTGGAATTGACTCTCAGACCACAAATGAAGGAAGATTGGGTAGAGAACTGATATATTCAACTTAGTAAATAATGCTGGGGTGAATGGACTAGGGTAGTGATGGTAACTAAAGACATAAGAAGACATAATTGGATTTTAAATACATTTTCAAATTAAAACCATGGCAATTGACCTGATGGTAAATTTGTGTTATAAAAGCAAGGTGAGTTCTAAGGATGACTTCAAGCCTTAACCTGATATTAAAAATATCAACAAACTAGAACAGTTGTTTTCTAAGCAGGGAGAATTATGTTTACAGGGGAACTATTAGAAGTTCAACTTTGACATGTCACATTGGAAATTGATGTTACATAATAAATTTCCCTGATGTGGGATGTCTTTCTGTACACTGTGAACTACCATTGAATAAAAAAAGGAATTGTTTGGGTCTATGGAAAAGCAGCTTAGAGACAGGTAATAAATCCAAACATAGATAAAAGAGAAAGGTGGGGTGAAGGGAGACACTGTGAGCTGCTGCCCAAAGAAGCAAAATATAAAGAAATACAGGTAAACCATGAACCATGTGGCAATACATAGATCAATAAAAGTGGGTTGAGTTGAGTTGAAAAGCTAGCAAGTAATGAGCCTGAGCCATAAGTCAAGAAGTTTGTAATTAATATAAACTTTTGTGTGATTATTTGGGGCTAAGTAGCTGTGGGACTACAGGTCCTAACCTTGGGCCAGAAGGACCAGAAACTTCTGACTACATTTCCCCAAAATTCTGCATATAAAATAAGAAATGTTTATTAATTCCCTATTAATGTCAGAAAATCAAAGGCAGATCTCCTGAGGGCCTTCCAGGAGGCAGAATCCAGAGGTCATCTGAGGTTGTGTGAAGACTCAACTAAGGGTAAGAGACCAACTTCCAAAATGGTACCCAACTACTTCCAAAATGGCACCCGACTTATTTCTAAAATAGCACCCCCACATAACCACTGCAGGGAACTTCATTTCTTTGCTATGGGATAATGCTGAGTCAATTATTTTATAAGTGGCTGCAGAACCTCAGTGGGACTGAGAAAAGCCAGGCAGGTCAGGAAAACTTTACATTACAAATGGCTCCCAGCATGGGACACGAACCCACAGCCCTGAGATTAAGAGTCTTGTACTCTACCAATTGAGCTAGCATGGCAGTGACTCTGGCCACATGTGGCTCCAGCCTCTGCCAGTGGTTGCAAAGCCAGAGGCAAGTGGCATTTGGGGGAATTTGTGCCCCACATTGGGTGCCAGATATTACACTAATTCTACTTGATCTTATAATAAAACCCAAAGCCAGATATTGAGGGAAAGCTGAAAGACCAGGAAACAGAGAAACAAGCCATATTTAGTTCTCACCTAGCCAATTCCTCAGACCTAAAGGGGTAGATCCTACCTACATGAACCCTCAGACCAAATGCCTCTGAGTCTCAAAGGGAATGACATCACAGGTGAAGGGCTGAACTCCTGCCTCCTCCCACCCAGGCCTCTCACTTCCTTATTCAACTTTCCCAGTGCTAGGGTTAAAGGTGTGTGCCACCACTGGCTGGCTCTGTTTGGCCTTGAACTCACAGAAATCCAGAAGATCTCTGCCTCCCAAGTGTTAGGATTAAAGGCCTGGATCACCACTCCCTGGCCTCTGTGGATAAACCTGTGTGTGGCTTGGCTCTGTCCTGATATTCGGGGCAACTTTTGTTAGATATACAATATATAACCACAATTCCTGGCTGCCCCTGAGCCACCCAAAAGTCAAGGCAAGAATCACAATGTCTCAACACCTGTCTCAGAAATCATATTCCATTACTCCAGTTGGGACTATATTTTGTCATATACAAGGTAATTACCAACTCAACCCCCATTCAAACAGTGGGAAATTTAACTTCATTTCCTGGAGGAAATTGTAACACAGAATTTGCAATTAAAAAAAAAAAAACTCAGTTGCTTACCAAACACTCAAGTAGGGTTATGATTTAAGTGTGAAAGGTTCCCATAGATCCTTGCATTTGAACACTTGCTCCCTAACTTGTGGTGGTGTTTTGGGGAGATTGGGAAACAAGTAGGAGATGGTGTCTAGCTCAATAAAGTAGATTGCTGGGGACATACCTCCATGTTTATAACCCAGCCCCATTTCCTGTCTCAGTTCTGCTTTCTGGTGCAGAGAAATATGGAAAAGCCTTAAACTACTGCCATCACAGCCAAAAGCCACCCTCCCCTGTCTTCCCCACCATAGTGAGCCAAAATAAATCCTTCTATTTGGTATTCTGTTACAGCCATGGAAAGGGTAACCAATGCAAGCAGAGACTGTGACTGTGTAGAGCTGGAGCTGGGAACGTTCTAAAATGGAGGCCGTGATGTTGATGTCGTCACCTTGACAGAATCTAGAATCACTGCCTAGGTTCTCTAGCCATGGCTATGGGGAATCATCTTGATTGCTTTAATTGATCCCCTCACTGTAGGAAGTATCATCCCCTGGCTTGGGATCCTGGACTGTAAAAACTGGAGTCAGTTCCACCACTGACACATATCTTTAACTCCAGCACTTGGGAGACAAAGACAGGCAGATCTCCGTAAACCAAAGCCAGCCTAGTCTACAGATTGGGTTCTGGGCTTGCTAGGTCTACACAGCGAGATGCTTCCTCAAAAAAACAACAACAAAATGTGGAGAGTACAAGCTGAGAACTGGCATTCATCACTTCTCCTTGGATGTGAACACAGCAGAGCAGATACAACTCCTGACATGACCTCCCATGGTGATGGACTTTCGTTTGGAACTGTGGGCAAAGACAAAATCTTCCTCCCTCCAGTTGAAAATGTGATTTTCAAGATAGTTTCTCTGTGTAGCCTTGGTTGTCCTGGCAGACCAGGCTGACCTCGAACTCACAGAGATACACCTGCCTCTGCCTCCTGAGTGCTGGGATTAAAGGCATTGTATCTTTTTGGTTTTGTTTGGTTTTTGGTTGGTTGGTTGTTTAAGATAGAGTCTCACTATGCAGCCCTCCTGACCAGCTGGAACTAACAATGTGATGGGGCTGGGCTCTGATTTGTGATAATCCTCCTACTTCTACCTCCATTGAGTATAGATTACAGTTGTGTGTCACCTCACTTGTTCAGCATTGCAATCTTACTCTAGAGTAGCTATGGACATAAGCTTTAGTCAACCCAGCTTTTTGACCTTGACCCTGGTCATGATTTATGAACCTCTTACCATCTCACAGTCCCTCCTTATAAAATACAGGTGTCGATGTAGTTTATTCTTACTTGCATGGAGTCTTGGTCTATCCAGAAACTTGACAGTGTGCAAGCCTGTTCCCTAAACTGTGAAGTCAGGATGGGATAAGCTAAACCTATTGAGGCAGAGCAATGGTGGCCAAACCCCTTAAACTCCATGTGCTGACTGATTTGTAAAATTGTACTCTGTGTGTCCTAAGAGATGTCTAATTAAGACCTTAGAGCCTAGCCATGCATGGTCACTCGTGACTGTCACCTCTGCACGTGGAAATCTGAAGCAGGAGACTCACCACAAGTCTAAAAGTCTACAAATAGCAAATAGCCTGAGCTTGAATAAGACCTTGTCTCATGAAAACTGCACTCAAAAATGGATCCCAGCATTTCTCTATCTACATATCTACATACCTATCTATTATCTACCTACCTACCTATCTACCCATCTATCTATCTACCTGTGTATCTATCATTTATCTATGTATGTGTCTATCTATCTTGCATGTATCTATTACATATCTATCTGCTATCTGTCTGTCTGTATATTTGTCTATCTCTGTCTAGCTAGCTATCTCTCTATATATGTATTTACCTCACCTGTTTGTGAACTTGTATGATATGCAGGGGCACACATGGTAGGTGTAGAGGCCAAAGGTCGGCATCTTGTATTCTCCTTAACCTGTTGTTTGAGATGGGGTCTCTCACTGGCACAGGAGCTCACTGAGACAGCCAGCCTGGGTTGCCACCCAGAAATCCTCCCATGTCTACCACCCATGTGCTGGAATTATTGAAGCTTTCCATTTACGTAGGTGTTGAGATTCTGAAATCAGGTCCCAGGGCTTACACTGTGAGCAGTTTAACAACTAAGCCAGCTCCTGAGTCCTTTGAGTTGATTTTGTAATAGTTGAAAAGCCATGTTTGGGGGGGGGGAAGAAGCAGAAAGCAAAGCTCTACAGGGAGATACATGTTAAATTCCTCAGCCTCCCTTGAGAATGCACAAGTTATCTCTGAAACTTTAAAAATTTTGCAGGCTTTAGAGAATAGAGACAAAAGCTATAGGGGGGTGGGAAAGCCAGGTTGTTACAGTGGGGTTCCTGGCCCTGTCCAGCCAGAGGTCCAGACCCACAAACCTGCCGCCCCAGACCCCTTAGCTGCCCGCCGCTGCTCAGGCCCCCAAAATGATTCAGACTCTTATATTAACTTTATGCTGTTTAGTCTATGGCTCAGGCCCATTGCTAGCTAGTTCCTTTATCTTAACCCATTCTCATTAATCTGTCTGCCACATGGCCCATGGCTCACCTGTGTTCCTCACATGCTTCTTTGAGCATCTGGCTCCATCTGTCTGTAACTCCGCCCTCCTACCTGTGCTCTGATTTCTCTGCCTACTTTTTCTACAGTGCCTGTCATGGGCCCAAACAGTCTTTTATTTAAAGAATGATATCCATAGCATACAGAAAGACATTCCCACATGACTAGGGTCTCACTGTATACCTCTGGCTGTCCTGGAACTTTCTATGTTGACCAGGCTGGTCTTGAAATCACAGAGATCCACTTGCTTTTGCCTCTTAGTTGCTGGGATTAAAGGTGTTCACCACCACTCTTAGCTTCAGGACATATTTTATTAAAGGGCTAGGAGTGTACCAGCTGCCATCCATACCATATTATAATATCATAATATAATATAATATGATGATATGATATGATATAATAATATCAAACAAAGTATTTTCACCATCTCGCTCAATAGAATCAGGTGATTTTTTCAGAGGGCAACAGATTCTCTGGAGCTGCAATTGCACGTGATTGATTGTAGATTGTAAGCTGCTATGTAGGGTCTGGGAATCAAACCTGGGTCGTCTGCAAGAGCAACAAGTACCTTTAACCACTAACAGATCTTTCCAGCCCCCTACATATATTTTAGATATTCTACTACACTTATTGGGGATCAGGGGACTAGTGCATGCCACAGCATGTAAGCAGAGAGCTGAGGACACCTTGCTACATCATTCTCACTTTCTACCATGCAGATCCTGGAATGATCTCACTCAGATCACTAGACTTGATATTAAGCACCTTAAACCCCCAAGCCAGTCCACTGATCCTACGTCCATTTCCATTTTTAAAAAGACTCTGATCTGACTATCTCTCCCTTCTTTTCCCTGAGATAAGCATCACCCTGCATGCACACTTTCACATCTCTATTGAGATCTAATGGGTGGCTTTCTTCAAACTCCAGACTCACCATCATTCTGTGCTGGCCATTCTGAAACTTATTTTGGGGGATGGGGTGGCAGAAGCATTTGTATGTCTGTCTTGCCGAAGCCCTGATCCATAGGCAGGCATGGTGGCAGCCACTTACAAGCCTAGCACTCAGAAGGTAAGAGACAAGAAGAGAGATCAAGACCAGTCTGGATCACAGAGAAATGCTGATTCCAAAATAGCCAGGTGTGACGGCCCACACCTTTAATCTCAAGCACCTGAAAGGCAGAGGCAGACAATTCTCTGTGAGTTCAAGACCAGCATAGTCTACATAGCAAGTTCCAGGTCATCCAGAGCCATATAGTGTGATACTATTTCAAAATACATAGATACAAATAAGTAAGTTTTGACCCACAAAATGAAGAGACCAAACACTCCATAATAGATTCATATTATATATAATATAGTAGTTTGTAGTTATCACTAATATGTTGAGATATGAAGTCATTAAGCTTCAGGGAAGATAAGTGTAGGAGGCCTGAAGCCCAGTTACTTGTGCAGCTGAGGCTGAGGGGATTGCACATCCAAGGCCAGCCTTGGCAACTTAGTGAGGCACTGTCTCAAAAAAAAAAAAAAAAAAAAAAAAAAAAAAAAAAAAAAAAAAAGCAAAAACAGGGCTGGGGATTCCACTCATGTTAGAGCACACTTGCTTAGCATGAGCAAGTAGGACCTTAGGTTCAAATCCCAACATCACAGAGGGAAAAAATAAATAGACTCTAAAATATGAGTGGTGCCATTTACAAACCAAACACTTCAGATAGATGGTAAGTGTTATGTTCTTTCACATACAAATCAGAAGATCCTGTGGGACTGTGGGGCTACCACTGTGCAATGACTGGTCCCTTTTACATGCCTGAGGCCTGGGCACCTGGGTCATACAACTTAGAAGCCTCATTGGCCGGCCACTCTCCACTCTTCATTTTGTGTACAACTCCATCCATTTGCCAGTCTGTCTGCAGCTCCCCACATGGCTCCAGGTACTCCAAGATCCCTCCTTTGCAGGGCTCCACCTTGCTTCATCCAGCATTATAGCCCAGGAAGGGTTAGCAAGGCAGAATCAGGCTGGAGCCAGGGAGGACCGCAGGGCCTCAGCCCCCAGCCCCCTCTAATTAAGATGATGTTGCACTGGTGATTAACTGCCAACATTAGACGGTCATTTATCAAACCCTGAAACTCTTTTTTCCACATAAAATCATGACCCTGTTCCTGCACCCTGGCAAGCAGGGGCCACTCAACTCCCCCCTTGTCAGCAGGGAGACCAGGGTTCCTGGCTTTCTGAGACTTGCTGACAACAGAAAGCAAGGTCTGCATCACCATGCAGATACAGGCCTGCCACTGGTGTGTTTGTGTGTGTGTGTGTGTGTGTGTGTGTGTGTGTGTGTGTGTGTGTGTGTGTGTGTGCATGCCTGTGTTGAAGCTGAGAATGCAGGTAAACTGAGGCCCTGATAAGCAGCCCTCACACAGGCCCCAGAAGAGTCCCAAGCTACTTGAAGGGTAAGGGGGGGGTAAGGGGGGGTAAGGGGGAAGATACATCAAATGTCTCTTGTTTGGGTTTTCAGTTTCAGTTTTTTGTTGTTGTTGTTGTTGTTTTGGGGGGTTTTTTCCATGAGACAAGGTCTCCTCAAATAGACATGGCTAACTGTAGTAGTGCGGTTTCTTTCAGTCCCGGGCAGCCAGGGGCCTGGACCCACAGACCTGCTGCGCCAGACCCCTTAGCCACCCAGCCGGCCACTGCTCAGGCCCCCAGAAATGACTCAGACACTTATATCAACTTCATGCTGTTTGGCCTATGGCTCAGGCACATTGCTAGCTAGCTCTTATATCTTAAATCAACCTATTTCTATTAATCTGTCTGCCACATGGCCCGTGGCTCACCTGTGTTTCTTACATGTTGCTCCTTTGGTGGCTTGCTCGATCTGCCCCTGACTCCACCCTTCCTTTCCTACCTATTCTGATTCCTCCTCCTACTTCTTCTATGGTGCCTGTCATGGCCCAAAACAGCTCCTTTATTTAAAGACTGAGATTCACAGCATACAGAAAGGCATTCCCACATCAGCTAACCTGGAGCTTACTGTGTCAAACAGGCTGGCTTAAAACCCACAGAGATATACCTGCCTCGGCATCTGCCTTCTTGGCACTGGAATGAAAGGCCTGTGCCACCATGCCTAGCTTCCTTAATGCTTTAGAGTCCCTATGTGTGTTTTTCTACAGCTATGGATAAAAGGTTACCACAGCAGTATTCTCTTGGTGGAAGACAGATGAATCAGTAGTTAAAAGCACCTGATGTTCTTCCAGAGGACCTAGATTTGGTTGCCAGAACCAACTCCAGTTCTAGGGGACCCCAATACCTTTTCCTAGCCTCCATAGACACTGCATACATATGGTGTGCATAGTATACATATGGTATGCATAGTATACATATGGTATGCATACATACATTTAGGCAAACCACTCATACATATAAAATTAAAATAAATCTTTTTTTTAAAAAATTCTCTTAGATATTTTGGAAGCTTGAAGTTCCAAGGCAAGGCATGGGCTGGGCTGTGTTCGTCTGGCTTTTGGCTCTTCCCAGTGTTCCACGACTTGAGCTATATCACTCTACCTTTGCCTGTTGTCCTATGACTCCTCTCTCTTCTGCATCTCTTAGGGATACACTAACACAGGTGTCATCCTCTCACCAGCCAACTCTTTGACACCTACAGGCGTGCTTTCCAAATTGGTTTATATTTGGGATTCCAATAAGTCCTAGTCGAGAGGACACAGCCAGCTCACTATGCATTATAACCAGGTGTTGGGGGAGGGGTAGTTCACCACATTGTAAGCCCCAAGTTTCCATTTGTGTTGATCAAATAAAATTAACCTTGGGTCAGAAAGCTGAGTTAGCAGCTAGTTGACAGAAAGCAGCCATAGAGCATCTGAGCATCCAGGAGAGATAGAGAGGCACCAGAAGGAGTAGGGAGGGATTTGAATTGGTGAGGCATTTTTGTTTTGGTGGCACAGAAGGATGTGCTGTTTGGGAGATGCCAGCAAAGACAGAAGATTTGATAGTTTCTATCTGACCTCTCTGAACTAGCAAGTTTTCATCCCAGCCTTTGAATCACAAGTCTTATTTATAAGTATAAATATATAGATTTAATTAAAGCTACCTTTAGTGGGAGCATCATAGCCAGTGACTGTGGGAACAGAATTCCCCCCAGGCTATAGCCTAAGCAGCAGGTCACTGCCAGAGAAGTAGGCCAGTCGCTGTGGAGTCAAAATTGCTGGCTGAAATAGCAGCAGATTACGGCTCAGCCATTGTGCCAAAGAGAGAACAGTATTTGGTGCTCCGTCACATGACACAGCCACATGGGAAGAAAAGTCCAGCTCTGCCACAGTTACTAGGACTCTAGAAAGCAGGCTTGAAATTGGAAATTTCGGGAGGGGCTTGAGTTTGCTGGCACTGCAGACAAATGGAGAAGTCATCAGATACTATGTATGGCTTGAAAATGGAAACTTTAAATGAAGTGATAAATGATATAGTTGGGATTGGTATAATGTTGATTGTAATTACTATCAGTTTGCTAATTAATATTTTATCCTTTAGTCTGACAACTGTGCCAAATACAATAATTGACTGATAAAATATAATCCTTACCAAAACACAATTAATAGGACATAATCTTTTTAAAAATGTACTAATAAAAGTAAGAAAAATCCTCAGGCACAGACAGAGGAATTTAGAGCAGAACCTACAGTACTATTGCAGTATGAAACTGAAGAGAGCGGCCTAAGGCTATTAGAAAACCAGCCTTAATTTACCCAGTTAGAAGGACAATCACCAGATGATAAGGACCCTCAAGGCTATGCCAAATCAATTTAAATCCTGTAGTAATGTTTGATTTGAAGAGATTTAAGAAAGCTGTTGTTTCATATACATTCACCCTTTGTGAAGCAGATATTAAATTCATGGACAACTAGGAATAGAATTATTTCACAAGACTAAAAAGATCTAGCTACAGTTACAATGGAAAACAAGATGGAGAGAGGAAGCTAGGGTCATAGAAGAATGAAGTGGAGCTAGAGGTATAAAAATTTCCCAAAATCAGCTTCTCAATGAGATTCAAAAAGACAGTCTATATTTGATGATCATACCTTGGTTTGATGCTGTTCAGCGGCTCTCAATGCTTAGTACAGGCTTGAAAAATCAGGAAAGAGGACTGAAGCTCAAAAGAAGCCTTAACTAATTTTTAACAGAGATTTAATTCAGCAGTAAATAGAATGATAACAGATCCAGAAGTTAGATAAATAGTAATTGAATCTTTGGCTTTTGAAAATGTTAATTCAGAATGCAAAGGGTGATTAGGCCTTTAAAGGGAAGATCAGCAGCAATAGGTGGATCCAAAATACAGCTGATATTGGGTTGCACACTTATGATGATACTTGGATAGCAGAAGTGATTTCTAATTTTTTTTTAATCAAAAGGTCAGATGTTTTAATTGTGGTAAACAAGGTCGTATGAAAAGGGATTGCAGGCAAGGTGTTCCTTAAAAAAATGGTTTTTTCTAGAGATAATCCAAACAGAAAGCCCCTGCCTTCTGGAATATACAGAAAAAGCAGAATAGCATAGGACAGAAAAGGTAACCCTTTGCCTGGGGGGGACTCTTGAAGGTCTCCATGTCAAATTTGGTCAAATCACTTCCTGTAGGCATTGGTGAAACTCCTCCACAGAGCAATTAAAAGACTTCATCATGCCTGTTGTTTAAAAAAAAAATTACTGCTCTGGATGACAGAACAGCTTCAGTAGATAAAACAAAATTTTCAGGAGAAACCATAAAATAAGAATTTTGGCAAACTTCTATAAATTATCAAAGACCAAAGTTTAAAATATAAACAAATGGCATTGAAATTGATGGTTTGGTAGGCACAGGTACAAATATAGCAATAATTTTCATCAAAACCTTTGGTATGCAGTTTGATCATGTGAGACAACATGCAAGATTGGTTAGATACATAGGTCAGAAGGACAGGAAGGAAAATTAAAGCCATATGTGGTTATCATAGCAGTGTGTTTATAAGACATGATTTGTTGCTGCAACGTAAAACACAGATTCTTAGAAACAAACCATAAATTAATGTTTGTTTCTGAGAAAAATATGAAAAGGATTTTCAAGAACAGTCACAGACCATTCAGGTTCTACATAAGCAAGGCATAAAAGCTGCTGCTATTTCAAAGGTACAAACAACCCTACCTTTAAAATGGTTAACTGATAAACCTGTATGGGTAAAACCATGGCCTTTAACATCAGAAAAATTACAGGTATTAGAATTAGAAGCAGTTAAATGTCAACATATTGAAGAATAGAACAGTCTATGGGATTCTCCTACATTTGTTATTAAGAATAAATCTGAAAAAATGGAGAGTGTTAACAGATTTAAGAGCCATAAATATCATGATTCAGCCAATGAACTCTTTACAGCCTGAAATTCCCCTGCCTTCTCTATTACCTAAGGGATGGTCTATTATAGTAATTGATTTAAAAGACTGTTTTTCCACTACGCCTTCACAAGAAAAGGGTAGAGAAAAATTTGCCTTCACAGTGTCTACTTATAATAATCCCCAGCCTATTAAAAGGCACCATTGAGAAATTCTTTCACAAGAAAGGTTAAACAGTCCTATCTTAGGTCAATATTTTATACAACCACCACTAGAATTAATTTATAAACAGTTTCCTCAATCTATAATTTACCACTAAATGGATAATATATTGGTTACTAATTTAGACACAGATATTTTAGAACTGAGTTCTTGAGTTATTTATGTAATTGTGAGCAATAGCCCGTTAATATCTCCCATTGGTTTTTGAAAATCATTAAGAATTTGTAATTGAGCTCTCCTATTTGTACTTTCTGTGATTGAATTTTCTGTAAACATATTTCATATTCTAAATAATTAATAAAAGTTTTATCTTTGAGGCTTTTTTTTTTCAGGAGCAATTTGTAATGCCCAGCAAGGCAAACTTCTCTTCATCAAACATTTTTTTAAATATTATTTTACCTTCTACTCATTCTCATATAGGTATTCATATACAGAGAGAAGATAATATCTTAGAATGGATATTTTTACCACACAAACAGAGTAAAAGGTTAGACCTATGAAGAAAAGGTTTCTGAGTTGATTCTGAAAGGAAAATTGAGACTCTGTCAATTAGGAAGAATGGACACAGTAGAAATTGTGGCACATTTTACTAATGATAAAATTGTCCCATTATGGGCAGAAAATGAACATTAGCAAAGAGCTTGCAGTAATTTGGGGAAAAGATTAGCAACAAATAACCCCAAAGCAAAAGATTTCAGATTATTGAAAGCACTAATTGGATTCTCCCTCATATAATAAAGGGAATACCAATTCCTGGAGTCCCTACATGCTACTCTGATATAAACAAATTAGGAAATGCAGGTTATAAGTCTATAAAATTAAATAAAGTGGCTTAAATCCTTTATGAATCAGTTCAAAAATCAGAATTATATGTTAACCCATGGTTTTATTAAATTTTCCAGAACCTCTTAATATAGTTACTGACTAACACTATGCAGGAAGAGTTGTTTTACATGTTGAAACTGCTAATTTATTCCAGATAATTTAGGATTGACTTTGTTATGTATTCAACTACAACAAGTAATCAGAGAAAGATATCATCCTTTGTATATAACACACACCAGATCCCATACAGGTCTACAAGTCCCTTTAACACAAGGTAATGGTGAAATTGATGAGTTATTGGTAGGGAATGTGCTAGGAGCCTCAGAATTTCATTAAAAATCACCATGTTCACAGCAAAGATTTAAAGAAAGATTTTTTTTATCATTCTTTTCTAACACAAGTCAAAGAAATTATTTTAAAAATGTCTGTGTTCTTTGTATAATCAAACTCATTACTTGCAGGAAGTAACCCAAAAGTTACTCAAAGACATGAAATTCGGCAAATTGATGTGCTTTTTTGCAGAGTTTGGAAATTTTAAAATATGTTCACTATACTATAGATTTATATTCAGGATTTTAATGAACAACTGCTTTAAATTCTCAAAAGACTGATTCTGAAATTACACATTTATTAGATGTCATGGTCATTATGGAGATACATGTACAAATTAATATTGCCAATCCTCTAGCATATGTCTCTAGTAAAATGAGACAGTTTTTTGTATATTACATTATAAAGCATATTATAGATATACCACACAATCCTACAGGAGAATAAATTATAGAAAGATCTAATCACACTTTAAAAGATATGCACAGTAAACAGAAAGGGGGTAATAAATACCTCCAAAGATAGAGCACACAGTGCTGTATTAGCTTTAAATTTTTAAATACTAATGAAAAAAGAAACAATGGCTTCAGAGAGACAACAGATAATAATAATTTTTTTAAATCTGCTGAATTAAATCAGCCTATATATTTTAAAGATGTGCTAACCTCAGAATGAAAAACAGGATATGTGTTACATTGGGAAACAGGTTTTGCTTTTATTTCCACAGGAGAAGAAAAGCTATTGTTATAAGGGTTTCTGACTCGGCCTAGCACCATGGTCCAGACCTACCTGCAGCCCCACTGCCACTTAGCCTCCAAAAAATGACTCAGATGCTTATATTAATTACATGCCGCTTCTCCTATGGGTAAGGCATATTGCTAGCGAGGTTCTGCCTCTTAACCTATTTCCATTAATCTGTCTTGCCACATGGCTCATGCCTTACCTCTTTTTTTACATCTTGCTTCTTGGGTGGCTGGATCCCATATTCCATGACTCCGTCCTCCTTCCCCTGTATCTATGCTTGGGTTTCCTACCTGCTTCCAAGATGCCCTGCCATAAGCCAAACAGTCCCTTTTTTAACCAGTGACAGTCACAGCATATAAAAGACATCCCACATCACTTCCCCTTTTCTGTCTAATTAAAAAAAATTTCAATTTTAACATACCAAAATTACATAAAACAAAACAGCTATCAAGCAAGAATTACAGTTACAATATCTAGTCTATTTGTATTTAGCAAAATTAAAGAAAACAGTCTATCATCTACCTTATCTTTCTGAGTCTGAAGTTTCATTTCTAATTTACCTTGTATTATAACTAAGGAAAACTATAATTATAAGTATCTAATCTTCAACTAGATCAAAGACCACAGAAGGATATAATATTACAAAAGTATACAGGAAGTGCAAACAACTTCTAAAATCTGGAAATGACAGAGATGACATCTGACTGCCTGGACAATCACCCAAAGTTTCCTTTGTAATGTTGGGGTATCCATCTTCAGCCTAAAGGCCCAGAGTCTCTGGAATACCTTTCAATGAAGCAGGAAATCTGAAGGATTGCTCTCCCCATTCTGGTACAGTTTGTCAGTCACTTTTCCTTGTGTCCTAAGGATGTCTGGCAGTTTTCTCTGTCAAGCAGAAAACTGAAAAACCATCTCAGCTTGTTCTGCCAAAGTTCAGAGGTCACTTTCCTATGGGTCCTGCATGTCCAGTTTATATATCATACTTTCAGACAATTGAGGCAAGAACAGTTTCTTGGCCAGTGGCTAACCTTTGTCACAAAGAAAATAAATTCCATATAGAGATTCTTCAATGCCCATCATCCTCTTAAAATAGATTCATGCTGCCAGGAGCAGACCTAACTCACTGTCCAGATAAGTCTAAGTTCTTAAAATATTTTAAGTGCCATACTCTATAGGTCTTTGAAGCATTTGAAGATTACCTATCTAATTGAAATATATCTCCATATACCTACAAAAACCTAACTAACATGACTATAAGTTTGGTTATCATGACCATTAATTACACATTACAATTTTAAAGTAATTGTATAAACATAATATCTTAAACAAGAGTAGAAATATATATACAGTATAACAAAAATTATCTTAAATTTGTATCAATAAACCAAAATCCATACTAATGTAAAATATTTTGAGATTAACAGCTGTTTTTATTAAATAGATTGAATAATCTTTTCAAATCATTTCTATATCATATCTTCCCTTTTTTCCTTAGAAAGAGATTAAGTATGACCATTAACCATTTATAATAAATATTAACCATTTATAATAAAAACAAACATTTATAAACAATATTTAGGGAATTTTGGCATAGCTTTCCATTACTATGTCCTCCTGTTTGGGGGTGCTGGCAATCTAAGGGGGGTACTGAGGCTGGATCATCTTAGTCAGCAGGCTTGAAGCTGATGTTGCCAACTCTTCCTATTAGAAAATTTTCAGGAGCTCTTCCTTGATCAAACCATATTAGCCTGGAAGCAATCCACAGGTTCTCATCTTTTATGGAAGCAAAAGCAGAACCTCTTCTTCAAAGCAACATATCCTTAGACACAAATTTCAAAGTCAAGATACTTTAAAATGTATATGTTTGTTTAACTTGGCAGCCTTTACAATCAAATGTCTTTCTGCAGCTAGCTCATTAACAGTTAAAAAATTAAAATAAAACAGAATAATAACTATAATCCAGACTTCTTGTATATTTCCATCTTTATTCTATTTCTCTTTTTTAAGAATTTTCTCTAGAAATTTTCTTTTCTCTCCCAGCTGACGTATTCTTTTTCACATACATTGTAACCAATATAGAGGTTTTCTCCATCTGAATCTGTCTTATTGTGTATCCTTAATCATTTTCTAGCCAGGATTGTTTTTAAAATGCTAAATTGTAAAGCAAGGCTTTGACTGCTGACTCCATTCCACTTGGCTTTTCAACATGGTGGAGGTACCAGAGACATGCTTACCTTCATAATTTTGGAAAGCAGTATTAAATATCATGTATCTATTTACTACCCCAACTCTGGGGAATCTTAGGGTCCACATTGCCACCAAGTAGAGTACCACTGCCTGCTGCAGTTCATAAACTCCATTTAAGTGTTTGGCAGTAGGACCTCTTACAGAGCCACACAGTTCTTGCCTCTAAAGCTGAGTCAGGAAGCCTCTCTTAAAGGAGCCACTCATCTGCTCACTGCCAGAAAACAGTTGACTCAAGAAAATGCTGCTACTAAGAAGCCATCTTTGAATCTGTCCCTTTTGTCTGTATGAACAGAAACCTTAAATCCGTCATAAGCAGCTATGCTTTTATCGAGGCCCCTGTGAGACTCTTTGGAAACCCACCTTGTTGCAGCTTAAGCTGCCCATCACAAGCCCACCATTTTCTAATTCAAGCCTACATGCCACACTATCTCTGTATTATGATCCACACAGCTCAGAAGCTGCTTTTGGCTCTGATTTTATGCTATAAAACTATTTTAAAGCTTTCTCAGGCTTTATGTGCACGTATATGCCCATGCTGGGCATCATTTGTTGAAAAGGTTTCTGACACAGCCTAGCACTGTGGTCCAGACCTACATTATGCAACCTCATTACCACTTAGCCTCCAAAAAAAAAAAAATGACTCAGATGCTCATATTCATTACATGCTGTTTGGCCTATGGCTCAGGCGTATTGCTAGCTAGCTCCCACATCTTAGCTCAACCCATTCCCATTCATCTGTCTTGCCATGTGGCTCATGACTTACCTCTTTCTTTACATCTTGCTTCTTAGATGACTGGATCTCATCTTTCATGACTCCACCCTCCCTCCCCTGTATCTATGCTTCAGTTTCCCGCCTGCTTCCAAGATGCCCTGCCTTAGGCCAAAACAGTCTCTTTATTAACCAATTATATTCACAGCATACAGAAAGACATCCCACATCAAACTATGAATACCATCAAGAATGATAAAGGTTAGATTTGAACAGAAAAGATCTCTTGATTAGAAGAAGTGATACTTCATCAAACAGCTTGGTCATTTAATTCAAACTAACTTCTAAAACTAACAAATAACTTTAATTTGATCACATATGAAAAAAATATAATTTTATATATGCTCTTTCTGTTGCCAAAGACATTTTTTTCTTAACAAATATATATAGCCTGACACCCCCAAAAAAAGGAAATCCCAAAAGTTAGGGTTGGGGAAGAGCTTTGTTTTGGTCTTTCCAGGAGACTAAGAGCATCCAACTAAAGAATCTCAATACCATTGGGCAAATGAGATATCTAAGGAAGGACAAATAATCCAGAGAAAAATGCTTCAAGAAAAAGAGTAACTTGGCCTAATAATATAGCACATATCCAATAGGATAAAATTTTATAAAGCTTCCCCCAAATATCTATTGCTATTGCTCTCTGCAAACATAAAAGTCAAATGTTGTAGAATAATAATTTTGCACACCATAAAATGTGTCATTCAGATTGGTTTAATAAAGACCTGAACAGCCAATAGATAGGCAGAATTTTCAGGGGAGAGAGGAATCTGGGGAGGAAAGTGGAAATGCCAAGAGATGGAATATAGGCAAGACATGCAGAAGGAAGGGTAACAGCTATGAGCCATGTGGCAGCACGTAGATTAATAGAAATGGGTTGATTTATGTTATAAACACTATTTAGAAACAAGCCTAAGGCTATAGGCCAAGATTTCATAATTATTAAGAAGTCTCTGTGTCATTATTTGGGAAATGCCCACCATAGAAAGATTGTAATGGACAAACGGTCTTTTCATGGTCCCAATTCAATTTAAAATTCAAAGCTGGCTTTGGAGTTGGAGTGTGGCTCTCTCCTTCTCTAAGCCCAAGCATGCTTGTTAAAGGAAAATCCAAAGTCTCTGTCTCACGTCAGAAGAGCCAACAGATATAGGACAGAAAAAAAAAATCAAAATTAAAGCCTATTCTCTTATTACTAATTTTATAATCCTTTGGTTTTATTTTGACTCTTTAAAAGTATTTTTAAGGTATAAATATTATCTCAAAATTTATGATTACCATGTATATTTCCACATATAACATATATATATGAATTTTCTGTCATGATATTAATAGCATATGCAGTATTAACTAATTCTAGAAATAGGCTTTATCTAGCTTCCTATATGTGATTTTGGGCTTCAAGAATTAAGTTTGTGTATGCCAGATGTACTTAATAGGTTACGGTCCTATAACCTCTCTAAGATCTGCTGCATATGATTAAAAAATGTGACCATTCCTAACAGCAACCTTTGTAGTCTTCAAAATGATATGGGACCCCACAATAATAATTCTACCTGGATTGTAGTAACTGTGTTAAGCTGACAGATAGCATGCAAAGATCAAGTTTAAACTACAATTTGGACAGTTTCCAGGCAGTTAGCTCAGATGGTCCAGCCTCAAAGACTACTCCAGCCAGGACTTCAGCCAAGCCCTGTACTTTCCCATTACACACAGTTAGTTTTTCAAGACTTGACCATTATCTCAATGTTCTTGGTGTCCCCTAAAGATGCCATTGCCCCAGACAACAGGAAGTAATTTTTTAAAAATGATGTCAACATTCCCAAGAGGTGGGGTAAGTGCTTTTGGTCTTTGAGTGGGTTATGGGTGTTTGTCATCATTTCAGGGGCTTGTTTGCAAATTGTCACTAGTCATGGTAAGAAAGGAAAGTAAGCAGGAAGGTCAGATTCAAGAATCTTTTTCTGGAAAGAAAAAAAAGGATATTTAAAGGATAGATTAATGAATCCACTTTAAACTAAGAAGTAACTAGTATTCTCAAATACATTGGTATGGATTTTGTATATTGATAAAAAAATAGCTTATTTTTGTTAGAATATAATCTATATATTTCTATTCTTTTTAAGATATCTCTGTGTATGGTTACAAATTAAAGTTTTTTGTTATACTGTATATATGCTTCTACTCTTGTTTAAAGTATTATACTATGCAGTTCATTTTAAAATGTAATGCATAATTAAGAAATACAGGTTAACATGAACTAAGATGTAAGGTGGACATTTCCTATAGTATGTGCTTTGTCCCTGATTTCAAAGGCAAGTTACTATGTGATCTTAACAAAATAATGTTGCACTTGGGGACAAAGATACAACCTAGGAGCCCAGCACTGGAAGCCGGCCACCAAACATTTCCCTTTGGTGCTTTCTTAGACAAGGAGGTAGGTGAACCTCCCTCTGAAGAATACCAGCTTGCCTAAGGACAGGAACTTAACTTCACTGAATGAGTTAGGTAAATTCCTAGAAAGTAAGGTCATAATGCAGCTCCCACGTGACAAGCAGCAGAGGTACAGAGGAAACAGTGCATGGCAACAATTGAGCCCTTGTTGTGCACAATGATGATGTTGCTATGTTCAGAGTGAGCATCTTAATTAATAAAGGGAGGAAAGGTTCTGAGCAAAATTCCACTGAGCAGAAGTTTTATATTGGTGGTTCAAATGTCCTCCAGTGTACACATGTAACATGTGTGTGAACTTACCATGTACCTAATGAATACTACACATCAATAAAACAGTTAATTCTTTTCTGATTGGTATTGAACCACTTAATATATTTACAAAAACAAGTACTTAAATCACCTTTTACTTGTGGGTTTAAGCTAATTATATACTACAAAGTGCCAATTTATAACCATGTATGTGTTTAAAGAGATAATTGCTCCCCAAATTATTCAAATGACTTTATACAATCTCATTAGTTACATAAATGTAACTGATAAGGAAACATTTTTGGTTCTATCTTATTCAGCATTGTGTTCCTATGTTCATTATCACACTCTCGTTTAGTTATCTTTTATTTATGTTCTTTGAATGTTTTGATGTGTGGTTCCATTAATGAGTAACTCTTAACCTGGAAATAATTCTGCCTCCACTTCAGTATACAGATTTGCTGAGAAAATAGATATAAATTTTTCACTCCCCTAATATTGCTGGAGAGTAACTGCCACATTCTCCTTTTCTCACAGGTAATTATTGCACAATAATTCCATTTTATATACAAAAATGATTTGATTCAGAAAATGCTTTGATGAAAAGTTTTATAAGTGTATGATGTGATTATTAATAATGTAATAATCATTAGTATATTCTTCATCTTGAATGCAGATTGGGTTTATCATAACTATGACACTAATAAAACAAATGTAAATTTCAAAAAAGATATATAGGTTGGTAATTAGTCAGCTATAATAATCAAACTTAGAGTCATGTTATGTATGTTTTCAAAGTTAAATGGAGATATATTTTAGATACACATGTGATCTTCAAACACTTCAGAGTCCTACATAATATGGTATTTAAGATGTTTTAATAACTTAAGGTTTTTCATGGCAATGAGATGCGTCTGTTCCTGGCAGCACCAAATTACTTCAAAAAATGATGATGGACATTTAGGAACTTCCATATGAAGTTTGTTTTTATTTTGGCAAAGTTAGCCACTGGGCAAAGAAACTTCCCTTGCCTTGACTACTGACAGTATGATATCCAAATCAGATAAAAGAGCACAAAAGAAGGTAACTGCTGAACTTTGCCAAGACAAGGTAGGACAGTCCTTCAAAATTTTTTGCTTCATAGAAAAGTCTGTAAGATATTATAGACCCATAGCCTGAAAATGGATGCTTCATGGTTGCAGAGGACCCTTGGGTGACTGTCCAGGCAACCAGCTGTTTCTGTCATTTCTACAGTTTTAGAAGATAGTTGTTCTACACTTCTTTCTCAGGTCTCTTATGGAGTTGAAGATGAGATATAGTTGCAGTTTTTTTTTGTTACCAAATTTAGTAAAGAAACTCACAAAAGAGTTTAAAAACATAAAAGCTTAAATTTTTTATCTAATTGTTTTATCTAATTATTTTTTATTTTTATTATTTAGTTATTGTTTTATCTAATTATTAAATTGTTTTGGGTTGGTAATACAAGTTAGAATAGAAGGTGAATTGGATATCAAACTTTGAGCTCTCCAAGATAGGAGAGATAAATAGTTTCTCTGAACTTGCCAAAGACAAATGGACTGGACATTGTGAATATAATCCTTAGTTCATAATTGTTCCTATTGTATATAGTTTTAATGTGTTAGAGTTAAATCATTTCCTTTTTATTTAGACAAAAGGAGGGAAATATTGGGGTATATTTGATCACACTATGGACCCTAAGTCTGCCTTTGTGGTAATTAAATAAAGTTAACCTTGGGTTAAGAGGCCAAGTTAGCAACTAGTTGACAGAAAGTAACCATAGAGTAACAGAGGGCATTCGGGAGAGATAGAGAGGCACTGGGAGGAGTAGGGAGGGGTTTGGAGTGGTGAGGCTTTTTTTGTTTGGGAGAGCAGACAGATGTGCTGTTTGGGAGATGCCAGCAAGGAAAGAAGTCTAGATAGTGGCTACAAAACCTCTCCAAGCTAGCAGGTTTTCATCCCAGCTTTTAAATCTTATCTTATTTATAAATAGAAAGGTAGAGATTTAGTTAAAGCTACCTTTAGCTGCAGCAACAGAGCTAGTGCCTGCAGGAACAGGATTCCCACCAGGCTGCAGCCTTAGCAGCCAGGCTGCTGCCAGAGAACCAGGCCTGACACTGTGAAGACACAATTGCTGGCTGAAATAGCAGTAGATTAAGGCTCAGCCACTGTCCTGGAGTTAAAACAACCAGTTCTTCTGGAACCAAGGAGTGTTTCTCCTAATCCCTCACAGATCCCTGTTCTTTCTGGAGTTTATAGTACAGGCCTGACTGTTAAGTGCACAGGTAGAGGGGATGAGAAGAACCCATCTCCAGCCAGGCAAAAACAAAGGCTGTCCATCATTGTCCCCAGCTGAAGGAACCTTCCATAGCAGAGAAAAGGAAATGATGTTCCAGTGCTATAGCACTATACAACCTGTCTCACTGTCCAGAAAAGTCTAAGTTTTTAAATATCAAAATATTTTAAATGCCATATTTTGTAGGTCTTGGAAGTCTTTGAAGATTACCTATCTAATTGAAATATATATCTTTGTATACCTAAAAAATCCTAACTAACTAACATGACTATAAGGTTGGTTATCATAGATGACTATTAATCTGCAACTAATTATACATCACAATTTTAAATGAGTTACATGAACATCATACCTTAAACAAGAGTAGAAAAATACATACAGCATAACAAAATTGACCTTAAATTTATATCAATAAACCAAAATCTGAAACAATATAAATACTTTGAAATTAACAGTTGATTTTTGAATTAAAGTATATTCAATAATCTATCTTTTTTGGAGATGAGATGCTGCTTCACTGTGGAGTCATCAAAAACTGATGTAGGCCAGGTAGGGTGGAAAATTGTAATCCCAGGACTTGGAAGAGGTTAGCCTGGGCTATGTCATGAGACTCTTATCTCCAAAAACAAAAGCCACAGCAGGCTTCCTGTCTGTGTTTCTGTGTCTACCTTTCTCTTGTTTTCACCCTCAGAAACCAGACACAGAGGAAATCCAGGACACATGAAGAGTTCATGTGTGGCTCCACTAGATGCCTCCACTCTGTGATAGCCAGATCAACCAAGCAGGCAGTTAAGGACCCCCTAAAGGTGACTATCCATTGCTGTGTATTTACCGTGCGATTTGAGGGCGCCTGCCACATTTCGCCATCTCCAGCTTGTTTGTTGAGACATGGTCTTATGTAGTCCATGCTATTCAGCCAAGAATGACCTTGAAATTCTCCTTCCATCTCCCCGTGCTGGGTGCACCACCATTGTTTATGTAGTACCGGGATCAGACTCTGGACCTCCTCAAAGCTAGGCAAGCGCTCTACCACTGAGCTACATCCCTCCACCCACTTTTAAGACAGTTTTGGTGAGCAGCCCTGGCTGGACTGGCAATTTGAGCACTGTGCTTACAGGAACGAACGGGTCATCACACCCAGCTCCAATTTCCTCGACCTTCTGTGTGTTGGTATTCTGCTGCTTACAATACTTCCTGTTGAAAAGCCAAGGTTCCCGGTCAAGTCACGTGCTCTTTTTTATCACTGAGAATCTCATACATGTACAATGTTTTAACCAAAACTGCCTCCTACTCCTGCCAACCCCGCCTCCCCCCCCCCCCCCCCCCGGCCTCCCTGCCAACTTCCTGTGCTCTTTTCATAACCCAAAGTCCACTTAGTGCCAACACATTCTCTTCTAAGTTGAGGGCCCCTGGGAAGAAAACTGAGGCATTGCTGGACCCTGGCAGCATCGTGAATGAGGGTGTCTGATTTCTCTTCCTCTGGAGAGATGCAACTGGACGCTTGGGAGATGGCTGGATCCTTTGCAAAGACAAGAACCAACAAGAAGAGCTGCCCTCCGGGGACTCCTCACTTATTCATTTCATTTTACTCTCGAGGGGATGGAAGGGTACCACACGAGTGGAGACAGAGGACAGTGTGCGAGAGTTCTCTTTCCTCCATCCAGACCCTATGGACCAAACTCAGGTCCCCAGGCTCTGAGACAAGAATCTTTACCTGCTGAGCCATCTAGCCAGCACTCTCTCCTTTAAGTTGTATTTTTAGTTATTTATTTATGTATATTCGTGGATCTGTCACTGTGTGCAGGAACATGCAGATGCCTTCTGAGGCCAGAAGAAAGAAAATATCGGATGTGCTGGAGCTGGAGTCGCAGACAGGTGGTTGTGAGCCGCCTGCCACCAACTTGGTCTTCTGCAAAGCAGGGAGTGCTCTTACCTGATGGACCATCTATCTCTCCGGCTTCCTCTAATGTTTTAATAACAACACTTCGGGACTCCCTTTGGGACGTACTCCTCCAAGTCCCAGTAGATAGGGTTGGGTGTGGTTCATTCCTTCACCAAAGGATGAGCAATATAACCCAGCAAATCAGGGTCCACCACCTCCCTAGATACCAGGACCGGGTCAGCCACTGGCTGTGTAACAAAGACCAGCCAATGAACATCTTCCCTGGGAGTTAATAATAACTAGACAGAAGAGGTCTCTTCTTCAGTTCAATCTTCCTCTAAGTCAGCTTTTCCCTATTTGTGGGTCTCATCCCTTTGCGGGGTGGGGGTCAAATGACCCTTTTGCAGGGGTTGCCTGAGACCATCAGAAAACAGAGATATTTGCATTATGATTCATAACAATAGTATGGAGTAGCAAGGAAAATAATTTTATGGTTGGGGTCATCACATCATGAGGAACTTTAGGGTGGACACCTTAGGACAGTTGAGAATCACGGCTCTAAGTAGACTAGAGGGCAGTGCTAGTCGGAAGTTGGGGCTAAGTCCAGGCTCAGTTTTAATGTGAGTTCGAGGCCAGCCTGGTCTACAGTGCAAGTTCCAGGACAGCCAGAGTTACACAGAGACTCTCTGTCTCAAACAAAACAAAAACATCTCAGAGATTTAGGTCAGATGTGACTTTCTGTAAATGGATTTATGTGTTTACATGCAGCTGCTGCTTTATTATGTATGTTTTTTGTTAGAGATGTGTACCATCACTGCCTGGCCCACTTTTATGTTTTAGATTTATTATTTCTTAAATCATGCGTATGCTTGTGTGTAGGTACACTGAGTTCAGGTGCCATTGGGGGCCAGAAGTGGGCACTGGAGCCCCTGGAGCTGGGGTTACAGGCAGTTTTAAGCCTCCCAAGATAAAAGGAAGCAAAAACTCAGGTTCTTCCCAAGAGTTCTTCCAACCAAGCCATCTCTCCCTCGCTTTGCTTTTTGCCTTTTGCTGTTTAATGACATTGGATGACGTCTTCCAGGCTTCCTCGTTCCTTTTGTGAAAGGTAATACTTATAAGCTAATTTAATTTTGTTGCCATGTTTTTTAATAACCTTTCTCATCTGGAAAAATCAAAACATGGTGTCCTGTGATGTCATGAACTGTCCAATGTTATTGGTCAATGAGTTACGGACATTTGTGAACCACTGTCCCACACAAAATTAAGTCTTTCCTTTTACAATCAATAATCACACCAGAGCAAGCAGCGTCCTCTGCCTGTGATGAAGTTCTTAGGGTCCAGGGACTGAACTGTGCAGTGTCCCCCGCGGTGAAGGTCTGCTATGAGCCCTTACTCCCCAGCTTCACAGATCGCAACCCTCTCTTTGACAGTCTCAGCGTCTGCCTGGTCTGTATCTGCCCAGGATTGCTGATTAATTTCCTGAACCTGGTAGAAATCCCAGAGCCAGCTCATCTTGACTGCTCTTCCGGCCTTTGTCTCCAATTTGCAAGTGGTTGCTCTCCTTAGCGAACGCTGCCCCCGTGTGGCCAAAAGCTGCATTACCGTCACCAGGAGTTGGGGGCGGGGCTTCTCTGCTACATCAAGTCAGGAAGTTGCCCTAACCTTTCTTACAACCAAAAGCTGCCTCTGCCTGACCTTCCAGAATTCGCCAGGGAAGGAAGCAACCCAATTGGACAAAGAGTTCCCTTCAGTGTATCTAGACTTCGCTGCAGAGAGCATATTCTTGCCCTAGGTGTCAGTTTACTAGTGCACAGCATGGCACAGAGGATCCCATACTCTCGCTCTGAGACTGAAATATAAAAATTAAAAGCAAAAAGTTAGAGGAATTGCTTAGAGGGAAAAAACACGTCTGGACCCACACAAAAGTGGAAGAGGAGAATAGCACCACAAAGTCGCCCTCTGGCCCTCCGGTGTACCATGTCACATACACCCTCACACCGAGAGGCATTCATCACTACACAGTTGGATGCACAAGAGCCTCGAGGCTGCTGAGTACAAATAAGGGATTGGGAAACATTTGCTATAATTCTTTTTTTTTTTTAGGTTTCCTTTTATTAATTATATATAGGTGTGTGTTTGCATAAAGCCAACTGCTCAAGGGAACTGGACCCATATTCTGGCCAAATTTAGTTTCTGTAGATGGCCTCAGAACCACTTTGAAGGGCTGGAGAGATGATGACTTAGTGGCCAAGGCCATTGGCTGCTCTTATTGAAGAGAATATTGTGTTTTAAAAATAACTTCCTTAACCGAAAATTAAAGTTTTTCTATCTTGTTTTTATTTTATGTGTGTGTGTGTTTGGCCTGAGTATTTGTCTGCACACTACTTGTCTGCCTTGTGTCTACAAAAACCAGAAGGGGCATTGGATCCCCTGGAACTGAACTACAGGTAGCTATGAGCTGCCATGGGGGGTGGGAACCAAACCAAGGTCCTCTGCAAGAGCAGCCAGTGCTCTGAACCGCTGAGCCATCTCTCCAGATAGCTCTTTGTTTTTGAAACAGGGTCTCAACTTCGTAGGCCAGCTGACCTTGAATTCAGGCCTCAGCTTCTAGAATGTTGGATTACCATACCTAGCTCAATACCATCACAAGGGGGTTTGTTGATATTTCTTGGAAGAATCTTGGCACGGTCACCTGCCAGGCCAGCTGAAAGCAATTCTGCTCTAATTTTCGGGGGGGGGGGGGGGGACGGGGGGACGGACAGACGACACACACTGCACCTGGGAAAGGGTGGGTCCAGTACATAGGTGGGGATGGATCGGGATGGGGTAGCCATCATCCCTACTGTACAGACCTTCCAGTGTGTGTGCCTTAAGGTCACCCACATTACTACTGGTAACCCCTCAACCCAAGAGTGAACTCTGGTGGCATTGCATTTCAGTCTGCCATTGAGGCTTTAGAAGTGGTGAGAAAGCAATTTTCCCAAAGGGAAGGGATTTTAGGAGCACTGTGCATGCCCATGTGTAATGCCTATGCAGTGAATCTGAACCCTTACTGACACCTCCACACCCAGTGTACATGGTTCTGAGGATGGAACCCAGGGCTTGCCTATTAGCCAAGAACTCTACCAACTAAGTTACAGCTTTCTGTTACAGTTTGGTTTATTTTTCGTGAGAATGAGGATTACATGAGTCCTAGTTGGTCTTATAATAAAAACCCGGAGCCAGACATTGGGGTAAAGCTGAAAGATCAGAGAGACAGGAATAAGCCACAGCCATTTCTTACCAAGCCAACTCCTGTGAATCCCCAGACTGAAATTCCTGAGTCCTCAGTGGGCAGGGAAGGGGGTCACAGGCTAAGGGCTCAGCTTCCTGCCTCCTCCCACCCAGCTCTCTCACTTCCTGATTCAACTTTCCTAGAGCTAGGATTAAAGGTGTGTGCCATCACAGCCTGGCTCTGAGATCTCTGCCTCCCAAATGTTAGGATTAAAGAAGTGGGTCACCACTCCCTGATCTTCAAGGGTAAATCCATGGCTATCTCTGTCCTGATTTTTCAGGCAAACTTTATTAGATACACAACATATCACCACAGAGATTGGCTTTATGAGATAAGTGGTCAAGTAGCTCAGGCTGGCTTTCAAAGATGCTCTGTAGTTAACTTTGACTTTGAACTCCTGGGTCCTCCCGTGTCACCCCATCAGGAGGAATGGCATGGAGAAAATAAGACCAGACCCATATTTCCCATTATCAATGCTCTTGGTGACTCTTGGATCTGACTTGGTATGTTGATTGACAGCAATCTGATCAGGATGGCAAGGACTGTGGGAAACATTCACTATTCAAGGGCAGGAGCAGCTGCCAGAGCAACTGTGTCTCTACAAGAAAAGCGAAACCTCTAACAAACCTGCAGCCACATTGAGGTCTGAGCTCCACAAAGGGGACACGCATGCAGTCCTGTGCCTGATGCCAGCGCCACCATGTGGCCAAGATATAAAAGCCTCCGTCCATTTGGACTGAAAGATTTTTAGACAGTTCCTAGGGTTTTAAGATTGATAGTGCCAAAAATCTCAGACACATAAACACATCCCTAAAGGACAGTTTCCAGATTTTCATGTTTCACATTTGAACAAAGTTAAGATCTCAACTGAGGCACAACCTGTAATCCAAGGGGAGGGCACAAGTATGAAGACTCCAAGGTTATCCTCAGCTACGTGCTGAGTTTGAGGCCAACCTAAGTTGTATTGTGACCCTACCTCAAAAGTTTTCATAAAGGTTGGGGGGTTGGCTCAGTAACTACCAGCTGCCCTTCAGAGGAAGGGGTTCACATCCCAGTACCCAGATGTGACGCTTACAACCATCTATAACTCCAGTTCCAGGGGATCCAATGCTCTCCATCTCTCCTGGCCTCTTCAAGCACCAGGCACAATCATGCACATAAACCTTACTTTTTTTTTTTTATGTGCTTGGAAGTTTTGCCTGCACATACATACATACATACATACATACATACATACATACATACATACATACATACCTGGTGCCCTCAGAAAAGAGGTGTTGGATTTCCTGAAACTGGAATTTCAAATGGTTGTGAGCCACCATGTGGGTGCCGAGTCTGGAACTCAGATCCTCTCCAAGTCCAACAAAGTGCTCTTAACTGCTAAACTATCTCTACAATCCCAAAATAAATAAAAATCTTTTACAAACAAATTAAAAACTCTTGAGTATAAAAGCTTGTTAATTCCAAGTACAATTTGTGTGGTCAATGACAGTACCATGAGGCCGGTGGTGGTGTATGGTCATTTCTTAAGATGTAGTACTTATACATGTGTGTGTGCCTATGAGAAGTTTATGTGCATCACTGGAGTCTAAGGGCCTTCGGGGGTGAAAGGACATCAATTCCCTGGAACTGGAGTTACAGGGTGTTGTGAGCGGTCGTGAGCTGATGGAATCTTAAATGGTGACAAGTACAAGAGACAGGAATCCTGGAATCAGGGTAGCCGAGAAAGGAAGAAGCAGGCTTAATGCTACTCATCCTTTAGCAGCACGACTAGTCTCTTCCCAGAGTTCCCTGGTTTTCCTCTCCAGAGTGATTTACTGGGATTGGTGTTGAGAGGCAACGGGTTTTTGATACAGACCAGGCTAAAACTCCCAATCCCCTGCGCCTCCACCTCCCACATACTGAGATCACACACGTGATGCCACCTCCTCAGAACACTTTAGTCTGGAACCCACTTCATCCCCTTCCCCCTGTGCATGGCAGAAGGCACAGGCATCTGACTCAGAAGCCAAGGAGAGAAGGCAGCAGCAATATGACCTAGAATTTCTAATCCTCCTGACTCCACTTCCAAGACTTGTGGGGAGCAGAGAGCCCTGAGTAAAGACCTGAGCAAATGTGTGCTCTTAGCATAGGCACCAGGTGTCAACACCATCAGAGGGATGGCAAAGCCTTCCTGGGTCCGAGTGAAATGCTGACGTGTGCAGAAAATGCCCACTGTATCTTTCCCCAGGATGTTTATAGGCCATCTCGCCCCTACAGAGAACAGTCCTACCAAGATGAGCTAAACCTGTCTCCTTGAACCAGCTGTACAGCATAAACCCCACCTTCTTCCATCATACACATGAAGCCTACCTCTGTTCCCCTCTGCGCTTGCCCCTGGCGTTGCTGTGGTTTTCTCTAGCCCAGCCCCGAGCACCCAAACCCAACATTTCTGTGTGCACTGTCTCTCTTCTTCACTCCTTCATTTCAGATGAGCACTCTGACAATCCTCAGTGTCATCTTTTTTTAAAGTTAGATTGGGCTCTGGTATCTCTAGGAATAATGCAAAACAGCACCTGTGCCCTCTTGGACCCTCTTACACCAGTGCTGTGACCACACTACATAAGGAGCAGAGAGTACCTGATTGGAAACAGTAAACTAGTCCTCCAGTGGACTCAAACATGTACATCTTTGAGAACTTGCCCCAGATATGAACAGTCAAGCTGGGGAACAAGGGAATGGTCTTCATTGTTCACACTGACGCCACCTGCTGGTGACACTTCCCAGCTTTGAGGGAAATGTCGCTATCTCTTGTTCTTTGGGATCCTACAGGGGAGCCACCCATGAATTTATTCCAGCACTCAGTATTTTTCAAAAAAGCGCCTCTCAAAATCAACAACAATCTGCTGTGATACACACACCTGGAATCCCAGCACTCAGGACATACAAGCAGGACAGCCACATCTACTTTCCAGTTAAAAGAGGTGGACATCTTGGCAGGACAGAGTCCTATCACCACCCTCCTGTAGCAGGTTTCTGGCCCAGACTTCCCCATGGTTCAGACAGACCTGCCTGCAGCCGCTTTTGCCCCCAAAAATGGCTCAGATGCTTATATTAATGTCATGCTGTCTGGCCTCAGGCTTAGGCATATTGCTAGCTAGCTCTTTCATCTTAATTCAATCTATTTTCATTAATCTGACTGCCACATGGCCCGCGGCTCACCTATTTCATTACATGTTGCTTCCTTGAGCAGCTGGATGAGTCTCATTGGACTCCACCCTCCTCCTACCTATGCTCCAATTTCCCTGCCTACTTCTACAGTGCCTGTCATAGGCCAAAACAGTTCCTTTATTTACAGAATAATATTCACAGCATACAGAAAGACCTTCCCACAGCACCCTCCCCTGCTCACTATTACATGGCTGTCCTCAGGAGAATCCCTGTAGTCTCTACCAGCAAAGGAGCAGCAGGAGGTGCCTACACACAGGGTGCCTGACCCAACAGGTCTGGTGAAACCTGACAATCTGCATTTCTAATGATATTGTTATTCTGGGACAAAAACAAGAACAGTGCTTTAGATAAACATCGTCCAAAAGGAACATAAAGAGTCCAAAAGAAACATAAAGACCTCCACAATCAAGCCAGTGTTTGTGTACAGTAAACTAAAGTAGTAAGTCACGATGTTAATGTCCCAGAACTGGGGTATTCGAATAATATAAAAAGTCAAACTCTAGAAAGTGAATTGACAAGAGCAGTATAATTCACTAAGGTGTGTGCTCCACACCCTTTAACAAAAAAGAAAAACATGTATTTTCATGGTCCCAACATCGAAGTGACACAGGAAGCCAGTCACCAAGAGCTCTATCGTTCCAGCTCCAGTGAGTCCCGTCTCCATTTCTCATGGTGAAGAGAGTGTAACCCTTTTCCAATGCATGTTGCTCTTACTGAAGACGCTCTGGACTCTGGCCTGTGGCACCTGCACTCACAAAACAGAATCTGAGGGCTGGAGAACAGCTCACAATTGCCAGCAGCCACCTCGTGCAGCAGCTGTGCTTCTAAGGAGCCAATGTCCCTGGCCCCTGTGCATAGTGTATTCACATACACATAACACATAATTACAAATACAATCAAACAAATCTTGTAAAAAAAAAAAGGGGGGGGGGGTGAATGGCTCAGTGGTCATGAGCACTTGGCATCCACATGGGGCAGGTGACCACCTCTAATTCTAGCCCCATGGGTCTCCACACACAGATACACATAATACAAAGAACCCAAGATGAAGTCATGTCTGGTCACAAGGAAAGGGTGATGTCACAACACTGAACAAACCCTGGGCCACCAGGAGACACTACTACTAGCCAGACAGGAGACTCTGGGCTTTGGCATGGCTAGTTGCTTCAAGTACTGTGTCACAAACAGTAATACATTCGTTCCTGGGTCATTGCTGAGGGGCTGCTACGCTAAATCAGGAATTTAGTCTTTGTTCAAACTATCTTTTAGAGGTCAAGAGTCCCGCTTGTTACTGATGGGCTCTCCTTGAGAAAGGCAAACTGGCCTGGAATTCGCTCCTGCTTCAGCCTCTCCGGTGCTGGGATTATAGGCCTGAGTTCCCAAACTTCACTCACATGTTCTCCTTTATTGTTATATGGGGAACAACGCAATCTTTTAAATACTCAATTATAAATATTCTATTATTTTATGTGACTAAGTATTGAACTGAGAGTCAGGTAAATCAGGTTTGGAGGGCAAATGCTTTTAGCATTGAATCATCTCATTGGTCCCCAGAGAGAGAGAGAGAGAGAGTTGAAGGTGTTGGTTCTCTCCCTTCCACCATATGGGTTCAAGCTTGGCAGAAACATTTACCACTGACCCATCTGACCAGCCCCTCATGGAAGGAACATCTTTTCCAGGTTCAGGATCCCAGCTTTGACTTTTTGGCCTCTGAAAGCTTAAGGAGAAAAGTAGGGCAACTAGAATGGCTCGCCCTAACCCACCATTTTGCCTGGTATCCCCACTAGAAATAGGAAGAGGAATTCACCCTTATTCCAGAAACACTAAACCCAAGTCCACCTTGAGGTTCAGTAACATGGGTCAGAAATAAGGGCAATAAAAACCAAGCTGTCAGAACCAAACTTGACCCAGGACAACAGTCCAATCTCTTCATAACTGGTGTCACAGTGTGCAGGAAGGAGCACGTGGGGGGGGGGGGGCGCCTCAAGAAACCCCCATGACTGATTTACTAATGTAGCTCCTGAGTCCTTTAGCTCAACAGCAATGGGCCTTATGTAAGAAGGTATTTCTTAAAAGCCACAAAGCACAGGACTCACAGAGTTTGGTAGTGAGAAATAGTTGGTTCCACGAGATCTGAAAAGCTGGCCCAGTAGCATAAGGACCCAGGTTCGATTCCCAGCACTCACATAATAGCTCACAACCATCCTTAATTTTCGTGTTCTGGGGAGTCCCATGTTCTCTTGACTGCCTTGAGCAGCAGGCATATGTGCTACATACACATAACATGCAGGCAAAACATATATGCAGGCAAAAGTCACATACAATAAACCTTAAACATGTTAGTCTTTTACCTGCTAGAGATGCACATTCACATGGTTCGGAATGTCTGAGGTCTGCTTTCCAACAACCCAGGAAAAACTGGACATACATATAAAATCTCAGGACTTGGGAAGTAGTGGCGAGAGAGCAAGTCTGAAGCCAGCCAGAGCCACAAGCTAAATCTGATGGATCTGGTCTAGGCCATTCAGTGTGCAGAGTCTGTCTCAAAATAAATCCAGAAGGGGGGAGGCTGCAAAGCAGTGTCCCCAAATCAAAGAAGCAAACAACAACAACAACAAAAAAAACTAGCTTGGTGTATATAAAGGCACTCCAGGCACTCACCACCCGCCATGCAGGTCCAGTCCTCAGGTCTTTCTCCAGGGTAAAAATAAAAGAGCCAACCCCTGAAGGCTGTCTTTCAACCTCCATGTGCATGCCATGTTGCATGTGCCCCGGTACAAAATAAAAATAAAAATTAAAAAAGAAAAAAGTAGGGGAGATGGGCTAGGGGCTGAGAGTACTGGGTACTCTGGCAGGGAGGAGAGGGCTCTGTACTCTGCACCTCCATGGTGGCTTTACAACCACTCATAACTCCAGTTCCAGGGGATGCAAAACTCTCTTCAAACATCCATGGATACATTCAAAAATTTTAATTTTTTTAAGTACATAAAACAGGCATAAGTTAAATTTAAAATAGAAACCAGGACCCAAAGCCAGAAAGGTGGCTACTGAGCCACTGGGTACAGACAACGGCAGCCAAGCTTCATGACCTGTTCAGCTCATTTTCTCCTTCCAGGACCCACAGGGAAGGAGAAACCTATAAGTTACTTACACACAAAGAGAGAAAGAACCAGGAACACAATAAAAACCAGAACACCAGAACTGTAAAACACCAAATCTATATTTACATCCACATATAATAACATAACTTTAAGCTGAAATATATCATAAATAAAGCATGTCTATGGTCTGACAACTTAAGTATCAACAATTAAAATAAATCAAACCGGAATGAAATAAATACATTAACAAAAAAAATCCAACGAATTGTACCTCTGTCGCATGTACTGTTGCCTCAAAAGAAAAGACACAGGAAGCAGTAGTATCCCCGAGTTAATACTGATGACAAGAACTCACTGAAGTACAAAGGGCTGTTTACAAACAAACAAACAAAAAACCTGGAATTTTTATGCATTCAGAAAAAACTAGAGAAATCTGAAAGCCCCCAAAATTTCAGCATTACACACAGACTTGTTTTCTATAGACTTGGTGATTTTTTTTAATACAGGTTTAATTTTGCCCTCTATTGTATATAACCTCCCCCCTCAAGATTTACATTTATCATCTCTGCGAGCTTCCTGTACACTCGCTGGATTTAGGCAAAGATTGAGTCAATCATCTTGCAAATGTGAAATCTTCAAAAATAGGCTATAAAAGTGCAGAACCTAAGAAAACAGTCTAGATTATGTACATATGGCTCAGCTTGTGGACGGGAACAGGGCCTAGTGTACATGCTCCTGATACCCAGGTCTCCCAAGGACCCCGCGGCGTTACAAAGTGGAAGAGGCTGGGGTTCTTTGAGCTCCTCGCCCTCTTGTTCTCCCAAGGGGTGGGGCAAGAAACAATGAGCAGTGCAAATCTATTTTTGAAACAGTTTCTTAATAAAATATTTTGGGTTTGCTAAACCCAAGAACTGTTGAATAAACTCAAGGCATCAAAGGAACTCAAGTTTAAAATGCCGAGTGAGCCAGCTAGTGGCTGTCATCCGTCAATCCCACGTTGCCTGTGCGCTGAGGCGGATCACCCAGGCTGTGAAACACAGGGAGACAAGGGTGGCTCCAGCAGTTCTTCTCTCCCTGTCTCCGGGAGAGCATCCGGCAGACAGCAGTTCCTCACCCAGACTCAAGGTCTTCACGCTTCACACCAGACACACCAAGACTCCAGATACAAACTAAAACATTTCCCCAAACCTTTCACTCTCTTTAAAATTGCTTCCCAGCATGCAATTCACACAAGGAAATTTGGCATATTTATCTAGACTTAACTCAGACAACTCTCTAAACAGAAATGAACTGAGATAGCCCCTACGGAGCTTGGCTATCCACTCACTATCGGCCACTCTACAGAGCCATGGATTCTCTGTAGTTACACTCACTCAGAAGCACCACAGGGCACCCCAAGACAGGATGCTGGGGTTCCAGGACAACCTGTACAGACAGGAAGACAATGGGACCTTCCATGCTGATGCGCTGCTAACAGCTGACCAGAAGGTGCCAGGTTCAGTCCTGCACAGCACATCTTCAGAGTGTCAACACTTCCATCAACAACTTTATTAAGACCAACAATAGATTAGAGGACTCAACAAAATACAGGGCAGGGAAATTTTGCTTTAAAACACTTTGTAAATGAAAAGGCAAAAGAAGCAGAAATTGCTCAAACCATTGAGCTCCATGAGGGCAAGAAATACACAGTACTTAAGCAAGTTTACAACCTAGATATTTACAGTTACCTGAGGTGCGAGCGTTGACAGTCCCCACCCTACCCCACCCCCAAATGATCTTTTCAGCAGCGCTCAAGTATGCAAAAACATATTTGGTCAATTTTTAAAAAAAATATTTGGGGACACAACAGATTTGCAGTCCCCATTTGTGTACAGCCCAACTGTTCCCACTAGTTTTTATTGCTATTTGGTACAAAGTGAACAGAACTTTAGAGAATGTAGTGTTCCTTCTCCGCTCTCGTGAGTCTATATACAATACAGTCACAGCTTGTTCAGTAGCTCTCATCACGTGCTCTCAAAGATGAACCAAAGTGTGATCCATGGAAAGTGTACACTTGCATCCAGTGACACCTAAGGGGAAAAAGCACATTGTTAAAGGACCAATAGTAGTAAGATGGTGAAATGGCTCTTCCAGGACCCAAGTTAGATTCCCAACACCCATGTCCAGCAGCTCACAACTGCCAGTAGCGCCAGCTCCAAAGGGTCAGATATCCTCTTTTGGATAAGAGCACGTACACTCACATAGCATTCTCTCATATACACACGTAAACAAAAATAGTATCTTAAGCATACATGAACTATCTAGGAAAAGCTCCAAGTGTACAGGATTCCACTTATGTGACAATTTCACAACTTACACAACGAGACTAAACTATGTGCTGACTCGGGAATGAGATGATTATTAAAATCAGAAACCAGTACTTATCCATCAATGGCAATTGTCACAAACTCAGAAGGGTTACCCAAGTATGATGGCTCACTTCTGTAATACTGAGGAAGCTGAAGCAGGATCACCAATTTCAAAATCAGCCTAGACTTTACAGCAAGACCCTGTTCCCTACTTGCAAAAAGGAAAATCAAAATGGTGCTGAGCCAAGGCCCCTATTTCCTGAAGCTGGACCGTTTCTCTGTGCAGCCTGGCTCCCCATCCACATGTACACAGGCAGGTTTTATGGGACTCAGCTGCCTCTGTCAGGAGCTACATCTAGCCATTTAACTGCAGGGCTCAGTGAGTCTTAAGTGCCCTGGCATGGCAGCTGTCCAGGCTGTGACATCTAAACGGACAGCCATGTGGTGCTGACAATGCCTCCCTGCCACTCATTAAGTCCCAAGTCCCCTGGTCCTTTACCAGAACAGATAAGGACTTCAGAATGCTCTGAATCATCGCTGCACCAAGAAGGCAGGCACAGCCTCGGCTCTGTACAGACCCAAGACAAGGCCAGGCACACAACACAAGCCAAGCCTGCCTCCTCATACTGGCCTGTAGTATGTGCTGCCCATCCTCAGGTCACAAACCTTGTCTCTCTTTGGCAGACCTATGGTAACCCTTGGTCACAAGGTAACAAGGTCAGCTATGAGACTGTGAGGGTAAACAAATGGGTGTGGCCCGTTCCAATCCAACCTCTTTTCCAGTAGCAGCAGTTGGAGTATGGCCTGCTGAGCCCTAGCCTAATTGCCTAACGGCGGTGAGGATTAATAGCCAATTTATTAGATGTTCCGTCCATGGTAGAGACTCAGTGCGCAGTGCGCTTCAGGGCTACGTGACTATTTAAGTACTGCCAGACAGCCCCTGAGCACTGGAAATTCTAAAACACACATGGGGCAACTCAGACACTTGCTGCCGGGCCTGACCGAGAAAACAACTCTCTAAAGACACTCTACATGTGCCCCACAGCACACACATCAACAAATGTAAAAAGAAAATTAACCAGTACAATGTATTTAAAGATAGTCCTCACCTTTTCCCCCAAAGAATAGGGAGTCAAGTTTTCTTGTCATTTGGTCGGTAATGAGCATTTCCAATACAACTGTCATAGCTTCTCTTCTGCAGGATGCTGCTGGGCAGGTGTTGGTAGGACACGGGCCTCTTTCCTAATTGGAGAGAAAGGAGTCACTCAGAGCCCAGCACCAGCAAAAGGACAGAACAGGCTCTCAGTCTAGGAAGCACATGTGGTGCACACCCTACCCCAGAGGCTGAGGTGGATACTAGTCTAGTCTGAGGAGTTCAAGGCCAGCCAAGGCTACACAACCAGACCTTCTCTTTAAAAAAACAAAACAACAACAACAAAAAAACCCTTAATCCCAGCACTTAGAGGCAGAGCAAGAGGGCTGTCTAGAAG
This sequence comes from Phyllotis vaccarum, assembly GCA_033318265.1. Taxonomy (NCBI): domain Eukaryota; kingdom Metazoa; phylum Chordata; class Mammalia; order Rodentia; family Cricetidae; genus Phyllotis; species Phyllotis vaccarum. Next base: position 197,039,265 of record JARWLC010000001.1, read on the forward strand.
ACTGGGGCTAGCCTGGTCTACACAGTGAGTACCAGGACAGCCAAGGCTACATACTGAATGCCGTCTCAAAAAGTAAATAAATTAATGAGCAAGCACACACTCTGAAACTGGGTACCAACAAATGGCTCAGTCCAAGTTAAGCAACCAACCCCAGGGTCTACGCACATCACACAATAAACACTGCACTTAAGCCTATATATAGATCATAAAGCAAAACTCTGGAGAGCAGGAAAGGGGGTTAAAGACTTATGTTGAAAGACCATGGAATACTGGGCACCTAAATTCACATGAAGCCAAATCTACCACTTCAGGGGGAGGGATGGTAACTCAGTTGTAGAGTTTGCTAAAAACACAAAGGCTCCCGGATTTGACAGCCGACACCCACAAAAAACACATTACTACTTCATCGCAACATTAGTACAATCCACTCAAGTAGATGAAAACACTTTTTTTTTCTCCAGCAGGAAGTGCCCAGAACACACTACACTAAGAGTAGCTTAGCTCTCAGGGCTTCAAAGTACAAGGTAGGTGGTGTATAGTTCTACAGAAATCAAAACCTAAACTGTCCTCCTAAGGCAACACTGCCTCTTGACCCCACTCCAGCCCTAAAAGGTCTGGCTATGGCTGTGGTTGTAGAGCAGCTGGGACCCACAATACCATGATGTGGACAAGTCTGCAAGAGAGACATGTGGGCTGCCTTCCTCCAAGCACTGGAAAGAACTGGAAAGAACCAGAAAGCATCAGAAAACACTGGAACAGAAAACACTTCCCTAAGGAAACTCCAAAGTCATCCACCAGATGACCACTACATACAAGACAACCTCATGAGAAGAGACCCACCCACCAGCAGACACCAGTGAACCAGTGCCATACAGTCTCTTTAGCACAGGGGCAAACAAGAAACCCAAATCCCTCCATCACAGGCCTGGAGTATCAGCAATGGCGTGTGGAAATACGAAGAGGTTGTGACTAAAGGGCCTAAGCAGGGCCTCAGTGACACTCGGGAACAGCCTATGTATGTAGCCCAGACTAATCTCAAATGCTTCATCAGCCAGTGCTGGGATGAGACATGTGCAGCCATGCCCAGCTAGTACATGAACTTTAACAGAAAGGAAAGGAACTTATAGCTTGTTTTTAATTTTTGTTTTATTCAACATCATTTCCTTAAGAGAAATTCAACTTAATCCTGCAAAGTTAAACAAACTCTGAAGGCCTAAGGGATTATGAGGATTATGACCCATCACTGCGTGTGTATGGAATGCTTTTTTAACCTGAGACCCCAGGGCTCCTATGGGATGTGTACCTAAACTCTGTACCTATCTAGTGCCTGTGCTAATACCTTCGAGGGCTGGGCTGGCTCCTGTGTGTCCCACTGGTCCACAGGTATACAGAGGTCCAGAGGCACTGTAGGGCTTCTGCACAGTCAACACACTGGGCGACTCCACCTCCCCAGGGCTCAGGAAACGGGCTTTAGGGGGCAGCACAGGTGATGGGCACACACACTCTGGTAACAGCGAGGTGATGCTCCTGACCACATGGTACTTGGGGAGCTCGAAGCCCCTTCTACCATTGGGCCCAGGATGTTCCGTGTCCAAGGCCACCACGCTGGATTTGAGTCTTTTGGGAAGTGGCTCACTGAACTCTGCTGTGGCACTGCCAGCATTCCGATGACAATAGTAGTCTCTCCCTTGTGGCACCCACGGGCCATCAACCTTCATGGGATATTCGATAGAACCGTTGCCGTTACTACTGCTGAGGGGGGACTGAGACGGGGCAGCAGGAGGCAGGGCCTTGAGCTTCGGCTCAGGTCTTTTCACCTTATCTGTAGCAGCAGAGACGCCACCTTTGGGAAACAGCTCTGACTGCTGCTGCTGCTGCTGCTGCTGCTGCTGCTGCTGCTGCTGCTGCTGCCTGGTGACTCCAGGACCCCCAGAACTGGGCTGTGACCTTTGTGACTTCAGGTTACTTGGGGCTAAAGTGCTATTGTCTGGCCCTGATGTCTGGGGAGCTTTGCTTGGCCCGGGCCCGGGGGTGCCCTGCCGGGCCTTCTCCAGGAAGGTGGACTTGGCCTGTGATGAGAAGACCGGCTTGGCCTTGGGCTTATGCAGGCCAGACAAGGGAGGCACATCTTTGCCCAGCAAGGCGGGAGGACATCCCGTCCGCCTGCTCCTCAGAACAGACTTGCTACTGCAATTCTTGTGGGTGTCAGGGTTGTATCTGTGCTCCAGTCTCTGGTGCATCAACAGAACTTCTGGATAAAAGGTCTTGAAGGTACAAAACGGACAGGCGATGCTGGGAATGAGACACTTGCTCAGAGAGATAGCAGGAGAGGCGTGGAGTGCCCCAAGGGATAGATTCAAAGGCCTGTCCTGGCAGTCAGCACTGGGCTTGTATTTGCAGTCGGCGTCCCACTCCATCTTCTCCCTACGGCCAGCTTCCCATGCCAGGGGGCCACCCCCCTCTGGTTTGCAGGCAGGGATGCTGGCATGAGGCTCCCCAGCTGCTCTCTTTTTCCGTGTGTCCAGATAAGCAGGAACAGGGCTCTTTCGCACTTTCTCGCCATCATCAGCTGCATTTTTATGGAAATCCTGAGTATCTTTGTTGGGCATTGGTGAGAGGATAGCACTGCCCACAACACTCTGGAAGACAGAAGGTGAGGAGGTCTCCTTAAGCTGCTTGGCAGGTGGACTGCCCTTAACATCTTTGGCACCATCAAGAAATCGCTTTAAATTTTTGGTCTGTGCACTGTCGGCGGGCAGTAGTACTTCCTGCGGTTCCTGGCTCCGGCCTTCACTCTTCGCCTCAGCATCCACCAGCTGCTTGTCCTTGTGATGTCTCTCCAAGTGGTATCTCAGAGATGTCTTCTGGGCTGCGGCATACTCACAGAATTCACATTTGTATGGTTTTTCACCTAGAACGAGATACTTCACTGCATCATGATGTTCAGGAAAGGTGTCGACACAGCTCTGCAAGCTAACAAGCTGCAGCACAAACATAGGCTGTTCCCTATCTGCCAATCTTCATATCTAGGACATCTCAACGCCCCAGCGCTGAGCACACACGCACTCACTCATGCACTCACTCAAAGCTCTTTCCCAGAAAAAGCTCCCTGCATGTTTTAACCACCCTGGCCTTCACTGCTGACCTGTGGCAGACAGAGTGTGCGCACTTTTCCAGATAAGGAAGTGGAGCACAGGGAACTAGCCAGTGCTCCTAACCCACACTCTGCTGCACCTACATGCAAACAGCAACAAATACACTCTCTCACTTCACTCTAAAATCATAAAGCGGCTGAAGAATGAGACATTAAAACTACTGTGGATCTGCCTTAACATGAGAGCAGAATATGGCGGCCATATAAGCCAACCTCAGGCAGGACCCTCTGTTCTAGCTGCTGCAATGATAAAGAACAGGGCAAAGCAGCAAGCACGGCCCGTGAGCCACCTGAGTCACAGAACCAAGTCATCGCTTTAGCTAACACATGCTTTAACAAACAAGTCCTTTACCTGTATGCGTTCTGAGATGAATATTGAGGTAATAGTTTGAACGGAAAAACTTGCCACAGTAACTACACTCTCTCGAGGACGTGAGGGGCTTTGCTTTTCCTCCATCATCATTTTTATCTTAAAGCAGAAACAAAAATATTTGTTTAAAGTCAGACGAAGTACATTATTCAGGCATGTGGACTCCAGTACTCTTGATACAAGACATTTGAAGAAATAATTGATTTTAGTTCTGGGTAGAAGTTTCAAAGGCTGAAAGTAACATGGCAAATGTCACAGGGCAGTTTCATGTCTTAGACTGTGTACCTTTGTTTTGTATTGTTTTGGAGACAAGGTCTCACTATGTAGCCCCCCCACCACTGCTGGGATTAAAGGTGTGTGCCACCATGATGCCCAGCACTACACTGTGCTCTTTTGTGTTTAGACTAATGCCCTAGTGTACCCAGGGTTTGCACCTTAATCACCAGAATGGCCATTTAATAGATGGAACCTGGCAAGTATTGAACCTGGCTCATGCTTGAAGGTGGATGTGCCCACTGACCAGAGAAACCACTTTACTTAAGCCAGCAATTTTATTTGGAGGCAATATAAAACCTCCCAATCATGGGCAAAAAACAGCTTGATATTAAGGAAGTTACCACTAGAGGGCAGCAAGTACAAAATAACTTCAAAAGCAACCCCTGACTGGGCTTTGGGCAAGCCCCTAGGAAAGGTAATCAAAATTGGCCAAGATTGAGAAGGTGGAGTTTATGGTTTCCAAGCAATCTCATGGGCAAAACAGTCCTGGCTCACGAGAACCTATTCCAAAGATATGAAGGACCCACTGAAGAAGGGGCCAACTAAAGCAGGCCGAGGCTTCTCTCACCAGCTCAACTTCCAAGTGCTACGCAACTGTTAAGACACCCCAACCCCCCAATGAGTTTCTAAATGACCCACTGCAGCCATCTCAGGCAGTAGTCAATCACAAGTGCACAGGCCCCACCTGGGTTCAAAAGGTCAGATTTAAACTAGTCATTTTGCCTTACAAAACTGATTTCCAATTACAGGCCCCTTCCCTGCTCTACCACTTGCTGCCTTCTTACTAATTTGCAAAGGCAGTTTGATCCATATACCTGGGCATGAGCAGGTGTAATGAATGGGCCCAGGCCATCTCACCTACACAGAATCCCCACTAGGGAAAGGGATCTATAAAACGCAGCTCCTGGACTAAAATGGAGAGGCTTTGAAAATCCACCAGACTGTTTTCAAACTTCTTGAAAGTAAGTGTAAAGCAGACTGGTTGAAAGCACGGTGGATGATGGATGCCCTTACAGTCCAACTGCATTTTCAACTAGGCACACAGCTCGCCCTGCCTCTACTGTGTCAATGTGTAGGCTCTGTTGCATCACATGCAAAAGCTTAGGAACACCTCTCACACACAAGGCTGTGGCCCCTCAATTAACATCTGGGCCTGTCTTCTAGCCTGGAACTATGCTGTACAGGGTTGCAAACTTTTACAACTAATGTTGAACTCATCCTAAGGAGTGCCAGAGGTAGAAGAACCAATTTTGGAAACAGGGAAATTGCAAGGAAAGGTTGGGCAATGTGTAATGGGTCATCAGGAACACAGCCAGACCCTGGCACTCCCACTTGTGACAAACCAAGCCTGCCTTAGGACCCCACCAAGTTTCCCACCAACTCTTAATGGCTGGTAGATTCCTTTCTCTGGGAGAAGAGCACAAGGGCATCTCTAGTGCTGATTGCAGGAACTGCAGAGGCACAGAGCCATCTATGAGGTTCTGAGTTTCTAGGGACTGAGGAGTGGGACCCACTATGCTAAGCTCTAGGTTTCCACGGTCCCAGGAAACTCAACTGACTGAACACCTGTCATGAAGCAAAGATCCAAGTCAGTCAATCAGTGGCCAGACAAGGAACTGGGTACTGGCTCAAATGCACGGTGGATGACAAGTCCAATAACTGGACTCACGCTGGTCCACATAAACACTTCCAACACACCAAGCACACAGTGCCACAAACACATCTAGAACTGTTATCATTAACTTTTGCCTCATGCCCCACACATCAGGGGTCTAGCTAAGCGGCAGAGCCCCACATTCAGTGATAATGGCTCCAGTGTTGGTGGTCAGCAAGACAAGAAACACAGATAGATGGCCTCCTTTGCTCGAGGTTCACATCCAATCACATGAGAACCTGGGCAACAGCTTGTTTCTAAAAACACCATTACACAACAAATTCATGCAGCAGACCTGAAGTAGACCCATACGCCTGGACTTCACCTACAGACTCTTTCAGAAGCTTACTCATGAACACTGGCCTCAGAAACACCAAGGTGATCAGAATGCAACAGGTGGTTCCCACAACAGGACAGGAGTAGCTAACTGGTTTGGAAGCCTCACCTTCTCCTTCTGGGACCACTAGAAACCCATCTGAACTCACACAAACATGGGGTCTTGATACAGTCTCAGCCCCAGAGCTCTAGCACCCTCCCAAACTCACGGTTAGCCTTACTCCTGCGCCTGAGGAGGTGAGGAGCATTCCCAGTCTCGACCCACTGGTACACTGACCATAAAACCCGAGTCCTCTGGGAGAAGAATGTCTTTCTAACTCCACTCCATTAATACAGAAATGAAAGAAGGGCTGAGACGCTGACTACACGGAATGATACCACAAAGGATTAGACTCCCACTTGGCTCTCATGCTCCCTGCCAGCACTGCCTTAGAGGCAGCAGAGTACTCACCCAAATGGAGTCCTTCAGGGAGCCCATCCTCAGACCCATCTTCAGAGCCCCCTTCTCGGTCCACAGCTCCACTGTCTTCCAGAGTGGTAGCAAGGTCTGGGGAGCAAGTTCCAGGCTGCCTTCCATCCACAGACATGGTGGGTGATGGGGCATCGACCCTCCTATCCTTCTTGTGCACCCTGGAGTGCAGGACAAGCTGGTGGTAGGTCCTGAAGGCTTTACTGCACTCAGAGCAGTGTGTAGGCTTCTCCTTGCTGCTGGGTAACTTGGGATCACCATCCCCAGAAGGCACTTCACCATTGGCATGTCTAGGCTTCTCTTTGTCTTGTGAGAGACCTGGACAACTGCTTCTACCTGTTTTGGACTTTCCAGACCCTTCCGATTTACCCCCAATCCAAATTTCTCCAAGTTCCTCTTTCTCTGAGCACGAATCGTCATTGTCCGTGCTTCCTTCCTGGCCTGACTCTTTCACCTCTTCTTGGGCAATGGCCACTTTTCCCTTGGTGGCCAGCTGCCATGCCTGGTAGGTGGTGAACGGGTCAAGCTGAGGTATACAGGTAACGGGCTTCACTGTAGTTTCCGGGTGGGATCTGGGTCTCAAGTTCAAGAACTGCAGCAGCTCTTCCCTGGGTGATGTGAGTCCTTCTTGCTGGTCATCATGGGCTGTGCTAGTGGCACCGGAGGCAGTTTCTTTGGCATGAACCTTACTGTGCTCAATGAGGCTCTGCTTATTTGGGAAGAGGAAGCCACAAACCATGCAGATCTTGTAGGGAGTAGAGATGCTCCCAGCTACATGTGCCTGAACCACTTCATTAATGGTGACAGGACTCTCCAGGCCCTGCTGCAACTTGTTCCTGGCGCCAGACTTGCCATTGTGTGTCCGCATGTGGTTCTTCAGGAACCACGGCTCCTTGAACCTTCTCCCACACATGCTGCACCCGTATGTGAAGGAGTCCTTGTGTTTCTTCATATGGCTCTCAATGTCAAAAGCCCCTAGGAAGGTCTGCCCACAGACATCGCAGCTCAGCTCTTCCTTCTCTTTACAGCCCTTCTCCTTCGGTGGTTCTGTCGGCACCTGGCCTTTATCAAGAGGACTTAGATACTCAGCCTCCACACGAAGGACGGCTGGCTCGCAGAGGGTGGGCCGGTGCTGCATGAGCACATGCTGATTGAGGTCTTCTGCATGGGAGAAGGCCTGACTGCAGAACATGCAGTCCAGGGGCATGTGCCCTTCCGCTGGAGTCATGCTTCTCTCTTGCGCAGTTCGGAAGGGGACTGCAGCTGGTCCTTTGATGGACACAGCATCGTCTACCTCCATCTGGGTGCCTAAAGAGCTGCCAATGACTTCCGGCCCGTCCATGTACACGAGGAGGGATTGAGTTGGCATGCTGCTTGCTGCCACTTCAGGGTCAGATAGGAAGGTACAATCCAGCCGTCTGCTAGGGAATCTCTGGAGTTAGATTAAGGCCACTTGTGAGACGTCACTCAAACTTCCAGGAGACTTGGGCTTGTAACTTAAGTTCAGAGGGGTGTGTGTATTCCAGAGTTTTGGGAAAACTTAGTGATGGAGATGGGTCTTTGCACAAACAAAGTATCCCAGCTGCCCTGTGCTGTGATTCAGATATGAGTCAGCACAAGGACACTAGTTCTGTCTGTCTCCATTGGGTAAGTGGCTCAGTTGAGCAAGATGCTGATCCCGGCAATTCGAAGACAAGGGACTTCCAAACTTTGAAAGGAAAAAACAAGACACAGTGAGGAAGGTTCAGAAAAAGAGGGTTTGGCTGATGAGTCATGTGGTCTTTTCCACAAAAAAGGGACTAGACTCAATTGCCTCACCTTTAACTAATCCATAATGCATCCTGCTAAACATGTTGTTTGTTAATTAAATCATTAGCATATTCCCTGGCACTCACTAAATGAACAGAATTTCAACCAGTAAGGAGAGTTTAAGACAGAGCTCTGATCACTGAAATATAAAAGCCAAGTTTAAACAGAGAATGGCTATGACAGGCCAGCCGGAGCTGCATGAAGTCCAAAGCCTCGTCAACATAAAAGACAGTCTCAAAAATAAATACAATAAATAAGTCAAGCTTTAGGATAGAATTGTTACAATTCTGCTATGTCTCAAACACTACCAAGATACACATGTGCCTCCTACACAGACTACAAAAGTTACAAAAGCCCCAGCATGGTGGCACATGCCTTTAATCCCAGTGCACAGGAGTTTAAAGTTAGCCCAGTCTATATGGTAAATTCCAGAACAGCCAGAGTTACAAAGACCCTCTCTCTAAAGAAAAAAGTAATGAGAATGAGCTAACAAAATGAGATGGCTTTGGTAACACCCTTAAGCCAGTACTCAAAACCGTTACCTACAGATATGACAAAAGGTCTCAATATCTCAGTCACCTAGAGGTCCAAACAGCAGCACACCAACACAGGATCCTTTACTCAGGTCCCCATTTGGACACATCTCAGAACCGGCATTCGCCCTGGCCCAGGACTCTGATGTGTTTAGGGCAGTAGATGCAGAAGCCACTTACTTTGCAAGTGTTCACATTTCTGACAGGCCTCCACAGACCTGGCTCCATGTGGCCCATTCTTCAGAAAACACACCTCCCACCTTTAGACTCCACCTTTCACTTGGGCACTGGCCTGGTGGAAGGGGGACTTGACTTAACACTCTATGGGATCTGCTTTGGAGGCTGGCTTTTCACTCTTGAAGAACTAATCCTGTAAAAAGTCAGTGTCCTTCATGGCACAGTCCTGCCTCCTCTCCTAACAGATTGGTTAATTACACCCAAAGAAACAAGGGCACAAGGCCACCTGCCAGTGTTGTCCTCTGGTCTTTCTGTGTCCCACCCCACTGCGTGCTCATGAAGCTGGCTCTTCCCCTTCTTCACATTACAGTTGTGAGACTCCAGAGCACAGAGAGGGGAAGAGTGAATCGGTGGCAGAGCTTTATCTTCATTTCTGCCTTTATTACAGTCGCAATAGAGGACAAGCACCTGCAGTGCTTACCACCTGTGACCTAACAAAGACCTGAGTTCTAGCCCAAGTTAGAACCTTCAAGGTGTCATGGCAAAGCTAACTCAACCCAGGCACTTCCTGTGGTTAAAACTACAATAAGGTTGACAAGCACTGAACCCTGTCTATGGCTGAGGAAGATCCACACAACCAAAACATTGGCAGTAATCTGAGCTTGGGACCCATTTTAGATTTCTACACATTCACTAGCCTGACACTCACAAGTGGGCAGCAGGCTCACTAGAAAGGTAGGAAATGCAGGATCTCACCCTGAAGACTCTCTTCTGTTCAGAGCTACAGGGCTAACTGCAGTGTCATCCATCACTTAAGTTATTAGACCTTTTTCGATAGTTAGACCAGACAGTTGAGTTCCAGGCTAATCTGGGCTATAGTGTAAAACCCTATCTCAAAAAAGCTAAAAGCAAATATGCTTAGGGTGGGGGTACGCTAAGAAAGGCACCACTCATCTGTGAAGACTAAGCTTTTTTTTAGAAGAACCCCACTTCTCTACAAGCTCACTGCAGAGTAGGGTAACTTATGGTCCCAGAAAATGTCTTGAGTACCTTGACTCACACAGCCTGCTTCCTAGACAGTGTGTTCTGTTCAGATCTGCACAGTCCCTATTTTCTGACATTAAGTTTTGAATAAAGTATCCCTGCTACTTCAGGGGGGAAAAATGGTTCCAGTTTTCAGCTGTGAACTCCTCAGCTGCCTGAGGGGAGGAGGCTGCAATTGTGGGTAGAGATGCTCTACTCTAAAGTGCTGTCTAGAGTGGGCAGCACCTCACCTAGCTGGAAGGTAGAAGAAAAAGAAAAGAGCAGGGCTGGAAGCACTTCCTCCTCCTAAGAAGCTTCCAGAACAGATTCTGATGGTCACAACTATGCCCAACTGATGCAGCCCTGGACAGCCTGAGGTGCACGTCTGTCCCACAACTCCTGCCCAGCACCGGCCATCATGGGTCGGCTGTGACATACTCTCAGGACTTGACTTCAATCTAAAACCACTCTATAAGGAAATACAAATTTAAAGACAAAGATAAACAACAAATTATCTTTACCGTCATTGTAAAAATTGTTTTTAGCTTTAAAATATAAAAAAGTAGCATCCTAAGATCCTAAGGACAAAGTTGTTGGCCAGTGTCCCCGGGAGCCAGGACTAGACTAAAACACCCAGAAAGCAGGGGCCAAACAGGAGCCATTCATCAAGCTATGTCCCTGCCACTCTTGATCTGATGCTAAAAATGAACCCAAGTACTCAGAGGGGTTTTTCACGAGAGTCAAAAAAAGCCACTTACCACCCCATGACCACTCTCTGCAACCAAGACTGTAACAATTTAAGATATACTTTTATTTCTAAGTATGTGTGCAGGTGCCTACAGAGGCCAGAAACTAGGGGTGGGGAAAGAGTATCAGATACCTTGGAACTGGAGTTACATACAGGTGATTGTGAGTCACCTGGGGGGGGGGTGCTGGGACTTGAGTAAGGGCCTCTGGAAGAGTAACAAGTGCTGTTAACAAATGAATCATCTTTCCAGATCCCTCTAAGATTTCTTATTTTGGGTGTTTTTATTCAAGACAGGGTCTTCTCTCCATAGCCCTGGCTGTCCTGGAATTCACTGTGTACAGACTAGATTTATGTTCCAACTCAGAAACTGCCTCTGCTCTCAAACACTTGGATTAAAGGTGTGTGCCAGATTTTCCCCCACACTTATAAAGCTGACCAGCACAAACAGCTGTGCCCTGAGTTGAGCCAGTGTGGTCAGCTGCAGAGCAAGGGCCCAACATGCAATGTGGAGGTCTGAGGTTCCATCCTCAGAATGAAAAATAAGTCATTACCACTTGAATGTGTCCCTCCCGAGGGCCATCAAAACCTGAAAGCAGATGTCACTCTTCCGCACTGAGAAGCCACAAATTTTTTGCTCAACTGTAAAGCAGCAGAATACTTACGGGTGTTAAAACTGATTTGATGAACGGCAATCTTTAAAGAACTGCAATAGACAGTGTCTAGTATCAGAATCCATCAAAGCAGCTGCTCTACTCTGCTACCTAACAATGGGCGCTCAGCTTTCCCAGAAGGCTCCAACCTTCCTCCTGCAGTGCACAAGGGCTGCTTCTTGACAGGGAACCAAAAGAAGGACCATCACTGCAATCTAAGTTTGTTTGGTTGCTGGAAAAGCAGGTATTCTAACCATGCAAAGCTTGGTTTTGGTTTTTTTTAAGTACTTCGCAAAAAAAAGGAAAAAGTCTGTTTAAGAATATTTTTAAAACTCGTCACACCTATAAAGGTAGCACTGAACCATCCATCCCCACAGGCACCTCACTCAACATGTCCTTACATTTTGAGAACACACTGGGGCTTAAGATTACTCAGTTTTGCCAGGTGGTGGCGCACATCTTTATTTCCAGCAGGCAGATCTCACTCAGTTGAGTTCAAGGCCAGCCTAGTCTATAGAGCTAGTTCCAGAATAGCTAGGGCTACACAGAGAAACTGTCTCCAAAACACTTCAGCTTGAAGAACCATATGGCTTTAACTGCTCAGGTGTGTTTGATATTCTGTAAGTCACCAACTAGACATTGATGTGACTAAATAACCACGAACCTGACTATAAGACTACCAATTAAGATAGCAAAAAGAAAAACTCAGAAACAGCAAATTGGGGGAACCGACACTTGTGACCTCGTGACAACTACTATACTTGAACTTGGAAACACCACTGCACACAGAAGTGCTCACAGGCACAGAGCCTTCAGATAACACATCTTGGTGCTGGCCATGAATGCATTATCTATCTCACATTCTTGGTTAGGGCTGTCCCACTTAGAATCAGGAAGGCATTGAGGGCAATTACTCCTCTCAAAGCAGCAATACTGTCACATCCTCCAACTGCTTCACCCAAGTTAGAGGTGTCTTAATAGATACTCTAGGACACTCACAGTACTGCATGCTGGCATTTATTTCTATCTTTAAAACTACAAAACTGGGGCTAGAAACACGGCTCAGCAGTTAAAGGAATGGCTGGTTACTCTTCCAGAGAACCTAGGTTCAATTCCCAACACCTACATGACAGCTTATAGCTCTAACTTCAGTTACAGGGGATTCAACAGCCTCTTCTGGCCTCCGAAGGCACACACAGTATATCCCAGCCAAACATCCACTAGTATAAAGTTTGTGAGGAAAGGGGTGTTTGCTAAGATTTATCACGGAGTGTTCTGCCGACCATATCTGTGTGTGAAACTAACTCTCCATGTAGTGCCCATAGTTTAGAAAAGGCGAGATCCCCTGGAACTAAAGCTTTGAATGGCTGTGAGCCACCATGTGGATGCTGGCAAGGGATCCCAAATCCTCTCAAAGATAAACAAGGGCTCTTAACCAGTGGCTGGGCCATCTCTCCAGCCCACTAACTACATTTTCTTAATCCTGCAACAGGACTAATGTCTTCATCTGTCCACAATAGCAAACAAAATCTTTAAAAAAGACAAAACAAAACAAAAAAAAAAAAAAACTTTTAAAAAACTTTGTGTATTACAGGAGGACACATACCACACCACATTAAGATCCAAGCACAAATAATTTGGGAAGCCAGTTCTTTCTTCCCAACATGTGTCCAAAAATCTAAATGCAGTTATGAGGCTTGGTGGCAAGGAGCCTTACAGTCTGGGCCTTCTCCACAGCCCCTAAACCTCTGTGTATAGCCTTAGCTGTCTTGAAGCTCACCTCTAGAACTAGTCGTCTTTGAACTCATGGTATCTGCCTGCCTCTACCTGGAATAAAAGCGTGCACCACTGCTGGGCATAAACCTCTAACATTTCATCTTTCCATTAGCAGGCCAACTGTCCTAGCAGGTGAGGAAAAAAACACTTAAAAGTTCAAAGAATCAGAGATTTAAGTGTAAACTCTCAGTTCAGCATCATAACCCAAGCCATCAAGTCAAACAGTGAAGTAGGGCAGGGCGACCTGCTCCTGAGAAAAACACCCCATTTCCTTAGAGCCCCTGATAGCACTGCAACAAAACAGGACCAAGGTCTGACAGTAGGAATTATATACTGGCCCTTTAACTAGACACCTACTGATTCACTCAAACACAGTTCAGGTGTGCTGAAGGAACCAGTTTTACTTTCAATATTATCAATACTAAAAGATACTGAGATCTGTAAAGTGGCTTTCAAACACTCCATGTTGATCTGAAAAGCAGCTTATGGGAAAAACGACTTTTTGGTAACTTTCAATTAGGCAGGTTGGAACACTGGTGTCCTAAGTTTCTCACAGTAACCCTGCCTATCTAGGGCAACCTTACATCTGCTTTGAGATCTGACAGGGCCAACTGCACAGAGGAATGAGTTTCAGTAAACTCCAACAGCAAACCCACATTTACCTGGGCTCATCGGCTCCAGAGACTACACTGACAAGTGTCTGTGCACATCCGTGTACACACAACATCAACAAACAGTATGACCATTATGTGGTACCAGGAATTATACACTGTGCCACTTTTTTTCAAAAGGTTAAATGGTCTAAATTAGACCAATTTAACCAGGTAAAACACAAGCACAGACAACGCCCTTAAAATCCGGAAGCTTCCTTAACCTTACAGAATACCCAGTTCTCAACATAAGTTGAATAAATGCTAAAGTTGTGTCCAGCTCTTTCAGAGTTACCTGTTTGCATCTCAAATTAAATAAAATCTCCTTTCAATGAATAAGACCAATCACTGTTGGAGGATTTACACGTTAGAATTTGAATCAGCAGCTACTAGGAAATAAAAACTGCCACCAAAACTGGATTTTGTCCTTTATAGATATTCAGTTATGCAGAGTATCAAGCAAGGAACTTCTTTTGACATAACTAAACATTTTACACTATCCTACTGAGACATTAGGAAAGTAAATAAGTAAATAAATTTTTTTTTTTTTTTTAGAAAAAGCCACCTGGCCATTTAACACTGTCTTAAACTTTAAAGATCATCAGAACCACCCCTTAAGAAGCCAAAAGAATCCCAAAAGCCAGGGGTCAACACACCCCCTAACACACCTCTATGCTCAGCTGCCTTTTCAGGTTTAGGAATTTTCTTTCCCAATTTTATTATAAAATTACCAAACTGGCCTCAAATTTCCAGTAACTCAATAATGCTGGTAGCCTGGGCAGGAAGCAATGGCCCTTTAGTAGGTTGCAGTCAACAAAAGTCCACAGTAAAGTCCTCTAGGGGGTGCAACATAAAAGGGTAATCTGATGGCAGTTGGTTAATAAGAGCTCCCCCCTGTTTATTGGAAGTTAGACATGTCCAAAACCTGAACTTACTCATGAGGAGATGAAGATTTTTAGGAGAAAATGGTGATATGTGCCCCAGTCTCCCCACCTTCTACACACACATACAGGCTTCCTTAAAGGCAAGATTCCTATCTGTCCTCGTGGTCTGAATTCAAAACCCTTTGGCCCACATACCACTGCAAATTTGTCTGGATATATTACTAGCAGGCCAAGAACCTTAATCCAGGTCACCTAACTGAAAGGCCAGCTTTTCAGCACTTTCTACAGTGCCCCTAACAAGGAGGCCATTCAATGACCTTCCACCAGACTTGCCCCACACAGCAGATAGGACATTTCCCAAGTCTTTGTGTAATAATACACTTTCTTCCCCTGTACATTTAAACTAACACAGACTCCCCTGAAAACCCTGGAGCTGAGGTGTGAACTGAGGCTCCTCCATTGTCACAGCTTCAATTTACATGCCTATAGCTTAAGCCCTACCTGCTTCAGAATATAATAGGACTGGAATCCTTTAATTCAATTTTGGTAGCTGTCTTCCAGGTTTTTATTTTTTAATAACCCTGGTGAATTAAAAAAGTATTCCCATATGCTGGGCTGTGAGCATTGAACTTAAAGTGGTACATTCCGACACTAAAATACCAGTTAACCCAAACTGCCTCATGCTCCTTCTAATTCTGAAGCTGGGAAACCCACTTCTTGATAACTCAGCTTCAACTTCCCAAATTATTAATTACACATACTGCCACGAGATTAAACTGAAATGGGAAATCAGGAACCAGCCATTTAAAACAAATTATGGCCAGTCACCTCAAAAATCCACAATGGAGGCCATGCAGAGTATGGGCTAGGGCGATCTTAAATTGTTTTCCCAGTGACTGGAAACACAGCTTCCTATACAAGAGGATTTCTAAGGCCCCAGACATTTGTTTTCACAGCAGTCATAGAGCAGATCTTTTATGAAGTCCTGTTTTTAGGCAGTCAAGGGTCATTAAAACTACTTCAAAGTTCTTATCAACCAATATCATGTTCAGAAAAACTGAGAAAAAAAGAATGTCATTTAATAAAGTGGAAAAGCAGCTCATCTTTTGGAACCCCCAAGGCTCTAATCAGGCAGGCTGCCTGCTGTGGCAAAACATCATTTCATACTAAAGTGATGTTAAGGGAGAGAAAAGGTGATTAGCACTTATCTGCCAGGAGGATGTAGACTGAGTCATCCAGGGCCATTGTATGCCTTAATTATTTCATCAGTTTAAGAGACTTGATGATTAAGACTTATTTTCAGATTTCCTCTAAAACAAGACCACTGGAGAAGGGTTAGGGGCTCCTAGCCACCCCCAGGTTTCTCTGGCAAAAATGGAGGATTACAAAAGAAATGCACACACACACACACACCCCCAAAGCCAGAGTCTGAACTTTCTCTCCCCCTCTTCCTTCCTACCACCTGGGGGAAAAGAGAGAGAGAGAGGGAGGGAGGGCTATTGTTAAAATAGATTCTTCAGCATAAAGGGGAAAATTTTTTCTAAGTGGTATCTTAGTTCCTTTTTTAAAGTAAGAAGTGAAAGGGAATAATACGAAGCCAAGACAATTACTAAACTTCAATCTCACGAATTATTACACTGAAAAAGAAGCGGTCAGACTGCAAAATGGGACAAAAAGAAAAGGCTGGGAACAGAAGGAACACGTCCTTCTCCAGTTAGCCTCTCTCTAGTCCCTCCTCCTGTATGCACAAGAGGGTAGGATCTTTAGAGGATTTTATACTTACATAATTGGGAAAGTGGAAAGATGGGTGGAGGGCTTTAGGGGTGACTCCCAATAAAAGTTCAGGATTCAAACAAAACAAAAATCAAAATAACCAAAAAGTAAAAACTTGCCACTGGACCGAAAAGTCTGAAAAACAGTATCTAAAATAAATAGGATTTCTCGGAAAGACAAAAATAATCATCTACCATTAAGGACACACCTTAAAAGTTCTCGGTACATTAACTAAGTAAGCACAAACTAGGGGTTTGACGGTTACATTTTTCAGACAGCAATTAGGTTAGTTCTCTCCGCACTTGTCACTATAGAAAATCGCTTTGGGGGGGAGGTGGATGAGGGGAAGATGGGAGGGGGGGGCTAGACCTGTTGTTACTCATCCTTCTCCAAGCAAAAATTATGCGTCTGAAATCTGATTTGGTACCAATCAAGGCAGTCGATCCACTTGGGGAAAAGTAGAATGCTCTGGACGTCCTTCACTTACAAAGAGAGGTGAAAGGCCCCCTGAGGCCCCTACCTAGTCTCCAGGCCTGGCCAGCAGCTGTGGCTACCCTGCCTCTTCTTTTGTTGGCCTTAATCTCATGTCAAGTTATTCAACCAACTCAAAAGCGATGAAGACATAATTGAATCAACCTGAACTAAATCAGACCTAGGCCTCTTAAAACATACAGCTTAATGGCTCCAACACATCCCTAAACCAGGAAACCGGCCATGGGATCCTGTGGGACACATGGTGGCCCACAACCAGGGACCCCAGGCTGGCTCCCCTTAATCGACGCGTGCTCAGGAATGCTTGTTTCTCAGAAAGAGAAACTAAGGCTCAGGGGCACAAACCTTCGTTCTGGGGATAACCTCCCCCGCTCCGACCCAAACAATAAAAAGTTTAAAAGTTTCTACTGCCCGAACATGGACCGGTCCCCACCGGTGGTCCCAGGTGGGGACCCCCCCCCCCAGGGCTTCAGCTAACTTCAGGAAGCAAACCTTTTGGGAAAAATCCCCGCCTGCTGTCCCCACCCCCACTCTCCCCGCCCAAGAATGCGCTTCCCGTGCTCCGAGGGTCCGCGGCGGGGGCGCCCTTCATCGTGCGCCCGCTCGCGTCGGGGCTAAACTGAGGCGCCCGGGGCCGCGCCCTCCAGCGTGTGATTCCGCATCCCACCGCCCCGCACGAACTTCCCACGGGAGTTTGCGGGGCGTTCTAAGTTTGGGCATGAAACCGAACACCTTCCCTCACTTGAGGGACGCAGGTCCGGCGTGGGCGCGGACCCCCGACGGCCACGCCGCGCCGGGCGGGCCATTGTCTCGGCCGTCCCTCCCAGCCCCACGCGCGGCCCCTGCCGTGGGGACGCGTTCCCGGCGCCCCTTTACCTGCGGCCGTCCGGCTGCACCGCCCCGGCCGCGGGCTGAACGAGCGGCAAGGGCGGCGCGGCCTTTGTGCGTCCGCCGCGGGGCCCCGACGGCGCGGGGCCCCGGACGGGGCTGCGCCATGCCCGCCTCCCACGGCCGCGGGCGCCGGGACCCCCACCCACACAGCGGCTCCGGGGGGCCGGGCTCACCTCCGGCGCGGGGCGAGGGAGCGGCGCGGGCGCCCCCTACTCGTCCGCGCGGGGACAGTGCAGGCGCGGGGTCCCTGCGCGGGCGGCCGGCGTCCGGCGGGGGGACTGTTGGGGCAGAAAGTGCTCGCAGCAGCTGTTGCGCCCTCCCCCCCCGGCCGCGCCGCCCGACGCCCCGCCCCCGGCCGCGCCTGTCACGCCCCCTCAGCACCCGCGCGCGTGTGCGCAAGCGCACCCCTGCCCCGCCCACCGATGCCGGCCACGCCCCCCACGGGTCCCCCGAGGCGCGAGCCCCGCAGAGCGGCGCGCGCACCCCGCTCCCGCCCCGTGGGCTCCCGCGCACGCGCGCCCCGCTCCACCTCCCGCCATCCGGCCTAACGTGGCGCGCTCGCGCCCGGGCGGTTCTAGTGACAGGTATTCTGGAGGGGGAGGGAGGGGGCTGCGATCACAGCGCGCAGGCGCATAGCCAATCCTCCCTCACTGCCTCCCCCTCCCTCGCAAGGTGCGCCCGGGAGGGGAGGGGAGGGGAGGGGAGGAGCCGGTTGCCTAACTCCCGGGTCGCCCAGAATCAAGAACAAAAAAGAAAGAAAAAAGAAAAACTTGCCACTGGCTTTGGGGAGCTTAGAGGATAGCGGTGTTCCAAAAAAGGAAAACACTTCAGAGATTCAATGTGAGATAAGAGGGTTAAATTTCTCCAGATTAGTATCTTCATAAAGCTAATTGTCTTCTTTTCCTTAAGACCCTGGGCTTGAGTTTCTATTATAATTTCATGTCTGGATTTGGACTTGGTACCACAAATCTTGAGTTTGCATAGAAATTCACTTGGGTGAAACTAGGCAACTAGACTAAAAAGTAGGGTCAAAACAAAAAAGAACACAGTCCCTCCTCTTTACGCCCAACTCACTTAAAATGTTTCCCTACTGTTTTGTCCCTGACTCATAGAAAGATGAAAGAGAAGACAGGAAAAGGTTATGACTCCAAAGGCCTGGGACAGATGCCCCCTGTTCTAAGCAAGCCCCAGGGAGGAGCTATGGCGGCCACAATCACATCCAATAATTTGTCTGCTTCAAAATGCAAATGAATTCAAATATAAAATAGATCCATTGCTTCACACAGAAAGGCCAACTTGTTTGTTTCTTTTTCAAGCTGGCCCCCCGTGTGTCAAAAAGTGAAAAAACATCAATAAAGCGTTCACAGCCATTTTCTAAATCAAAAGAGGTGGGGGAGACACACACACACACACACACACAAAAAAAACAACCGGAACTGGTAAGCAACAAAGTCCTTAATAAATAGGAATTCAAGAAGAAGCCAGCTTATCAAGGGGCAAGAATCTGCATTGTAGAATGTTTTTGCTGTCGTTTTACATAACTACCAACCCACATATGGTCTCGTTAGTCTTTTTTTTCAAAGGAAGTGAATCAATTACTTACTCACAATTAATTAGCAGCGCTGGAAGTAGATCCTTAAGCCAGCCCTGATTCTCATTCGAATACATAAGATATCGATCATTTTTAGTACTTGGGTTCCTTCTCTCATCATAGATTAATATCTTTCTTTAAAGTATTGGTTAAAACCTTATAAATATTCACGCACTACACGCAAGAGCTCAGCAAACATTCATAAGCAAGATACTTCATTTAACTTTGTCCCAAAATACGACTGAGGGGGGCAGCTTTGATACAAAACAAAGAAAACTATTACCAAGTAAAGTGGATGGAGGTTGAGGCTAAACCTAAGTCTACATGTTAATGGATAACCTTTGCACTCTGAAGCCTTGAATACTGTAAACACAATAGTGCTGATAGTTAAAAATCCTATTGTGGAGATGGAGCATAAAGGAAAGTCCACACTTCTCAGTAGCAATAGGGAAACAGTCAAATATTTTGACAAATAATCGTTTGGCTAAGAACAATGAGACTCGGGCTCTCAGACCTTGTAGCTACTGAGTTATTTTCAGAGCAAAGGAAGAAAAGGGGGGGGGGGGCCTCCATGCCCTCACAAAAGCCACCACTCTAAGCCATTTTGGTATCCGATGGTCTGTTACTGTTTCTCCTCCCCTTCCTCCCCCCACCACAAATAAAAGGGGCAATTAAAAAAAAAAAAACTTACTATGTTGTAGCTTTTAAAATTGAAAGAGAATTGCCATCCCTGGTCTATCTGCTAAGAGATTTGTATGTGATCCTGATGTCTGAGCAAAGAATTACAAAGAACCTTCCCTCCTGGAGATGTGCCAATGAAACTGGGAAATCGTTGCAAAATTCTGCCAGTGACGGCTGGGCTTGCAAACACACACCGTGTTTTCCAAGGGACGTGAAGGGATCGGGATTTCCTGCCTTAGAATGCAGAGGCTCTTGCCTCGCGTTAATTTGGGAATCGTGGGTCGTTATACACAATTAAAAGTCGGAAGGTCAGTGGAGAAGCCGAGGGACGTTTGGTTTCGTAATAAGCAACTAAGAACTCCCCACTCCTGGGCAAAGTGGAAACTGAAAAATCGAACGTTGGTCTCCACGGCCTTGGCCCCGCCCACGCGGAACCCAGCTTCGCCATCACTCACTTCCCAGGCTGTGCTACCTCTAAAGGAATCAGGTGTTGGAGAGTAGGGCCCGGCTTTTCGGTCCCTGCTGCTGGCATCTGCACGTGTACACAAACTCAGACTCCATCCCACCTCTTCCTGAACCCAACAGACTTCAGCCATGTCTCGTGCTTTTCACAGGTCCCAAACACCCCCCCCCACCCGCCTCAAGGCAGATTTCCCAACCTGTGCTTATAAAAAAGAAAAAAAATTAAAAAACACCATTATCTTTGACTTCATCTTAGTGCTGGCAGGGCCTCTTCCTTGAACTAACATCTGATTTTTCTATCCAGATCCTGCCTGTATTCAAAAATCTTACAAAATAGTATATACAGCAAGTCTGGTTTGCTGTCCATACTATCTACAGGAATTATCTTTTAGAGACTAAAGTAAGTCCTAATTAAAAGTGCAAATGGAATATAATCTTTCCTAAGTATTTATTTCACTGTGTGGAACAGATTACAGAAAAACAACTTGGAAACAAAATCCCTGAAGCTGCAGCAGAAAAGGTACATGCTCGAAAGAACTCAGTGTGAAGGGCAGGAAAACCAGAAAAACTGCAGACAGCAGGAAACAGAAAAACTTAGTCGAACCTGCATTTACTAACTACAAAGGGCATTTGAGTGGGAGCCAGGGGCGGCTCTCTTCCCAACACTGAAAGCATTAAATTAAGGAGAGATAACAAACAAAGCCGAGGGAGGGCACTCCACTTTTCCCTTCCCAAATCTCAAGCCCCTGGAAGTCTCTTTTGAAAACAGTAAGGTAGAGAAGGGGATGGCAGAAGTTACCTTTCAGGAGGGAAGGCGGTGCTCAAGCCTGCCGGTCCACCTGGCCCGGAACAATACAGGAGGAGAGGTGATGGCTGGGTTTTACCAGCAAAGCAAAAAGGGAGGGGCTAAGAGTAAAGCTCAATTTAAATAGGTGGTTGAGATATAATCCGACCTGATTGACTAAATCAACCTAGATTGGGCTAAGAACACCATTTGATTCTAAGGACATCTGGCCCTTTGGCAACTTTGCTAAATCCTTTACAGGCACAACTGTTTCTCCCTCTAATATTGCAGATTCCCAAGGTTGCCTTCTCTCAAAATATTTTCGTGGAAACTGCCTTGAAGATTGATACATATACTGTTCCCAGAAAAGCCCCTCTCAAAACTTCCTCCACTCCAATGGGACAAGGGAAGACAGTCAAAGAAAAGTAAAAACGATTGAAATCTCAACTAAGAGAACCATTTTCTATTCACACACTCAAACCAAAACTTTTTAGAAGCAGGCAGGTCAAGGCATTCAAGACTGGTCTGAATACATGAGATCCTGTCTCAGATAAAAACCAAAAGCAGGGCTGGGAATAGTTCAAGTAGTGTGGTGGAGCGCTTGCCTTCAAGCAGG
The DNA here is from genome assembly GCA_033318265.1 of Phyllotis vaccarum. NCBI lineage: Eukaryota > Metazoa > Chordata > Mammalia > Rodentia > Cricetidae > Phyllotis > Phyllotis vaccarum. Next base: position 197,061,064 of record JARWLC010000001.1, read on the forward strand.
AAGCCTGTATCTATCTCCAGCATAAACAAGGCAGGGCAGCCCTGACTGAACCCAGCACAGGGGAAGACAAAGGCAAAGGATCCAAAGTCATTCCCAGCCAAACAGTGAGTCTAAGCCCACCCTGGGCTATATCATAACTTCTTGCCTCAAAATAATAAGAAGAATAACAGCAGGGTATGGTGATAAATACCCTCTTATCCCAGCACTCTGTAAGCAAAGGAAGAGGCAGCAGATCTGAGTCTGTAGAGGCCTGGTCTACATAGTGAATTCCAGGACAGCCATGGCTACATAGAGACCCTGTCTCAAAGAACATTTATTATTATTGTTGTTGTTATTAAATATTACTAAATATTTTAAAGCTACAAAAATATTCTAATTACTGCTCACTCTGCTGCCACTTTACATTATAATCAATAAACTTTTCTTCCCCACAAATAGCTCAATTAAATTTTATATACACACATTTACCAGCAAATCCTGTATTTTCTCTTTTATTTTCTGCTTTGGAGCTGGAAAGAAGGCTGAGTGGAAGAGGACTCAACAAACATGCAGAGGGCCCCAGGTTCAATTTCAAAGTACCTCAAAAATATTTCACATCTCACTTCTGTTTATTGGTATCTCTAACCCAAACCTGGTGTGGGAAACCAAGCTCCCTCCTCCAGTCACATGGTGACCACGGGCCATGTTTCTCAGATCTATCTGCTTGGCCTTCATGCTTTCCCCATCCATAACAAAGGGCATCCCTTCACACTGAGCAGAGCCTGTCACCACCCAGCTCAGTAGTTTCCTATTGCCCTGGGCAAGAGAACAGTTTTTCTAGCCAGGCTGCCTAGCCTTTGAGTCAGACCTAACTCTAGTAGTCTCAAGTTGTGGCAGGGTCCTCACTTCAAATCCTACACATATCCACCAGCAGTCTTCTTAGACCATGGCTTTCCACCTGCCCTGCCCTCTCTGCCACCATCACTTCCAAAAAAAAAAAAAAAAAAAAAAAACAACAAAAACACTACTTCTCCTTCTCTTCCAAGGGATCTGACTGACATGGTGGCCTGGACAGAGACATCTCCTCCCTTCACTGTGGCTCAAATCCTCAGGCTCCACTACTTAAAAGTTATGTAATCTTAGACCATTACTTAATCTCTGTTAAGATTCAGTTAATTTCCTTACCTAAAAAAGGGTGTGGTAGGCCTAGCCTGGTGGCTCAGTGGCTCCAGCAGTTCAGTTCAAGACCAGCCTGGGCAACCTGAAACCCTGTTTCAAAATAATAAAAATAAATAAAGGATGTGAAGATACAAGTCTTTAAGAAGATGGGGAAGCAGGGGAATCTCTGTAAGTCTGTGGCCACCCTGGTTGATAGTGAGACTCAATTGTTAACTAAAGGTTTGATAGTACAAGGCTGTAACCTCAGCATTCAAGAGATAGAGGCACAAGGATGAGAGTTTAAGGTTGACCTAGGTTGCATATTAAGTTCAAGGCTGGCCTAGGCTCCATGAGATGCTGTCTCAGAAATATTAACAAAATAAACTAAGCATAATGCTGGATGCCCAAAATCCCACATATTTAGAAGGCTAAGGCAGAAGCAGATCCTGTTTCAAAACAAAACAGGGCTGAAGATACAGCTCAATGGTAGAGCATTCCCTAGCATGCAAGAGGCCCTAGGTTACAACCCTAGTACTGCAAAAAGAATAATAAAGATGTAAAGTAAGATGAGAACATGACAAAAAAATATAATAGTAATTCAATTATCCAGATTGCCTGCAGAAATAATACATATCTCTATAGGCTCTGGAGGCTTTTAATGAAATCTGTTGAGCAAACCCTAACAACCCAGGCTTCTGGAGACCCTGAGATGGCTGTGAGCAAAGGAGGCAGAGTACTTGGAAAACAGTATGTCCTTGTCCTTTCTAGGTTTATCTACTGAGACAGAGAGAAGGGAACTGGAGAGAAATAGAGGGCTCTTTCCAGCAGAAGATCAAGTCATGGTTGTTATGGTGTGGTAGTCTAGCTCAAAAATGGAGAGAGCTGAACCAGAATAAGAAGTTCCCCAGCACCCGATGCTATCCGGCAAGAGACACTGCCTCATTACAAACACACACACTTAAAAATAAATAAGGACTTGGGCTATAACCAAGTTGGAAAGCACATACACAAAGCCCTTGGTCTGGCCCCTGACCTGGAACTCACAGGATGTGGTTGCTGGTGCCTGTAATCCTGGCCTTTGAGAGGTGGAGTCAGAAGGACCATCGTTTAAAGTCAAACTGTACTACCCCCAAAAACATTAAAAAAAAAAAAAAAAAAAAGATCAAAAATTGTCTGGGTGGTGGTAGCTCACACCTTTAATCCCAGCACTTGGTACACAGAAACAGGGATTTCTGAGTTCAAGGCCAGCCTGGTCTACAGAGCTGCACATGGAAGCCATATCTCAAAAAAAAAATAAGTAGATAAATAAATATAAAAAAATAAGAAATTAATACATACTAGTGAGTTAACAAGACCATGGCAAAGCCCCAGATTGAGTCAGAATGTAGCAGGATATCAAAGGTTAATTCTCTTTTCTCAGGCAGCTCACCAACACTCCACAAAGCTGTTAATGTGTTAATAAACCTCTTAGTCTGTAGCCCCCCAACCTCCTGATTCCCCTCAGCCCTCTTATCCTGGTCTCCACATGCCCCTGGTACCAACCCCTTTCCTGTTCTGGTCATCTCCCCCATTCCAACAGCTCAGAAAACCATCTCCAATTGGCTCAAACAGTCAAGCCTGGTGGCACATCACAACCCTGCCTCAAATCCCCAGTGTCTCTGAATAAAAGTAAAATCTTCAGAAAACGCTGAAGGACCAGGTGGACTCCTAAGAGCCCAATCCTTCAAGATTATGCCAAAAATAAATAAATAAAGTTTTAATATCAATTTTTATTATTTACTCATCTTTTCATTGTTGTGGAATTTACTTATTAGGGTAATAATATAACTTTCCTGGAGTAACAAATATAACAAATCTTTGCTCAGGTAGCACTCATGTCTACTAATAGTAAGAGAGTCTCACCATCCATCCTTAAGCTGGCCTGACTTCTACATAGACTAGGGCTGGCTCAGATCCTCCTGATACCTCCCAAAAGCTGGGATCAAACATCATCACACCTTGCCTGAAACACATTAGACACCCTATCTCCTGGATGTTCGTTCAGTCGTGTGGAGCGCTCCGACACACCTTCCCCTTCTCCCACTCTGGACCATCAATACAATACTTGGTCAGCAAGATGTAAGTCAAGACCTCTGCCATGGCCTTGAGTGAAACTGCCCGTGTCTCTGTTCCTCAAGAAATGGCAAAGTGTTTGACCAGAAACAGTCATTTAAAAAAAAAAAATCAGTGTCCACCCAACCAGGGCTCTCCCTACTGAGCAAAAGGCAGTAAACGTTTCTAAAATGTAAATACTCAGCCAGGAAGGGCATCTGAGCCTCCTCAACTTGGGAGGCAGAGCCAGGAGGATCAGCTCAAATTTAAGGGAGGCTCAGTCTACAGAGTAAGTTCCAAGATAGCTCTCGCCTCAAAAGGAGAGGAGAGAAAGAGAGAAAGAGAGAGAACCTGAGAAATGGCTCAGCAGATGAAAATACTTGCTGCCAAACCAGGCTGGACAACCTGAGTAAGACCCACACAGTGGAAAGAAGAGGAGTCCCAAAACATACACATCCCACCCAGACAGACATAGTGTCACATGCCTGCTATCCCAACACTCGGAGAATAGAGGCAGGAAGAATTCAAAACAGCCTTGACTCCATGAGACCCTGTCTCTCTCAATCAATCAATCAATCAATCAATGTCCCAGAGCTGGTGTTTCCATGCAGGCCTGTTATCTCAGTGCTCAGAAAGCTGAACTAAAAGAATCTTGAAAATTTGAAAACAGCCTGAGCTAGGCAGAAAGACAAAAACAAAAGCTAGGCCTGGTAGCCCATGATAGCCCATGATAGCCTATAATGGCAGCACTGAGAGCTGCAAGTAGGAATCCAGAGTTTCAGGCCAACCTCAGTCACAGCAAGTCCAAGAACAACCTGGTCCACATGAGACCCTGTTTCCAATTAGAACTAAAATAAAAATCCCAATATAGGTACTAACTTCCCCCCATACCTCCCCCTCACTTTGCCCCTTAAAGATACTTGCATGTCCTCTTAGGCCACACTTCTCTCAGGGTCCCTTCCTTCTTATCTCCATCACCCTTGATTTCTCTAAGGCTGTGTCACCTCATTTTCACCCTCCTGACCCCATCTTCCACCCAGCCACACAATGACCATCCTCAGACTTCTGTCCTATATGAAAATTTCCAATTTTACCACACCATGACTGGATTCACTCTCTGGAAACCGAGATGCAAAAAGATTGTGGCCCCAGCCAACCTTTCAGCATGATTCATTTGGCAAATATTTACACTCCGTTCCTTTCTCCTGAGCAACTAAGCTAGGTAGTAATTACAAGAGTCCTGCCTTCCTGAAGCTTCTATTTTAACAGAAGTAGATGTTCACCAATCTTAACACAAATAAGCAGAACAGTATATAAACATGGTATTACCTGGGAGAGGTCATAGCTCATGTTTAAGAGGCAAATTCAAGGGTGTCTGAAGCTTCATTGTAATAGGGCAACTCTTGAAATGTTGAATAGTCACATTTCAAAATATAAACAGTTTATATTAGCAATAAAAGAATCAGAGTTCTCATGCAGCTGGATCACCAAGGCAAGAACTGATAAAATCATCTATGGAAAAGTCTGCCAAGTTCATTTACAAAAACGGCTTTGTTTATGGGTAGGTGTAAACAGGTACCCCTTCCAAAACAGAAAACCATGAGATCTCTTGAAAATCGGGAAAAGGCCCCCACAAGTCACTAAACCTTTAATAAGGAAGAAAAAAAATCAGAACAGTTTGGTAGTAAATGTTTTCAATTTTTTATATGTAAGATATTTTATACTTTCTATATATAATTATAAATTAGTGGCCTGTAAACCTATAATTGCATGACATAAGCCAAACACAAAAAGACCAACACTCTGTCCTCAAAATGTAGCACGTGAAAAACTGAACTCAGAGCAGAATACAAATAAATAACTAAATTAGGTATGGTGAAGAACATCCTTAATCCCTCAACTTCTAAAGGATCAGAAATTCAAGGTCATCCTAGAACTAGCTTGAAGCCAGCCTAGACAACTTGAGAAACTGTCTTTAAAAAGTAAAGTACTAGCCTGGTCAGCTACACAGGGAGACCACTCCCAACACACACAGACATACACACAAATTATCCGAGGCCCAAGGAAGGTGGTCAAAGGATAGGGAAAAAAAGTAAGACAGGAGAAAACATTCCTGGAGAACTACAGAAAGCATATGCATAGCCAAATGCAGTCGGTTATGTATTAATGTGTAAAATAATATAACGATTGGATTTGGTATCTCAGCGCTCTGGTAGAAGGAAGTAGATGTCTGTGAGTCTAAGGCCAGCCTGGTCTATACAGCAATTTGAGGACAGCCAAGGCTATACAAGAGAGATCCAGTCTTTTGTGTGTGTGTGTGTGTGTGTGTGTGTGTGTGTGTGTGTGAGAGAGAGAGAGAGAGAGAGAGAGATGTATTGAGATTTTAAATATTCTAAAAGTAAGCCAAGCATAGAAGTACCAGCATGTGATCCCAGTACTTGAGAAGCTGAGGCAGGAGATCACCAAGTGTTTCAGGCCAATCTAAACTATCTAGTGAGTTCCAGGCCAGGCTGGGCTACTTAGAAATACTCTGATTTAAGAATAAATAATTAAATATAAATTTTAAAAAAATTTTTTGACTGAGCACAGTGGTACTTTAATCTCAGCACTTGGGAGGCAGATGCAGGTGATCTCTGAGTTCAGAACTCATGCTACAGAGTCCCAGGAAAGCTGGGACTACACAGAGAAACCCTGTTTCAAAAAAAAAAAATTTTTTTAATAAAAATTTTTTTCAACATGCACACTAAAATAAAAATATAAGATAATGTACACCTTAATCAGCTTCAGTTTCTCTTTCTACTGAAACACGTTTAAATGACATGACGTTGTACCCCATAGATAAACACAATCACAGGTCAATAAAAAATAAATTAAGATTTTGCAAAAATTCCCATTTCAAAACAGACTGGGCTCTGGTGAAACCTGTCTCCAAATGTGTGTGTATATATGTATATAACAAATACACACACACAGCTAGACAAAAGATCTAAAAGTACTTTTTTTTTTTTTTTAATTCCATACAGGGTCTTCTGAATACTAGGCAAGCACTCTGCCACGGTGGTACATCCCACCTGGAAATATAATTTTATGAACATTTGATGAGCATTGCATTCGTTCCTTCTCTTTGGCCTCCTGCCCTTCCCTGGCTTTCAAGTTCCTCTAACACACCACATACCATATATGCACAGAGCAGCACATATATGATTAGAGGCCTGTATAGGATCCTAAGTTTAATTCCAGCCCCTAAGAAAAATAAAGCCTTTCTGAGCTATTTAGCATAGTCCTGTCTGACCCAGTCCCCTTAGGTACCTCCATTCCTTCCTAGTTAGGATCTGACTATTCATGTCAAATGTTCGTTCTCAGCAGGGTGTAATAGTACACACCTTTGATCCCAGCACTAGAGGGGCAGCCTGTGAGTGAGTTCTGAGACAGCCAGAGCTACACAGAATGACACTGTCTTGGGGAAGAAAAAAATAAAAAGTCCAGTATGTTTGAGGATAGGGACTTTGTCTTTTCTGGGGTTTTGCTTATTTCTCTAGCACCTAGAGTAGTATGTAATACACAGTAGGTGCTTAGAGAGTGCTCCTCTATCATGTATAAAGGCCCTGAGTCCAACCACCTATAAAAACAAACAAAAATCCTTCTTTTTTGGTGTTTTTTTTTTATTTTATTTTATTTTATTTTATTTTTTAAATAAAGGGACTCAGTATATATCCCTGGCTAGCCTGGAACCACGAGATCCACCTGCCTCGGCCTCTCTAGCATACCACCACACCTGGCCTTAAATATTTACACTAAGTAAGAACCTGCATGAGTGGATAGAAAATCCAGGGGCATATTTATGTAATTAATTAAATAGAAGATCCCAATGTTGAGACCCTTCCTTCCACAATATGAAGTAAACAGTTCTCTCCTTCAGGGACCTGCCTTCTATTCAGAGGGTCAGAATAGTCCACACAGCCAGGGAAAGCTCAGATGGGTGGGGTCTGGAGAGGACCTACAGGGACAGGTGGAAAGCCTACAGTATTTTCCTTTCTGCAAAGGTTTGAAGATGACAGTGGAGATCCCAGATATTAGATCATTCCAGGCTTATGGACCAAAAGCTCAAGCCACCAAGAAGGTCCAGCCTGCCATGAAAACCAGCTGAAAAACTGACTGAGGGCAACACCTATCAGCAGCCTGGAGCTTCCTGGCCCTGGTATGGGCGCTACAACAAACTGGCTCCTTAGACAGTAGTAACACAGACCATCCCTGATACAATCACTCAGATAAAAATCTGTGTCGAATTTTCTGGTCACTTTAACATCAACTACAATGATAACTAGTAATAAAAGAAACAAAAAGAGCTGGGTGTGGTGGCACACACCTTAAATCCCAGCACTGGGAGGCATGCCAGTTGATTCTATGTGAGTTCAAGGCCAGCCTGGTCTACAAAGCAGAGTTCCAGGACAGCCAGAGCTGTTGCACAGAGAAACCCTGTCTTGAGAAAAGAAAACATGTACTTGGGCTAGACACTGAGCCAGTGTTAACTCAGTGATTTGGGTACACTTAAAATTCTACATGTCTGAGGCAGAGACTGTGAGGTAGGTGAATAGAAAGTTTTACACCTGCCTGGGCTACAGAATAAATTCTGTAACTGAGGTATGTAAATCTTCTTACCCCCCAGGCATGGTAGTACATACCAGTACCTCCTATCATACCTCCTATCACATGGGGAGGGGGCAGGATTAAGAGTTCATGTAGGGCAGGTGAATCTCTTTGAGTTTAGGGCCAGCCTGGTCTACGGGTATTCTAGGACAGCCAAGGCTATAACAAAGAAATCTTGTCTCAGAAATAAAATAAAAATAAAAATAAAATAATTCATGGTCACTTTTGGCTATATAGCAAGTGAACTCTGTCTTTAAAAATAATAACAGCTGTTACACAGAGAAACCCTGTCTTGAAAAGACATAAAACAAATAATAATAATATTAAGTATTTACCCTTGGATCCTCTATGACTCTGAGTGTCTTTTTTCTCTTTTTCTTGATAAAGTCTATGTTCTCTCTGCTTAAAAAAATAAGAAAGAGAGAAAGAAAATGAAGTATCCCATTAATGCCACAATCCCAGCAGCACTAGGCAGGCTGAGGAAGGTACCATAGATCAAGGTGAGCCTGGGCTACATGAGATCTAATCTCAAATTAAAAACATGCCTTAGAAAAGAAAATAAGAAATCCAAGATGACCAAACTTTCTGATTTACTAATTTCTCTAAACTAAGAGTCTCTGGCTGAAATGAAGCCCTATGGCATTTCAAATTCAATCAAAGCACAAGTAATATTATGATGGGTTTGGACCATCACAAACAGCAATCATCTCCTGATCAGGTCTTGCAGATCAAATCAAATACAATTTGAGGTAAAGTAAGTATGAAAACACCTCCTCGTATACCCTTGATACGGGCTTAAGTTTCTGAGGTCCAAACCAAGGCTTCACTGCCCAACTGGGCCACCTTCACCTCTTGGGTGCTGTCTCGCTGCCCCTGCCTTGCCCATTTTACAGATGAAAGGAAAAAGGGTGCTTGGAACAAACCAAGGCACCCCGGAAAGGCACGGCACTCTACATAAAGACCACAGATTCTAAAGTTTTTATCCGAGCCACACAGGGGACAGACAAAATAATTTCAACACCAACACCTGTCTTAAAAGAGAAAATAAAAACACAGAGCTGGGGAGGCCCTGGGTTGTACGCCCTCAATACACAAAGCAACTCAAAATACCAATGGCCAAAGTCATCAGACCAAGGGCAGACATCCACGGGCTCATTCGAATGGGGGGCTGGGGGAAGGGGGGCTCGGTGTGAGACTTGAACCTGGAGACTCTAGAAGGTCAACTCGTTGCTAGCCGGTGAGAAGCAGCAGGTGCAACTGTCCAAAGCACGTACCTCAGCAAGAGCGATTTCCCTTGTCGACCTCAGCACTGCTCGAAGGATCTGAGCCCTGGGAGCCGCCGGCCCAGCTTAAATACCAACGGGAGGGCGGGGCTGCAAGCGCGCAGCCAGTGAGCCTGAAGGAACAAGGCCAGAGCCAACCCTCAAAGCGAGGTTTGGGGCGGAGTCTGCATGCACCTACTCGGACCAGGCAACCGGAAATGAGCTCAACAGTTCTCCTGGACTTCCGGCCCACAGCCCCGCCTTTGCTGCTGAGTCAGGCCGTTCGTTCTAGTTGGAACAATAGGAATAACCGGTTGAGTGTGGACGCCTAAGGTGGTTGTGTGGTTAAGGCAGCGGCTTATGTAGCCCAGGCTGGCCCCCAAGTCACTGTGTAACTGATATTGTGTGGATAACTGAGCACTAGTAGTTAGTGCTAGGCAAGAGCTCTTAACACTGAGTGAGTCACATTCCCAAAAAGCCCTAAAATCTCAAGATGGGGCTGGCTATGACAACCAGCAAAATAACATCAGTCATGAATCTCTGCCTCTTTTCCAGTACCCAAAGGGCTTCCTAGTTCAATCCCTCTGACTTTTTTTTTTTTAAATTATTGATATACTTTTACAAAGACCAGTATTTTAAGATTAAGTTTTTTAGAACTTCCTGGAAAGGCTTACTTTGACATCATGGAAGGGTCAAAAACCCCTGATAATTGCACCAACTTTCCTGAACTATTAGACAAGGCCGGCCTAGAACCCAAATCTACCTGCCTCTGCCCCCTGAGTGCTGGGATTAAAAGTGTGCTCCATCACTGCCTGGTTTAAGAAGAGGAGATTTAAAATTCAGATACTGGGCTTTTGCAAAGTAGGAATTATATGTATATAATTTGTATATATATAATTTGTACATATATATGTACAAAATGTCAAAAGTTAAAAAAATATTTTTTAACGAAGAGCTACTACCGTAGTATGTTAGCATTGTTCTTCCTACTCTCTCACATAAATGTGGCACTGCTGAGTTTTCTTTCCCTTCCTCAAAAGGGTTGGGGGAGGGTGCAGTCATAAACCTCCAAACCAATAGAGCTAAATTTCCTGCAAGAACTTGTAAGCCACTATATATCCTCTAAAAGGAAACAAGACAGATTGCTGGGAGCAGAATAAACAGCATGAATGGAAGTCCACAAATAAAAACAGTGTGTCCCCAAGAAAACAAAGTAGAATTTGTCTAAATAGCTCTTGCTTAATCCTTTACTACCCAATACAGTGAGGCTGGAGAGGAAACCCCCTTCCAGAAGGCTGCCAAAAGTGTTTGGCAGTGTTGCATCATGAACTCAGTCATATGGAAACAAATAGAATATCCACTGTAAAAAGAAATAATAACGTAAATGGAGAGGGCTCTGGACTGTGTCTTACAGGCCTGGCCACACTACAGAGTGGCCTGTGAACCACAAGGTCATCTCTCCCACCCTCCCAGACCCTAATGAAAAGTATTTCATTACCAGTTGTCTTCAACTGGCTTCCCCTTTTAATCCAAGTCACTTTGTGGTTATTTGTCAATGCTCAAAGCCTGTGTTTTTATAGCTAAAGAAAATGTGTATTTACTTTGGGAAGAGCATGCTCACATGACTAACGAAAGCCAGCCTCCTGAAGCCAGTGATTTATAGGAACTTTGAAAAGCTCCGCCTTTAAGCATCTTCCTAGGGCCTCTCTCAGCCTTTGTAAATGGAAGTGTAAATTGGTACAGTCCATTTGTACACAGAGCAGGGAGACAGGCAAGGATCTTAGAAGCATTCATGCATCTGGATTCAGCAATACCAGTGTGGGATGGAGCCTAAGGACACAGGCTCTAAGGAGGAAGAGTTCTTGCAAAGAAGATATTCCCAGCAACAGTGGCTGAAAAAAAGAAAATGCACACCTTGCCCCAAACCAAAGGAGTTACCCTACACTAGAGGACACAGCCATTTGTTTGTTTGGTTTTTGGTTTTTGATTTTTTTGTTTTTGGAGACAAAGTTTCTCTTTGTAACAGTCCTGGTTGTCCAGAATCTCATTCTATAGACCAGGCTGGGCTCAAATTCCCAGAGGTCCATCTGCCTCTGCCTCCTAAGTGCATCATTAAAGGCATGCACCACCACTACCAGGCCATAGCACTTTTAAATCAAACCTTGGACTCAGGAGCTGAGACTTTGGGAAGCTTGCAAATCTTGCAGAGGTCAAGAGTTCAGATCCCCAAACCCACCAACAGCCAGCCACTCACAACCTGTCTGTAGTTCTAGCAACATGGGATCTCCCACAATCTTCTGGCCTCACATGATACCTACACCCCTGTGCACATACACACAGAGATAATACTTACCCATAAATACAAGTGAAATAAATCTTTAAAGATTAAATCAGAACTTTACTTAATCCCAGTACTTGGGAGATAAGAGGCAGAGGTATCCAGAGTTATAGGTCATGCTTGGCTACACAAAAAGTACCAGGATGGTTTGAACTACAGGAGATTTTTTCTTAAATTAATTAATTAATTGAAACTTTATTTTAATTCTTAATAGTCCACTGGGAAATTGTTTCGATAGGAAAATCCAAGATGCAATCACACTATTTAAATTATACAAAGCAAAGTCTGGCAGTGAGTGGTGGCTCACACCTTTAGTCCCATTTCCAGAGACATCTGGAGGCCAGCCTAGTCTACAGAGCAAGTTCCAAGACAATCAGGGTCACACAGTGAAACCCTGTCTCAAAAATAAACAAATAAATAATGCAAATTAAGCTAGGCACAGGGGCCCACACTTTTAATCCCAGAATTTGGGATGCAGAGGTAGGATCTCTGAGTCTCAAAGAACAAAACAAAGCAAAAAACCTACAAGTCATTTTCTTAGGAAGCAAAAATAAATAAGTAGTAGCTGGATCAATAGGTAAATAAATAGTAATAATAAAATATTAAGCAAAGAAAATGTTTAAATCTGCCATGTAAGTAGTCCAAGCCTGAACTCCCAGCCTTTGGGAGACTAAAACATGAGGATCAGCCTAGGCTTCATAACATGACTCTATCTCAAAGAGAAAACCAAAATAAAGAAATAAAAAATCTAAATCAGACTACCAGTTGTAGCACTCACCTTTAATCTCAACACTAAGTAGACTGAGGCAAATGAACCAGGCCATCCTGGTGTACAAAGTGAGTTCCAAGACAGTCAGGACTACTCACAGGAATCCTGTCTGAAAACACCTCCCTCGATAGAAAAAAAAAAAAAAGGCATTGGATGCCAAGCTGTATGAAGAAAAATACTCACTCCCAAATTTGTCTTCTGACCTCCACAGGTATTCCCTGGTATATACATACAAATAAATAAGTAAATAAATAAATGAATGAATGAATAAATAAATAAATGTGAAGTACAAAAAAATGAAAACATTTTCTTATTATGAAAACTTTTAGTACAGATTAAATATTATGTGATACCAACAAACTAAGATATATAAAATACACAAAATTCTCTAAAAAATTTGTATGAATTATATAGAGAGATATATACAGAAACCTATTGAAAACTGACATAACAAGAATTTATAATACTTTCCCAAATTATAAGAGAAGAGAATTTAAACACGTTGAAAATATAGAACTGGATGCTGGGCTTTGGAGGATCATCTACTATTTTTGCTATTCTGTTTACATGTACTTCAAGTTTGTTCAAAATACTTCTAAATAGCTGGTTTTTTAATAATGGGATGCGAATGACCTCCTCTCTACTTCCTGTTTTTCTCCAATTATATTCCACAAACCCACTGGTAACAACCTTTGAAAAGAAAGATGTCTTTGCCCAAAAAGAAATTTAAAACTAAAATCTGACAACCTAGTGAAATGTTTTCCTTGTTATGAGACTCTAGTGACTGAAAAACCGGGCTTTTTACAGGTGCATGCAATGTTCTTTTGGGACATCAGAAACTATGCTGTAAATATGATCAGAAGATAAAAGGGTTAGCTGCCGTGAACCCTTCCAAAGATCAGGAACCATTTAAACCAACACACACCCACTGCGCCTCCTTCCTGCTTCTTAAATGTTAAATGGCAAGAAGACTGGTTTTATTTCTAAACTTTCATGCAGTAAGCAGAGAGCTGGGCAGAGTCCTACATACCTCAGTGCTGACTCAGAAAGCAAGGGTTCCACATTCCTTAATTAGCAGTATCAGAAGCAGTCCACTTCCGGCAGTGCCGTTCCTTTTCACCCAAGACACAGCATGCTCAACACCCCACCAGTCCACGGAAAGGACAATGGTAGAAAAGCTTGGGACATATGACTGTTCTGCTTAATTTATTGCGTTCTCCTCTATTCCTTTTACACACCCTTCTCTCATTCCTAATGCTTACCGGATGAAGAGCTCTGAGCTTCAAGATTTCAAATATACTCTGTTTATCTGGAGATCACAGTAAGAAACAGATAAACACCCGAGCAATTTGAAGTGTGGAGCTGCAGCCTTTAATCCCTGTATGAGTTTGAAGCCAGTTTAGTCTACATAGTGAGTTCCAGGCCAGCAAGGGCAACATACTGTGAGACACTGTCAATAATAATAATAATAATAATAATAATAATAATAATAATAATATAAAGAAATCAAGTAACAACAAAAGAGCTTCCTTAGCTATTCATAGACAAATGACTGTAAGCCTGGTGGCCAGAAGTTTCATTTTTAGTACCAGTTACTGGAATCAAGTTTATGATCTCTGTTCTGAAGACAAAGCCTTGAGGAAGATTTCCAATCGAGATTACATGGCTATCCACGGTGGCATATGTTTGATCAGATTGGGAAAGTAGGTAGCAGAACTGTGTCTTAAAGGAAATATCATATTCTCACAGAACATTTTTATCTTATAAATACTGGATTTGAACATAGCCACGGTTACTTTAGGAGGGCTTTGTTATTGTTGAGTTTCCTCTACGGATATTTTATGTTTGTTTTAAACAAACAAAAACAGGGTCTCACTGTGCTGGAGGGACACATGGCAATTCTCCTGCTTCGGCCCTCAAAAGTACTAGCATTTCAAAGAAAAGACCACAGCTCCTGGTTAGAGTTTTTGTACGGGTTTTTTGTTTATTTCTTTTTATTTTTCAAGACAGGGATTTTGAAGATTTCTGGGATCAAAGGAGTATGCCTCGACACTCAGCTAGGCCAGGCCTTTTTAAGTAATAGATAATGACCCTAAGGAGACAACTAACAGATTTGACAGGGTTTTTTGGTTTGCTTGTTTTATTTTTTAATAAACTATTTTGAAAAATATCGTTCTGTACATTGGTAGAACAAAATTCTCCAACATACTGTCTTCCATTGGTCTTCATGTGTGTGTTTGTATGTTTAGAGACAAGGTTTTCTCTCAGGCTGGGCTGGACCTTGTGATTCCCCTGCCTCAGAGGAGTACACCTTCACACTTGCCTTGTTTCCTCAATTAAATCTGTTCTTCCTTAAACTGTGTGTTTTCTCTTGATATTTTATTTGTTTTAACCCTAAAGAAGACAGAATGACTTGTACCTATAATCTCCACACTTAAAAGACAAAGGCAGGAGGAGGCCAGCCAGGATTACAAAGCAAGTAAACGCATGCTTACTTAAGCCAGGCATTGAAGCACATGCTTATTGGTGAAGAGAAAGATGAGATTGAATAAAGCCAGCCACCTGGGAAATATTGGAAGCTCTGGCCTCAGAACACGAACATTTAAGTGAATGTGATGGCACAGCCTTTAATCCCAACAGTGGCAAGTGGATCTTCCACACAGTCCAGTTTCAGGCTAAAGCCAGGTAGGTAGTGAAGCCACCTCCACCCCCCTAAAAAAAAAAAGAAAGAAAAAAAAGTGTGTGTGTGTGTGTGTGTGTGTGTGTGTGTGTGTGTGTGTGTGTACACATGTGTGTTATATATATGTACACTTTATACACCTATTTGAAATACATTTAATCTATTTTACTTTTAATTTATTTTGAGACAGAGTTTCATACTGTAACCCAGGATGATCTGGAACTCAACAATTACCCTGCCTCTACCTCCCCAGTGCTGGGGTTATAGGTATTCGTTTCCACGCCCCTCTGAAATACATTTACTTAACATAAGAACTCCTCCATGAGGTTTAACTGGCTTAGCTGTGGTGAGCCAGTGACCACAGTGAGGTAAATAGGCCTTGGATTAAGGATGTAACTTAGTAGTTGAATATCAGTTTAGAATCTTTAAGGTCCTGGTTCAACCATCAGTGCCAAGATAAATAAATCTGTGTATACACGAATGAATGGATGGATGGAAGATGGATTCTGGAATTTTGTTATTAGGGAATCGTATAGAACCCATACTTGCCCTGACTCAATTTCCTTTATAAGACACAATCATAGGCCAAATAGAGTGGCTTATGCTTGTATCCCAGCATTCTGACAGGCTCAAAATCATCCTACGCTTAACTATCACCTTCATGGAGGCATGAGTCACGACTCAGGTTCTTTGCATCATGTATTAGTTTTTGTAAGAGGACCCCTTGGCTGGACCAATCCGGCGCAGGTCTGGGAGGGTGGCTAAAGGAAGAAAGCTTGTAGAGCATAAGAAGCCCTTGAGTTCAAATGCAAACAACAAAATAAACATTTACAAAGAGTAACGTCTTTAATGTCAAATGAATCCAGCTTGAAATGAAATTCATCTAATCGATATTTGGGGGATAATACTTGCATTTTATAGATGTTTTTGCTCATTAAAAAAAAAAAGTCATGGTACAAGACTTAATCTTGAGAAACAGAGGTAGGCAGAGCTTTGATCTACACAGAAAGTAGCAGCGCTACAGAGAAAGCCTGTCTCCAAAACACAGATAAACAACAACAAAATGGGGCCTGGATTAACTTTCAGAACTAGACTCCCTCCACAGTATGATTAGAAAGCATTTTATTTTTTGTTTTTTTTTTTAATAAAGCAGGGCTGGGAATTTTATTAAAATTATTTTAATGTAAGCCTGAAGATGAGGGTTAAGTGAAAAGAGGGTTACTCGGAAGAGTGGGTACAGGTTCCTCGAGAGGGAAGAGTCAGAAAATAATTTTTACCCTGTTCTTTATTTTTCCTAAACTACCAAAAGCTTCTCACAACTCTCTTCATTCCCAGGCTATGCAGAATATGTCAACCATCAGGGGACACTAAAATTGGACCCATGACCAGTCAAAGCTTCCCCCTAATCCCCTCTTGGTTTTGGTTTTTCAAAACAGGGTTGGTTTCTCTATATAACTTGTCCTACAACTGGTTTTGTAGACTAGGTTAGCCTTGAATTCACAGACATCTGCCTGCCTCTTCCTCTGCCTCCTGAGTGCTGGGACCAAAGGTGTGTGCTGGCACAGCAGTTATGATTCAAAGCTTTGAGATCGTCATGTCCCTGGATTCCATCTGAAGGGATGCAAAATAACAACAACAATAATAAATTATAATAATAGTAATATGCAGCCAGGAGCTAGAGATTAGTTGTCTACCTTGCACAAAGCCGTGGGTTCTATCCTTAGCACAACATAAATGGGGCACGGTAGCCCAAGCTTTTAATCCCAATGCTAGGGAGTTGGTAGCCAGAGATTTAGAAATTCAAGGTCACTCTCTGTAGAGTAGTTGAAGCCAGCCTGGGCTACTCAAGATCTTGTTTCCAGAAATTAACTAATTAATTCTAAGCTTTATTGTCTGAGACACAAGGATACCTACCTCAGCTGCTAGGTTCTGTTCTGTTCATCTAGAATCCAGTGGGAACGATGATCATCTGCAGTTAGTCATTCACTGAAGCCCTCAGCCACTTTGCCACGTTTGGGGCTCGAGCACTGCTCCTTTGCCAGCCAGCGGTGCCTGCAGAAACTGCAGATGATGTCGGAACTCTTAGATAGCAACGTTGGGCCTCCTGGCCCTAGTGATATTTCTTCACCTATCTTCATTGGTTGAACTTATTTCCTTAGTCACAGACTGGCAGTTAATTGGGAGGCTCTCAATAGGACTACGATGATAACAATTATTTAAACAAGAACACAAGGTATACATATGCTCTTTTTATGGAGGGGGGCTGTTTTTGTTTTGGGGTTTTTTGTTTGTTTGTTTATTTTTTTCTATTCCTTAAATTTTATATGGTTTTCAGAATATCAATCCAGTGTTTACATCTTTCCCAGGACACCTGAAAGTTTAAGCCTTCTGCAAACATTTACATTTCCGACCAGCCAGCAGCTTTTAATATCTTTGATGCTTCCTAAGATTAGAAGAAGGAGGAGAAAGTTTAGGGAGATTTGGCAAACAAATCTGTCATAATCTGGCAAGGAAATGCTGAGCAACAGTATCTGGCCCGAGTTTATTGAAACATTTGAAAGTAATTAAAATATCTTTTCTTCCTACTTATTTTTGTATGTTTTAAAGCACGCACGAGCATAGAATGGAAACCTGTGTTTACAGTGGAACTGGATTATCAAGCCTATCGGAGATGTTTCTAACACTGGAATAGACTGTCTATAATCTGTTCTCATACTTTGATTGTCCCTATGAGAATACTTACCTTGTAGTGATGGTGTATGCCTTTAATCCTAGCACATAGAAGGCAGATTTCTGGGTTCAAGACCAGCCTACTATACATAGTTCCAGGACAGCCAGGGCTACACAGAGATTCCAAAACGAACAAAAACAGTTAATGCATCTTTAAACCCAGCAGAGACAGGATGGTGAGTCAGAGAGGCCAGCCTGGTCTACATAGAGAGCTCCAAGATGGACAATGTTCAGTGCTACATAGTGAGACCCTGTTGTTAAAAATTAAACAAAACAGAACAATGACAATAAAAATAAGCAAACAAAAAAACCAAGGATCTGGTGTTGTAGAATCTCAGCTCTGAAGAGACAGAGGCAGACAGCGCTCAGTGAGTTTGAAGCCAGCCTGGTCTACAGAGTGAGTTCCGGGGACAGCCATGTGGAGGGACCCTGTCTCAAAACAAAACAAGCAAGCAAACACAAGGATAGTAGTGAAAGTCTGTAATTCTACCAAATCTGGAGGTGAATACAGGAGAGTCAGAAGTTTAAAGTCATCTTCTGCCATTCAGCAGGACGTAGTGCTGCCTGAGTTAGGTCATACCCCGTCTCAAAATTAAATAAATAGGACTTGGGTTAGAGCTCACTGGTAGAGAGAGCTCTTGCCCACCATGCAGAGGCTCTATGTTCAATTCCTAACACAGCAAACACTAAAATAAAATGTAAACAAATCCTTGAGCATTGTGTGTGTGTGTGTGTGTGTGTGTGTGTGTGTGTGTGTGCATGTGGGCGCTAGTACCATGTCCTCCCTCTCCTTCACAATGGGGTGCCAGGGTTGCAATTTACCAGTCTCAAAAAAGCTCCTTATGCATTGAGCCCCAAGACCAGCAGATCCTTGCTTAGTCTGGAGTTAACTGACGGTACTGTAGCTTTTCTTTTGAGTAAAGTTTTGTGTTTTCTTTCATTTTTGCTTGAGACTGAGACAGGGTCTCACTATGTAGCCTGGCTGGCTACATAATTCAGTTTGTAGACCAGACTGGCTTCAAACTAACCAAGAGCTGAGAGTGCCTCTGTTTTGAATGCAATTTGTCACTTTGCAAAAATACACAAACAAATAAATATATCAAGCTAAAAATGCTTTTAAAATTAAACTCATTCCCTTCCCGATTAAGTATGGTCCCTGCTCATTCTGGTGTGTCCTTGAACTATTTCCAATGCACATATGACAATTTGAGTTTTGTTTTGGTGTGTGTGTGAATATGTATGTGTGTGTTGGGGGGAGGGTTGTCCACCTTTATGTTTTGTTTTGCTTTGTTTTCACAAACAACCAGCGATTCGGTTTCCCTTGCTGGGATTAAAGGAGCCCTAGGAAGGCGTACAGCAGAACAGGGGCCAGGGGCGGGCTCCTATGTGTCCGTCTGTCTGTCTGTGTCTGGCTTGCAGAATGATGTGGCGACCCTCTTCGACCTTGGCTCCACGCAGAGGCAAAGCTCACGAGTGGCAACAGAGCCAGTCCCAACCTAAACCCCGCAGTCCCCAGGGACAAAAAGTGTGCTTGTGCAATTCTTTCAGTAAGATGACCCGAGGCCAGCGGCAGGCTTGCGGGTCGCACTGGAGACCGTTTCTGGTGTGTTTTGGATTCTCCACACTCAGCGTTTAGGACCGTATTTTGAGAACATGTGGTGGAAATTGGGATTTTTTTTCTTCCTTCTTCCTCCTCCCCTCCCCTCCCCTCTTCTGCCTTAAAAACAAGATAAGCCTGTATGCAAATAGATTCCGGGTAACCTCGGTTGTGTCTTCAGCCCCATTTGCTGAGTTACAGAGTCTTCCTGGGACCCGTCTAATTTCTATTTGCATACTTATAGCATCACCAATATTCCTCGTCTGAATCACTGAAGACGAAGAGGGTTTTGGATTTATCGCTTGAGGCTGCTTTCAACCACACCAAAGGGGAGGGAAATGGACGTCCTCTGCGTCAGCCTTAAGACTGTTTATGTGGAGAGACACAAAAGAGAAAGGATTTTAAAAAAAAAATCTTTTTTTTCTTGCATTTTAAAAAATTAATCTTTCTAAATTAGCAAAGAAAGTAATGGGTTTCCTTGTGGCATTTTCATTTCTACGTGTCATGACATTTAGTTCTTATTGGTTCAGGGATATTTAAGGAAGTTTTACAATTGAAGCGCGGGGGGGGGGGGATGTGGTTCAGTAGCAGTGCTTGCCTAGTTTGCCGCAAAAATCGATTTATTAAATTAAAAATAATAAAATAGAATTTGGTCAAATAATTTAAAGGTAACATTTGAAATAGTTTTATTCATGTAGTTTATATCTTTCAAGAAACATACAGTGTGCCAGCCCCATAAATACTCTTCTTTGGGGGTTAAAAATACTAGTTTCTTGAGGAAAAAAGTAGACTCTTTATACTTTGAATAGTTTAAAATGAGAAACACCCAAACTCCTGTCAACAACCCTAATTAAATCCACCGAATAATAAACAAAACATGGACGTTTAAAAGTAAAAGGAGGACTTATGGGAAGGTGAGAGTGGGGGTGGGGAGGAACAGAGACATCAAGAAACGAACACGATCTAATGCGTTATACGCATGTCTGCAAAGGTCATAATGCAACTCATTATTATGCATAATTAATATATGTCAATTAAAGGGACAAATTAGTGACTAATCTATGACAAGAAAACTAAGAAAAATAATAAATAAAATAGAAAAGCAAAACAGAAAGCCGAGGGCAACCTCAAGGAGTTTTTTTTTTTTCCTCCCTCTCTTCAGAGAGAGCAGGAAGCCTGAAGGAGGGAGTGTGTGACAGTTTATTTTCAACGAGCCCTGTTATCAGGTGAATGAACTCCCTCTGCAGGATGTAAACATGCAGCCGGGGATGCCTGGCTGCTCCCGGAGCTCCTGGATATTTAAAAAGCTTCTCAAAGGCAGTTCTCCAACGCCAGTTACTGCGCTTTTCTGAAGGGAAACACTGACTTGCTCATGAAATCACCAAGATTTCGAAACCTGCTTACACCATTTTCTTTCTCTCTCTCAAAAGCAGACGGTAACCCAAACCCGGAGAGGCTGTACCAGATTTGCTCAGGACTGGGGAGAGTGGGGATGGCTTGGGAGGTGGGGGTGGGGGTCCTACTAAGGTAGAAGCTCAAACCCTCCCCTTACTCTGCTAGCCCACCTCGGGGGTGGCGGTGGGGGGTGGCTTATCGCTATCTCCCCAGGGCCTGAGATTAACTAATTCTGGTGCAGTAACTATTTGGCCATACTATTGGCTGGCCTCCAAGTTTCATGTGGAACTGTAAATGGGCGTGGCCCCCAGATAGGCTGGCTTGTGTTCCTAGGAAGCCTAACATACAGCCTCAGCCCTGCAGGATTTGGCCAGAGATGGGTTATAGACAAGAGTGTGTTTGGCTAGGGATACTGACTTCTGGATCTGTTTCTCACTACTGCCTGAGCTCAGGGTGACCAAAGGACAGTCAATAAATATTTGTGTCAGGAATAATAAATGTGAGAGATGGCTTTTAGTTTGAAATATCTTCATCCTGTTTTTTTTTCTTAAAGGGAAAAATGTTTTTGAATACTTAATTTTCAATATTTATTTTTATGTATTTATTTTTGAGATGAACTGTCATGTCAGAACAGGCTGCCACCTCTAATTTGCTTTGTAGCTGAGGCAGGCTTTGAACTCCTGATCCTTCTGTCTTCACCTCTTGGATTACAGGTATACCGTCTTTGGGAGTTTATGTAATTCTGGGGAGTGGAGGCCAGGGTTTCTTGCATGCTGAGCAAGCACTCTACCAACTGAGCTATATCCATATAGTTTTTTTTTTTTTTGTTTTTCTTTTAGACAGGGTCTCTCTATATAGTCCTGGCTGTCCAGATCTCACTGTGTAAACCAGGCTGGCCTCAAACTCACAAAGATTCTCTTGCCTCTGCCTCTGGAGTGCTGAGACTAAAGGTGTGTGCCATCACATCCAGTCCTTAATGTAATGTGCATTCTTTAAAAGATTATTTTTATTTTACGTGTTCGAGTGTTTTGCCTTCATGCACTATATAAATTCTTGGTGTCTGGGGAGGTCAAAGGGCATCAGAACCCTAAAACTGGAATTCTAGGTAGTTGTCTACCCCTGTGCCAGGTCTGAGTTATTCTTCGAAAATAATTTTAGCTAGACATGATGGTATAGACCTCTAATCCCAGAGGTTGGTGGGTAGAGACAGTTCCAAGGCCAGCCAGGGCCACATGAGAACAAAAGATCACATAATTTTATGTAAAGTCCATCAGCTGGGGGGGGGGGGGCAGTAGCATCGAGCAGCAGAGCAGCAGAAGTTTCTCTCTCTCATAGCTGGTGCTAGAAACCCCTCTATCTAAGGGCTATAAACTTCCTCCTCTGAATGGCACCTTCTGTTTGCATCGCAGTGTTAAGAGGATTTCACAGACAACTTCAAGGTAGGGAGGAAAGGAGAAAGCCTCACTTGATAGACAAACAGTGGATCAGAAGAGATTAAAAAAAAAAAATCAGCCCTATAGGATTCAGTCCACTTCTTTCCCCCAATTTGCATATTCTTATCTTGCAAGGAAACCTAGGAGTTTGTGTGTCTTGCTCTCCTATGAAACCTGTGTTTCCTGTTTCCTCTCTGCCTTGAAGCTTCCTGTCGCCCCCCTTCTCTCTCCCTCCGTGTGCGTGTGTGTGTGTGTGTGTGTGTGTGTGTGTGTGTCTTGTCTCTCTCTCCCTCTCTCTTTCTGCCTTTCTCTCTCCCTTACGACAGATTACCTGTAAGAGAAGGAAGTGGTCTAGAGTATGGGTTTCCTGTGAAATGGCTTCTTCTTTTTTCTCCCTGAGTGCCTTCTGATGTTATTTTATCCCAGCCCCTCCCCAGACCCTCTCTATTTCATCCTTGTCATTCAGTAACATCTTATTAATGATTCCCACTGAGTTTTAATTTCCTTTATGTGGGTAGCTGTGGGTTTGATTTCATTTTTAACAATGATGTAAGACTTCAGCTTTTCCCTCATCATTTAGGAAGAAAAAAAAAAAAACCTTATCATTTTTCTAGTAATTCACCCAGTGGGTGGTTATACTGACACCATGAGAAACACACTGTGGAATTTGATGACACGCTGGAGCTATCGCTTAGGGTGACTGACCATCAAGGACGGGGCTGGGGGAGTATTTCAAGTGGGTACATGAAACACCTGAGACACTGGACATTCTCGTTGGGGTTTTACAATCTTGGGAAGAAGGAGGAAGGCTTTGTGGGGAGGGATTCTGCTGTATTACTCAGCTAAAAGTCCCTGTGCCCTGCCCTCCTGTCGGGTTGGGCGGGGCTGGGCGGAGTCAACCTTTTCCTTGCCCAATGGCATTCTAATCAGGCTGTTTTCCAGTCTAATTTCATTTGCAAACCAAGTAAAAGAAAATTCTGTTCGCTGGTGTTTCAGGCTCCCCTCCGAGGTGATAAACCCCTCCTCCTAGTGCTAGGTTTCTCGGGATCCCATTTCAGAGTATTATCCATTTCAGGGGGGAGAGGAGGAATTGTCCCTAAGCATTGCATAAGGGAGTACATGGCTTAGGAGCACTCTATTCCTGGCGCCTCCTTCTGTGCTTCACCTGTATTCTTTTAGTTAATTCTAAAGGCATCCCTAATTAGGACAGAAACTATGACTATCACAGGTGGGGAAAATTCAGGGTACGGGATGGTAACTGACCAGGATCACACAGCTAAGCTTTGCCACATCAAAGTATTCACTCATTGATGTCTCCAGGATGGGGTTGCCTCTCCAATCTTGTCCCAAATACAGAATCAACCTAACTTTTTCCTCTCCTCTTCCCCTTCCCCAGTCTCACAGGAAGTCAGAGAAAGTCAACGCTAAAATAGGCAGAACTGGGAAATGGAACCTACCTGAAGGGAACTTCCTTATTTACTGAAATGTTGAACCCACTGGCTGGTGTATCACACATTCACAGTGGTTCTCTATCCAGGTCAGGTCAGCAGGAAAAGAAGCTGTAGCTTCTCTAGTACAGAGGGCCAGCAAGATGGCTGGGGCAGTGGGAAGGGGGTCGGATACTTGCCTGACAAGCTAAGTTCCAGCCTCAAAACTCACACCCACAGGGTGTAAGGAGGGAACTGACTCCCCAAGTTATCCTCTGACCCCCACACTTGAGCCGCTCACATGAACAAAAATACGCTTTTTAAAAAATGTGAAATACAGGGCTGAAGAGATAGCTCAGAGGTTAAGAGCACTGGCTGCACTTCCAGAAGTCCTGGGTTCCATTCTTAGCACCCACATGGCAGTTCACAACTGTTTATAACTCCAGTTTCAGAGAATCTGACACCCTCACACAACCATACAAAACACTAATGTACATAAAATAAGAATAAAATAATTTTTTAAAATGCAAAATATGTGTTTGAGACAGGGACGCTGTCTATATGCTACTGGTTATTTTGGAGCTCTACTACTATATCAAGCTGGCCACGAACTCACAGAGCCAGCTCTACCTGCCTCGGCCTCCCAAAGGCTGGGATTAAAGGCGTGTACCACCACACCCAATTATCAGGTATATTTTTGGCGAACACAATGGAAACAAAACCAACCAGAAGGAGCTAAAAGAAAATAACAAACCAACTCCAGCCTTAAGCTCGGAGGGATGTTTCTCTTCCTTGAAGACCTTGTTCACTCAGCCGCTGATAAAAAGAAGTGAGGGGAGTAAAGGGTGGGAACTGGAGGGATGGGGAGGTGATTGAGCTGCTCTTGTAGAAGACCCAGGGGACCCAACTTCTAGTTTTGATTCACAGCAGTCACATGGTAGCTCACAACCACCCTTAACTCCAGTCCCAAGGGATGTAATACCCTCCTCATTGGGCACCAGACACATGGTGCAGACATACATCTAGGCAAAACACATACACAGGAAAATAAATAAATGCTTTGTAAAAGTTTTGTTTAATTTTTTTATATTTTAAATATAACAACATATATTTTTACATACCCATGTAAATATTTCTCATCTATTTTCAGTATACAAGAAATGTTTTTAAATCTTTAAATGTCCACAATATAGTAAAAATGTTATTTATTATGAGATGAGGTTGGAGGCTAACCAACTAAGCTGCAGGCAGATCGGCATCTCGTTTTTTATGGAGACTTTACAAGCTTTAGTGTTCTCATTCTGAATCCCTGTAATTGGGTCCTGGTGGATGCAGTCCAGAAGGAGCCCTTTCTCTCTCTCTCTCTCACATACACACACACACACACACACACACACACACACACACAGACACACACACACACACACACACACACACACACATACAGAGACAGACCCGGACTTGATAATATTCTGGAAGCTGCTCCTCCAAATCCTCACTATCACTTCTCTCCCAGTGATTTA
Source organism: Phyllotis vaccarum (assembly GCA_033318265.1). Classification (NCBI taxonomy): domain Eukaryota; kingdom Metazoa; phylum Chordata; class Mammalia; order Rodentia; family Cricetidae; genus Phyllotis; species Phyllotis vaccarum. The sequence goes on from JARWLC010000001.1 coordinate 197,086,093, forward strand.
TCCCCACCTCGGTCTGAAGAGGAAGTGAGCAACAAAAGGTTCACTTTTATACAAACAAACACTGCTTCCTGTTCTCTTCAACCTTTCTTTTGTTTATTTTGCTTCTGTGTTCTGTGGTTCTGGGCTAAGCCCACAGCCTTGATCCTTACAAACAGTCCTGCCGCTAAACTACACCACAGTTTTCTTGTGTGGACTTTCCTCACACACTTTTTGCTTCTTCTTTCCTTGAGACAGAGTGTCCTGTGTAGCCTGGGTGGCTTGGAATTTACCAGGCTGGCCTCAGACTCACAGAGATCCACCTGTCTCTGCCTCTTGAGGGCTGTGATTAAAGATATGGGCCCTACTACATGAGTTTTAAAAAGCAAAGCACTCACGGTGTGTAATAACAGTGCAATTTTATTCTATTTTATTTTATATTTTATTTTATTTTATTATTTTATTTTATTATTTTATTTTATTTTTAAGACAGGGTTTCTTTGTGTAGCTTTGGTTGTCCTGGAACTAGCTCTATAGACCAGGCTGGCCTCGAACTCCCTGAGATCCAACTGTCTATACCTCTTAAGTGATGGGATTAAAGGCATGAACCACCACTGCCAGGCTAGTACAATTTTTTATAATTAAATTTTTTCCCTCAAACATAACAGACTTATTTACTTTATTTTTATGTGTATGCCTGTTTTTTCTGCATGTGTACATGTATACTATACACATGCCTGATCTTCTTTGAATTCCTGGATCTGGAGCTAAGAATAGCTGTAAATCACCGCATGAATGCTAAGAATTGAAGCCAGGTCTCTGCAAGAACACCAAGTACTCTTAACCACTGAGTTGTCTCGCCAGCCCAGCAGTGTGGTAATTTTAAATCAATCAACTAATTATTATTGTTAGTGGTACCACAAATGCCAAGGCTTGTGGGGTGTGGGGGGGGTGAGTGGGTGTGGGGGAGCACACAACGGGACATGGAGGTCAGAGGTCAATTTTGTAGAGTAGATTCTCTCCGTCCATCTTATTGTAGATCCCAAGAATCACCTTTTAATTCCAGTACGTTGGAGTCAGGAATCAGAGGCTGGAAGGTCTCTGTGAGTGAGTTCTAGGCCTACACAAGGTAAGATCCTGTCTCAGGAAAAAAAAAAGAAAACAAAACAGAAAGAAAAGCTTTTTGTGAGAGCCAGCAAGATGCACAAATACACATAAATACATAAATATAATTAAAAAACTATTTAGTTTTTTATTTTATGTGTATGAGTATTTTGCCTGCATGTATGTCTGTGTGCATCATGTCTGTCTCTGATGCTGGAGGAGGCCAGAAGAAGAAGTTGGATCCCCTGGAGTTAGAGCTGGTTCTGAGCGCACCGGAAACCAAGCCCTGGTCTCTGGAAGAGCAAGGATGAGTGGTCTTAATTGCTAAGACCTTCTCCTAATCTCTTTTCCTTTTTTTTTTTTTTTTTTTCTTTTTTAAACAAACAAGCAAGCAAAACTGAGCCTTCTGTAACTTAGGATGGCGCCTGGTTTTGAATTCACTAAGTAACTGGAGATAGCCTTGAACTCCTGAACCTTTTGATTCCCAAATAGAGGAGAGGCAGGTGGATCTCTGTGAGTTTGAGGTCAACCTGGCCTACAGAGCAAGTTTCAGGACAGCTAGGGCCACACAGAGAAACCCCGTGTCTGGAAAGAAAAGAATAATAAGAAGCAGCAGCAGCTGCAGCTGTCCCTTGGGAGTTTAGACAGAGGTAGAAGAGGCTGTGAATATAACTTTGCTTTTAGAGTACTTGTCTAGAATGCACATTTCAGTGTTGGGCCTGAAATTCCAGCACTTGGAAATAGAGGCAGGAGAATCATAAAGTCTAGGACATCCTTAGTTGTACAACCAGTATGGAGGCCAGCTTGGAGTAAACCAGGCTTTGGAGGGAGGGGAGTGGGGGAGAGAAAGAGAGAGAGACATATATATATAGAGAGAGATCTTATTTTCTGGCTACATTACTCATGGAAAAAGAACTGGTGCATGTGTAAATGGAGCTAAGGCCTCACGGGAAACTAGAAGCCAAACTATACTAAAGACAGGACAGAGAGGGGACAAGCAGAGAGGTGGAAAGATGAAGAGTTTTCTAAGCAAGGGCGACAGGATACCAGCTCAGAGGGCACATGAGATTTTAAAGAACTGAATGAAGACAACAAAGATTAAAAATTAATAATGATAAAACAGCAAGGGAGTTGGGCGAGGAAAAGCAGCTGACTGGGAGGAAATGGGTCCAGTTCTGCTTTTTGGAGGGTGGGTAAGTGGAGTTTTTTGCTTTGTTCCTTTTTCTTCATTCCCAGCTTTTTCCCAAAGGACACTAATCTTTCAGAAGTTATTTCCTCTAACTTCAAAGGTTGTGTCTGGACTATTTTTAGACATTATTGTTACTACTAATTAGTATTATTTTTCTTCTCTCTCTTTTTTTTTTTTCTTTCTTCCAAGGCCGAGTTTCTCTTTGTAGCCCTGGCTGTCCTGAAGCTCACTATAGACCAGGCTGGCCTTGAACTCACAGATATCCACCTGCCTCTGCCTCCTGAGTGCATTAGTATAGCCTGCCTGCTTTTTTTTTTCTTTTTCCTTGGGTGGATGTGTGTGTGTCAGTGTGAGTACAGTATATGTATATGTTTATAAGTGTGTATACTTATGTGTACTGAGGCCAAAAATCAACCTTGGATGTTTATCTTTCTTCAGAAACTGTGTACTTTACTTTTGGGTCCTTCACTGGCCTGGAGCTTGCTGGGCTGTCAGTGAGCTCAACAGACTGGCCAGTCAACACACTCCAGGATCCTCTGTGTCTACCTTCCTAGAACTAGAATTGTGTGTGTATGTATGTGTATCTGTGTCTATCTGTCTTTCTTGTCTGTCTGTGTTTTGGGAATCTGAACCCAGCTCCTCATTCTTGCAAGGCAAATGCCTTACTTACTGAGCCGTCTAACTGGCCCATATTTGCTTTGGGACAGTGTCTCAAACTGGAGCTAATCCTTCTGCTTTGAGGAGTCATGTTAGTCTGCCTGTTTTCCTGTTTTTCTTTCTTTATCTGAGGTAGACTTTCACTCTGTAGCCAGTCCAGGCCTATCTCAAGCTTTCTGCCGTTTTCCTGCCTCTCAGACTTCCAAGTGTCCTTGCACTTGGATTTCAGGTTTGCCCTATTGCACTCAGCTCTCTCTCTCTCTCTCTCTCTCTCTCTCTCTCTCTATCATTTATCTATCTATCTATATATCTATCTGTCTGTCTATCTCTATCTATCTATCTATCTATCTATCTATCTATCTATCTATCTATCTATCTATCTATAGGCAGTGTCTCACAGGATAACCTTGGCTGTTCTGGAATTTACTATGTAGATCAGGCTGGTCTCAACTCAAAGAGATTTGCCTACCTCAGCCTCTTGGGTGCTGGGATTAAAGGTGTGCACCACCACTTTGTCAGGCCTGTTAATTATTTTAAAAATATTTACAATCATTTCCTTCTTTGTTCACTCATTCGATAGATTTCAGGGATGACTTTTGAAAAGGAAGAAAATATTCAATATGCTCATATAGAGCAAATCAACTTCTATATCCTGCTGGTTTCTTGAGGTGTTGTTTTGCTTGTTTATTTTTAAGACAGGCTCTTAATTATCCCAGCTTGACTTCGAACTCACTCTGGAGTCAGAGGGTAACTTAGAGCTTCTGAGTTTCCTGCCTTCACCTCTTGAGTATTGGACTTACTGGCATGAACCACACTTGATTTATGGGGTGCTGGGATGAAACCAAATGAGCCACATCTCCATCTCCTCCTGGGCTTCTTTGAACGTGAGGCTGGACAGGAGGATGAACATTTGTATTAGTTAGTCTTGGTTGTCAGCCGGACTGGATTGGGAAAGGCCTCGAATATTCTTAGAGTAGCATGTCTCTGGGTCTAACAGTGGGTTCTCTCAACACTAATCCACAGTTGATTCATCTGAAGAGGTTACTGAGAGGCAGTGGTGTGCCTCCCTGGCTGTAGCAAACCCTGGTCCCTTCCTGTCTCCAGAATGAGAAGTCCTCTGCTCCACCTCCACATTTCACCCCACCTCACCTCACCCATGACCCAGGAAACAGCTAGAACCAGAGCAAACACATTCTTCCTCTCTTAAGCTGTTTCTTTCAAGCATTTCGTCATAATGTGGAAAAATAGGAATTAATATAATCATGTTGTCTGTGGCCACTGGCACTGTAAATTGGAAGATTTTCCAAAGTCTTGTAAAAATCATTTTCTTGTTTAGTGTATATATGGAGGGGCATATGGAGGTCGGAGGACAACTTGGGAGTTTATTTTTTCCTTCACTTACTTGGGGATCAAATACAGATTGATAGTAGAAAGTACCTTTACCACTGAGCCATTTCACTGGCTTTGACCTTTCAAATGATTTTAAATATATAAAGAGGTTTTTTTGGGGTTTTGTTTGGTTGGTTGGTTTGAGACAGGGTTTCTCTGTGTAGCCCAGGCTGTCCTGGAACTGGCTCTGTAGACCAGGATGGCCTCGAACTCACAGAGGTGTGCTTGCCTCTGCCTCCTGAGTGTATGTGCCACCCCACCTGGCTTTTTACAATTTTTTTTTTGAGATAGTGTTTCTGCTATCTTACCAACGTGTTTGGTTGCTGTTGTTCTTTGTGTATTGTGGATTGCACTCAGCATTATCACTAAACCATGTCCTTAGTGAGAACTCTCTCTCTGGCCCCACTTTGTGTGTGTGTGTCTTCCCTTCCTTCCTACCTTACTTTTGAATCAAAGACTCATGTAGCCCTGGCTGGTGTGGAATTTGCAATAGGGCCCGGAGAGACAGTTCATCCTTTAAGAACATTTGCTATTTTTCCAGAGGACCTGAGTTCAGTTCTCCAGTTCCAGAGGATCCAACACCTTCTACTGGCCTCTTCCAGGGCACACACACACAGAGACAGATAACAATAATAATCTTGAAAAAAAAAAATAAAAGAGAACTTAACAATGCTCCTTCCTCTACTTTGGAGGTTCAGGGATGGCCAGCACCAGCCACCATGCTCCATTTATGCTGGTGCTGGAAAGCAAACCCAGTGCCTTCATGCACGTTAGGCAAGCCCTCTGCTAACTGATCCACACCCTTACTCTCTTTGCTGTTTACTATTGCTCCAATAAGAATGGCTTTATGGTGGTGAAACCTTTGGTCTCAGCACTCAGGAGGCAGAGGCAGGGGGAATCTTAGTGAATTCAGCCTGGTCTACAGAGTGAGTTCCAGGACAGCCATGTCTACAAAGAGAAATTAGAAAAGTTTGAAAAAAGAAAAGAAGAGAAAATGGCTTTATGTTTTGCGGGAAAAATCAAAGAAAAAAATTGCAACGTTATGTAAGGTCCCATATAATGTCCAAACAATACATAGTGTTCAAATAAATACGTTGGTTCTGCCTTAACTTATTTTTTTCCACTTGATTTTGCCATGTTGAGTAGGCACTGTGAAAACAAACAAAAAACACCATAGGGTATTGATGGAAAATACTCGGTGACTACTGTCCTCGGGGTCATTTGAAGGGAGATTTAACATACGGGAGCATGCTACTCTAGCATTTAGCTGGAGGTGCATCCAAGTGGAAGTCACAGCAAATCTGGAAGCCTTGAGGCAGGATCGTGTGGAATGCGTTCCAAGCAAGACAATGGGGCTCATTGTGACCAGAAAAGAGCAGTAAGGTCAGAAAGCAGAAGGGGACCAAACCACATACAGTCCCAAGTGAGGACTTTGGCTCCTTGTCCCAGGAGAAGGAGCCACCCTGGCTTTGAGATGAAGGATGCTGTAAGCATGGCCAGTACGTTTATTTAAACAGGACTCCTGTGTTGACGAATTAGCTGACCATACATAGGGATGCTCTTCCATGTTGGCACTTGAGAAGCCAAGGAAGGAAAATTGAGAATTCAAAATCAGCCTACAGTAAGATAAACAGTAGCACACTGTTTGGGCTCAGGAGGTAGCTCAGCGGTTAAGTGCACAGGCTGCTCTTGGAGAGGACCCCAAAATTGATTCCTAGCACCCACACTGTGATTCACAACCACCTGTAACTCCAGCTCCAGGGGACCTGATACCTTCTTCTGGCCTCCACAAACAACCTACTTGTCTAGTAATGGTTGTACGTGTGTATCGCACACATGTACACACACACACACACACACACACACACACACACACACAAAGGAATTAGTGATATATCTTTAAAAGGAAATAAAGAAAAGGAAGGAGAAAGAGAGAGAGGGGGAAGGAAGGAAAGAAAGAAAGTAAAGTAGGCCTGGCTGTGGTAGAGCACACCTTTAATCCCAGTACTTGGAGGCAGAGGCAGGTGGATCTCTGTGCTTTCGAGGCCAGCCTGGTGTACAAAGCAAGTTTCAGAACAACCAGGGATACACAGAGAAACCCTGTCCAGAAAACAAACAAACAAGTAAAAAAAACACATCTTCAGAAACAAAATGTTCACTGCTACAGAAGTGGCGGGAGTGGTATGCAGATAACCAGTCACTTTCTCTCCAGAGCTGAGGCCCACTCCACACACAGGAGGGAACACCATATACCTGGTCAAAAGCTCACAATGAGGAAGTCATAGGCCCTAGTGGAGAGATCTACTGGTGTTTTGTTTTATAGTCAAACTGTAAAATTGTAAAAACAACATAACAACAAAACATTTAAAAAACTAACATGGACACCTGACCTTAGTGGCTCATGCGTATAGCAATGGAGAAGTCTAGGCAGAAAGGATATTGGGGTCCAGGAGACCTTGTCTCAAAACAACAGTTGGGGTGTGGTGGCACACACCTTAATTTTAGTACTTAGGAGGCAAAAGCAGGTGGATCTAGGGCAGCCTGGTCTAAATAGAAAAAGAGTCCCTTTCTATAAATAAATAAATAAAATAAAATAATTAAAAACATTAAGATCCGGGCCAGGCATGATGGCACACACCTTTAATCATAGCACTTGGAAGCTGAGGGAGGCAGGTGGTTCTCTGTGAGTTAAAGACGGAGGGGGGGGCGGGGAACCCCAAAAGAAAAAGATCAGTTAATAGGACTGTAAAGACAGCTCAGCAGTTAAGTGTGCTTGCTTTTACAGAGGCAGCAAGTACCTGCAACTCCTGTTCCCAGTGACTCTCCGAACCTTGTTTTGACTTCTGGAGACAGTTGTACACAGAGTGGCATAAGCTCCAGACGACACATAAATAAAAGTAAGAGCATACCTTTTGTTGTGGGATATGTGTACACTGTGTGAAGGTGTATTGTGATTGGTGTAATAAAAAGCTGAATGGTCAATAGTTAGGCAAAAGGGATAGGTGGAATTTCTGGGGAGAGAGAGGAAGAGGAGGAGGAATCTAGGCATGCAGGCGACTCCAGGAGACACAGAGAGGGAACAGAAGGAATAAGAGGAAAGAGAGGTAACAGCAGGTTAATATAAATGAGTAAATTTAAGCTCTTAAACTGTAAGAGCTAGTCAGGAATGAACCTAAGCTATAGGTTGAATTTTCATAACTAATATGAATCTCTGTGCCATTATTTGGGAGCTGGTTAGCTGGTGCAATCTTTAAGAATATAAAACACTCCAGTTGGGCTGTAGTGGTGCATGCCTTTAACCCCAGCATTCTAGGAGGCAGGGATGGGTGGATCTTTATGAGTGACAGGACAGCTTGGTCCAGTTGCAGGCCAGCCATAGCTACATAGTGAAGCCTTGCCTCAAAACAAAACAAAGCAAACAAGCAAACAAAGAATAAATTAGAATTTTTAAGGGAATAGTTTGCAGACAGAGTTTCTCTGATTGTCTTAGAATTCACTCTGAAGACCAGGTTGGCCTTGAACTCACAGTGATCTGCCTGCCTTTGCCTCCTGTGTTCTAAGATCAAAGGTGTGCGATGCCACTGATCAGCTATGGAATATTTTTTAAAGCCTGCTGTGATGTCTCCTACCCCTGTGTGTGTGTGTGCTCATGCATGGATGCACTAGCCACCCTTGGGTGTTGGTTCTTGACTTCCATCCTGTTTAAGGTAGTATCTTGCAGGGGATTCTCCTGTTTCTGCCTCTTGTCTTACCTCTGGAACCCTGGGATTATCAAGGAGTACTTACTACATTTTACCTTGTACCAGGGATTTGAACTTAATCTCTCATACTTCCACAGCAAGCTCTTTACTCCCTGAGCCATCACCCCAGTCCCCAGCTCTGTGTTAATGAGCACAGAACTTGGAAGGAAATGGAGGTTCACAATTGAAAGCCTAGGCAATAGAAGGAATCTCTTGAGTGAGGTGGAGATTGGGGCTAGCTCCTTTCTTTAATTAGGAACGCCTCCACTATTCTGGAATCTAAATAACATTTTACTTTGCTGGGAATCTTTTTCTGGGGAAAGAGCAAGGTCTCCTGTCCTAGGCTGACCTTGTACCTGCTTTATAGTAAGGCATGGCTTTGAACTCCTGACCCTTTTGCCTCAATTCCCAAGGGTTGGGTGCACCATCACTGTAGGGTTGATTCCATCACTGGAATCCAGGGGTTCTGGCATTTGAGGTAAGCACTCCTCAAACTGAGCTGACTGCCAGACTCTGCTTTGGGTCTTTTATTTTGTGTTTGCAGTATTGGATGGAGGTGAAGCCAGGCCTTGTAAGCTCTAGGCAAGCACTGTACTGTGGAGCCTTATCTCTGAACCTTGTATCGCTTTTGGCACTTTATTTATTATTATTTGCTTGTTTGTTTTGAGGAAGGGTCTTCACAGGAAGCCAGTGCTGACCTCCAGCTTGTTTCCCATGTTCTGCCTTTGCCTCCCAGGTACTGGGATTATAGGGATGTGTCCCCTCAGTTGTGTGTGTGTTTTGAGAAAGGGTCTAGCTGTGTAGCTGTGTAGATGCCTTTAAACCTTCCATCCTCTTGCCTCCACTCCCTGACTGTTGGTTCTGATGCTCCCTAGCATTTTGTTATCCCGAAGCATACTCTCGGATCACCCAGACACTTAGGAGACATGAAAGCTTAACAACTGACAAACCTCAGACTTCCTGTCTTTCTGTAACTGTTTCGGGAACTCCTCCTTCCTCTTCCCCTTCTTCAATTTGCTAACGCTCGCTGGGGCCAAGGCTGTGTCTGCAGCAGCTTCTAGGTAGATCAGCTCACCGAGCAATCTTTACTACATTCAGTGTAGTTTCAGCTGTGTATCAAGCCATTCAAAACGGACCTGCAGGGTTTTCCAAAGACACCAACATTTTAAATCGACAGCGGACCACCCCAGGAATATAATCTATGATCCATTAGGGCCAGCCACATTCCAGCTGCTCTGCAGTCCTTGCTCAGTCCTTGCTTGGTTATTTTACTATTGCTGTGATAAAACGCGAAGGCAACTTGGAGAGGAAATAGATTAGTTCATTTCACAACTCTCAGGACACACTTTATCACTGAGGGAAGTCAGGATAGGAACTCACCCATGGCCGAAATCTGGAGGCAGGAGCTGATGGGAGGGGGGCAATGGAGGAGGGCTGCTTACTGGCTTGCTCCTCATGGCTTACCCAGCCTGCTTTCTTATGGAACACAGGACCAGCAACCCAGCTATGGCACCATCCAGTGCATCAATTGCTAGTTAAGAAAATATACCACAGGCCTGCCCACAGGTAGGGACATTTTCTCATTTGAGGTCTCATCTATAGATGACTGGAGTATGTCGAGCTGACATGCCACCAGCCAGCACACTTATGAGCGCCTGTGAAACAGTCCCCACCAACACACCCACGCTTCTTCCTTCTGAAGGAATTTGGCCATGGAACGTTAGAAAAAGAAAAGAGCCCTCATTTTTTTTTTCCTAAAGATTTATTTGGAGGTGGGGCGATGGCTCAGTGGTTAGAGCACTTGCTGCTCTTCCAGAGGTCCAGAGTTCGAATCCCAGCACCAATGTGACACACACAATCATCTGTTAACATCCTTCTAGGGGAATCCCATATCCTCTACTGACCTCCTCAGGAACTGTATGCAACAGGTACCTAATACATACATGCAGACAAAACACTCATATACAAAATAAATAGGCTGAATATAGTGGTGCACATCTTTGATCCTCAAACTTAAGAGGCAGAGGAGGCAAACAGATCTCTGTGAATTTGAGGCCACCATGGTCTACATAATGAGTTCCAGGACAGCAAGGACTATGTAGAGAGGCTATGTCTAAAAATTAAAATAAAATAAATAAAGTCTACAAATTCACAAAAGATTTATTTATTATTTTTATTTTATGTGTATGGCTGTCTTGTCTGCACATGTGCTTGTGTATCATGTTTGAGCCTGGTCTTTGTGGAGGGTAAAGAAGGCTTAGGATCCCTGGTTCTGAAATTAAGATGGTTGTGAGCCATCATGTGGGTTCTAAAAATTGAACCCCTGTCCTCTACAAGAACAGTAAGTACTCTTTACCACTGAGCCAGCTCTCCAGCCCTCCAAACACATTTCTTTGAAATGCAGTTTTTTAATATTGCCTTTTCCTGTGTACCCCTCCCCGATTACACCCTTGAGAGAACTGTTTTATTGTTTTTATTTTTTATTTTATTTTATTTAGTTTTTAAAGAACACATGTCTTAGGCAATTGGTTTTGAATTCTGGAATGAGGAGCCCTTTGCGTGGACAGCATTGTTAAAATGTAGATTGGTGCCGAGCCTTGAGATAGTCATCGTGAGTGTGGAAGGAAGTGACTCACCATTGTCCCGAAACTGTTATTCACCGAGGTACCTGCACAGAGCAGCTCACCAGGCCCTTCCCCACCTGGCTGCCACCTGCACCAAATGTCCTCATCCAGGCTTTTCAGTCATGCTTCCTCAAACAAGTAGCTAGGAACTCCCCTTTCTACTTTGCGTGTATGTATGTATGCATGTATGTATACATATAATGGTATGTGCATGTGTGAGTGTGTGCATGCTGACTGGTTAATCTCAGGGGACAATATTCAGGAGTCAGCTGTCACCTTCCACCTCATGTGGTCTCTCCTTTCTGCTGACTCACCGTCCACTAGCTAGCTAGTCTCTGAGTTTCTAGGTCATTCTCTTGCCTCCACCTCCTGTCTTCCATGAAAATATTGGAATTACCATTTGCCTCTGTGGAATTAGGGGATCATACTCATGAGTCAGGCATGGAAGCTGATGTTTTAGTCAGTGAACATTCTCTGGTAGGATCTCACGTAGGATGACCTTAATGCCTAGTGATGGTTGCTTGAACTTCATTGAGGAAAAGGATGAAGGTCTGGTGGCAGGATTTGGTTGAAAAGGTTATGTCGCACGCAGGTGATATTCCTGGAGTCCATTTTAAGGTTGTTAAAGTGATCAGTGTGTCTCTTTTGACTCTTCACAAAGGCAAGAAGGAAGGTCATAAATTTTGATGATGGAAACATAGCAATAAATTTTCATATTCTAAAATAATTAATAAATAAATAAGTAAATAAATAAACAAATTTAGTGCTGGAGAGATGGCTCAGCAGCTAAGAGCACTGGTCTCTTTTTTCAGAGGACCTGTGCACCCACGTTGGGTGGCTCACAATGGTGCCTAAGTAATTCTAGTTCCAGGGGATCTAAAGCCTTCTCTAGCCTCTTTTGGCACCTACATGAATAATAATCATAGTCATGCTGACAAACACTTCCCCACACCTACCTCTACCTCCTTCCTGAGTGCTAGGATTAAAGGCGGAGCCACCACTGCTGGAGAAATTTTAAATTCTAAAATTAAAAAAAAAAACAAAACTGAGCCAATGACATCGCTGCCCAAAAGTAAGCCTGGATCTCTGCTTCTCCTGAGTAAGAACAATGACACCACAGAGGTATCTTCTGATGCCCCACATGTGTGACAAGCACACCCTCCACTGAACATGCTCACAACAATAACTTTTTAAAATTAGCATAATAGAAGGAAACACTGGCCGGGCAGTGGTGGTGCATGAAAGGTGCATGAATCCCAGAACTCGGAAGTGAGTTTTAGGACAGCCAGGGCAAAGAAATATCCTGTCTTGAGAAACCAAGGAAGAAAAATTAAAAAAAAGAATAAAACATTATTATTTCCAAAAATTTCTTAAGAAGAAGGCTTGAGCAGACACATTTATTTTCCTGCTCCCGTGGAGTTAACTTTTGTTCTTTCTGTTTTCTTTGGAGTTAATTTTTTACAGTCACCATCTTCAGTCACATGAGTTCGTTTGTCCCCACTAGTTCTGGGGGAGGAGGCGGGGAGATTGCTATCTAAATCGCCTCAAGATCCTATAAGCATGCATAGATCTGCTCAATGAAGCACAAACCGGTACTCCATCATCTATAACATTTGCTAAATACTCTTCAAGCAGCCTTCCGGTAAAGTTCTTTTGAAAAACGAAGGGGGAGGGCGTGTACCTTCCATGTTGAGCTGGGGGTACCTTTCTTCTTCTTCATCATCTTCTTCTTCTTTAAAATGCCTTGTAGTGGCTGAATAGAGACAAAACTTCAGCTCCTTGACCGAATGAGAGATTGGGCACTCCTGAATTTCCTGCTTGTTCAGAGCAGAAAACCATCAGGGCTGAGCCAAAGAGAAGGGTCCTTCTAAATATAGCAATGTCATCTGACCCTCGCTGGCCTTTGTACTAGGAGGGCTAAGGTATTAGGCACGTGGCTCTAAGGCTGGAGCGTGTAATTCCTCTAGGGGAGAGGAGACAGTTGGCCATAGCACATCTAAATGCTGGAATTGTGTCTGTCCTGTTTGATCTGGGGAAACAGACTAGAATGTTGTTGGAGCATTTCCTCATGACCGCTTGTCATTTTGGTAAACTTTCCCACTGTGCACAGGAAACTGTTCTTTCAATCCTTTGGATTTGTGTGTGTGTGTGTGTGTGTGTGTGTGTGTGTGTGTGTGTGTGTACTAGTACATATCTAACCCAGGGCAACAAGTGCTCAACTGCTGAGCCTGTGTATTTCTATGTTCTATTAAATATAAACACTGTCCATGCAGATTACTACCTCTTCTTCTTCCTCTTCTTAAGACATGGCCTTTATACATTCCCCTTCTGTCCTGGAGCTCACTATGTAGATGTGCCTGCCTCTGCTTTCTGAGTGCTGGTATTTAAGGGAGTACCATGACACCCAGAAAACTTTTCTTCTACTTTTAAAGTTACGTGTGTGTGTGTGTGTGTGTGTGTGTGTGTGTGTGTATGTGTGTGTGTGTGTGTGTGTGAGAGAGAGAGAGAGAGAGAGAGAGAGAGAGAGAGAGAGAGAGAGAGAGAGAATGTGCACATGAGTCCAGGTGTCTGATTATGTGCATGTAAGTCCAGGTGCCCTTTGAGGCCAGAGGCAGTAGACACCCTGGAGCTGAACTTACAGGATTCTATGAGCCACTCCATGTGGGTGATAGGAACAAAATCTCAGTCCTCTACAAGGACAATCCTCCGGTCTCAATTTCCCAAGTGCTGGGATTATAAACTGCACCACCACATCCTGTTTTAGGTGGTGCTGGAAGTATTATCTAAGGCTTTTTCACTCTGGACTACACCCTGACGCTCGCTCCCTTCTGCTTGCCTGTTAGCTGTGAAGCCTCTCAGTGAGGCTAATTCAGTCTCCTAGGCTATCTTGATGATCAGAACTGTGTCCCACAGATCTCAGTCCCCAACCCTGCAATTAATCTGTGCTCACACTGGTCGGTCTTTTGTTTATTTGTTTGTTTGTTTTGACTCTTTATAGGGGTCGGGCAAATGGCATGGTAGGTAAAGGCACCTGCCTCCAAGCCTGCCTAGCTGAGTTTAGTTGTGTCCGTGCCGCCCCCCCCCCCCCCCCCGTTCCGTCCCGTCTCGTCCCCCCCCCCCCCCCCTGCCCGGGAAGGAAAGAATTGACTCCTGTAACTTGGCCTCTCACCTCCTCTGCACTTACACCCTGGCGCGTGTAATAAATAAATAAATGTAATTAAAAACAGTGAGGCCTTTTCACAGAAAAGCATGCATGCATACTCTGAAAGCTTATAGCTCCTCAATATTTTTATCTTTATTTTTAAAGAGCATTTGGAGGTTTCAGAGATTTTTTGTTGTTGTTTTGTTTTTTGTACAAATAAAAGATTAAGTGAATGGAAATCCTTTTAAGAGTACTTCTGTTTTGCCAGAGGTAGATCTTTCTAGCCAAGTAAGGGTTGGCCAAACCTGGCCTGGAAATAAGGCTCCAGTGTAGGGTTGTGGGCGTGGGAGGATGGGGGGCGGTGACTAGCCGAGGAAAGCCTGCCCAGGCTGTGTTCCCAGTCTCTCTGAGCCCTGCAGGAGGGGGAGGGAGGAGGGGAAGGAGTGTGTATGTGGGGGGAGGGGGAGAAGAGGAGGAGGATAGAACAGGAGTGTCACACACTTCACAGAAGGAAGCGGAGGCATCAGCTGCCTGCTTAAACATCAATTTAAAAACATCAATAAATAATGGAGCCAGGCATGCGGCAAACTGGGGACCAGAACTGACTCTGGTTTCGGGATCTGGATGTTGCTTTTTGTAACTTCCCTTGAGCCGCCTGCAGCATCCCTGACTGTCTTTGGACAGGCTGTAAGGGTTACTGGAGTCTATTTTTTAGTTCAGGACACTATAAAATCTTTTTTTTTTTTCTAGAAAAATTCTAATACATTCTGAATTTCTTTTTAGAGTTAGAATGTATTTCTATGTTGTTATATACTTAGGGTTATTTCTAAACTATGTATTCTTTGCCTTTTTATTTATACACTTTTCAGTATTGGGATGGGACCCTGAGTTGTATGCATGCTAAGCAAGCAGGCCTCGAGCTTCTAAACTATGGGTTTTTGTTATTTTTTTGTTGCCTTAGTTTTAATTTTGAATCAGTGTCTCTTTTTCACTCGGGAGTCTCTTAACGCTTGAAACCTCAACCACAGCTGGGATTGCCCATTTGCCTCATCTAGGGAGCATTCATTCACTTCTGACAAAGGAGAGAACCTTCTTTCCAATTTAGTTATGCAATGTTCTAATGTATTTCCACCAGAAACATCCACGTGACACTGTAATAGATGGTCAATTGCTCCTCAATTCCTAAAGTTACAAAAATATGACATTTTTCCAGAAAGCTTTGAGTATGCTTCTCTTCAAACCCCCCTTCCCCCCGCCCCAAGGCTGAATTTAAAACTGGAGCTGGTTCCTGTGACCTTTGCTTTTGCTGTTTCGAAGTGTCCCTTGCCAAATGATAAATCATAACTATCAACTTCCCCAGAGATCTTAGCACCAAGAGCAAAGTCCACCAGAGTTTCCGTGGCTCTGTAAATTCACACTGGAGGGGGGCACTCCCCAAATGTGCTATTCTCAGATTAGAGTAGGGAACTCCCCGACCCCTAAGGCTGTTTCTTTCCCTGGGAGCTCTGAAGGAGGATGTCAGGCCAGAAGAAGCCTTGGGCAGACACGGGTCATGATTACAGGGGCTGCCTGATTTCTTCGGGTTTTAACTCCCTTAATTGCAGAACTGAGGCTGGTGAGTGGTAAATGATGGAACAGTAGTCAGGGTTTCTAAGTTAAGGTAGCAAGCAGTGTGTGCATTTTCAAGGCTTGTCTTTAGATGACGTCTGCTTCTAGGATAGCATCATCTCCTCTGAGAGCTCTCTCATGAGAATTTTGTAGTTTACTTTATAAAACATACAGTACATCAGAAAAGCAAATGGTCCCCCAAATAATACTGTGTATGAGATAAACCCACCCACCAGGCAATTTCTTTCTTTCTTTTTAATAACTTGTCTTTTATTCTATTCATATGATTGTTTTGCCTGCATGTATGTACACTACATGCTTGCCTGGTGTCTAAGGGATTTAGAAGAAAGGATTAAGAACCTTGGAACTGTAGTTACAGGCAGTTGTTACCCGATTTGTGGGTGCTGGGAATTAAACTCAGGTGCTCTAGAAGAGCAGTGGTGTGTACTCTTAACCACTAAGCCATCTCTTCAGCCTGAGATTCTTTTCTTTAGACAAGGTCTCACTTTATAGGTCAGGCTAGCTTGGAAGTCCTTATGTGGCCCAGACTGGCCTTGAACCCCAAATTTGAGTACCTCAGATTCCTGAGAACTGGGAGTACAAGCCTTAGCTTCAATTTTCTTCATTTTGAAACAGGCTTTCCCTGTATGTCCCAGACTGGACTCAAACTCACCTCTGCCTCGGCCTCTCCGAAGCTGCACCCTCTGGCTTCTGTCCCCCTTTTGGAAACTCACAGGTAGTTCAGAAACGCGGCTTCTTTCCTTCCCTAGGTAAATTCTTTTAATCGAAGGGAGGGGGGTGTGTGGAGGACTTTTTTTTTTTTTTTTCTCCATCTCACCAATTTTCTAACACTCTAGTAATTTACATTTTTATCTAAGATATATAGAATTTAATTTTCTTCCTTCCTTCCTTCCTTCCTTTCTTTTTTTCTTTCTTGTTTTGTTTTCAAGACAGTTTCTCTGTGTAGCCCTGGCTATCCTAGAACTCGATTTGTAGACCAGGCTGGCCTCGAACTCAGAGAGCTGCCTGTCTCTGCCTCTTAAATGCTGGGATTAAAGGTATGTGCCACCAATATTTGGCTAAATATGCAGGATTTTAAATTTCAAAACAATATTTAGCTTCCCCCCTTATGTAGTCAGTGGGGAAAAAAGAAGAGGAGGAGAGAGAGGAAAACCCACTCACATGTAAGGGGAAGTAAACACACAGCCTCAGACACAGTTAAAAGCATTTGGTCTCCTGGGTGTGGTACCTCAATCTTGTAAACCCAGCACTCTGTAGGCTAGAGACAGGAGGATCCAAGCAAGCTCAAAGCCAGCCTGGTGTGCAAGCAAATTCTCAGGCCATTCTGGCCAAGATAGTGATACCCTATCTCTAAAAACAAATAAAACAGTTTGGTGTCATAGAAATCATTTTGACTTGAATCTTTTAAACTCCATATGGTCCCTGCAGAAGAGTCCGTTTGGTTTAGGGGTATAGCTCAATGGGTAGGAGAGTGCACCCTAACATGCCAGAGGGCCTGGGTTTCTCTCTCCAGCATTGCAAAACCCAATCAAAGAAAACACTACATACGAAGAACTTCTCAATCTGTGATATTTTTATTTTTGTAGGTACATCATAGAGATACACGTATACTTGTGATTATATACACATATACATATATACACATATATACACAGATGCACACATATATACGCTTACACACACATATATATGCCTATACTCATATATACATGCACGTAAATATGTATATACAAACATACACAATGCATATAATATTGATATGTTTAAATGGAAGGGAAGTTACTAAGAAAGCTGACCTTGAGTCTGACGCACTAAAAACACCACAATTCTGAGTGGGAAACCATACAATTTTGTTGACTCCAGCTCTTTAATTACGTAAGAAGATCCCTGGAACGTGGAGAAGCTGTTTTGGTTTGCCTCAGGTTCTTTGAGACTTGCCCTCTGGACATGCCATATAATTTTGCACTTAACCTCAAGCACTTCTGTGTTCTTATTGGTAAGACAGGCTCCCTGGGAGCTAGGATCTGAAGACACTGAAATGTGCAGGGTTTTGGAAGTGTAAGGTTGGGAGCAAAGAGAAGAGGCATTTAGAAGTGCAAATGACTGGTGGAGACTTGAACTTGTGACCAATGGGTCAGTGTGTTTGGACTCTGGACAACTTTTGAGTGTCTTTCACTAAAAGGCCAAGATATGGGAGGTGGGGTTTCCTTCCCCAAGGCTCTGTATATTATTCACCAGCCCCCAATCTCAGGAGAATGCGACTTGAACCACTTCCTTCTATCCAAGTGGTGGTAGACACTACCCCATCCCCAACTTACTTGCCAGCATCGTGCTCCTGCCTCCAGCCTCCTTGGCTCCATTTCGCATAGTTTTGGGCTTTTCCAGAGTGCAGCTGCTGTACGTTTTGGATTTCCTCCCCAACACTTATCATTTCAGGCTGTGCTTGCATTAATGATTTATCCAGCAAGGGTTATTAAAATTGACTGCAGACTCTGAAGAAGGGATACTTTGTCAAACCTACGGCATAAGACTAATTGGATACATTTTGTATGAATTGTGATTAATTCAAGGTAATTTCAGAGGATGGCTTCTGCTAATTAATAACTCAATCACATTTGATTCATCTGGGTAGAGCAAACTTTACAAGCACATTACGAAGTTGCTCAGAACAGGGTCCCCACACTCAGGCCAGTGGTTTGAGGCATTTCTCAGGGAAGCAGACAGCTTGAGTAATGTTTTAATTCAGAAACAGTTGCTTAATGTGGGTCCTCTAAAAAAATAAATAAATAAATAAACAATAAAAACAAGCCCAGGAAGGGAAACTGTAAAGCAGTCTGGTGTTCCAACACATTTTTGTTTCTTGGTTGATTTTACATTTACAACAAAGCTCTTGTTCTCAGGAAGGCTTGGGAACGGTTAGCTGGAAGCTTCATGCCATCAACAGAACCAGGGAGACAGAAGAAAACTAAAGATCATTTGAAACAGAAAAATTAAAAACTGATCCAAGGGTTGGCAAGATGGCTCAGAAGGAAAAGGTGCTTGGTACTAAGCATGATGACCTGAGTTCGATCCTCAGGACCCACATGGTAGAGGACAGAACTGCCCTTTCAGGTTGTCCTCTGAGCATCACACATACACAATGACACACCAGTGTCCCCTCACCTTACACACTATTAATAAGTGAAAACTAAACAAACAACTAATCTGTGAGGTTACACGTTGCATCAAGGTCCTAGAACGCTTGTGAAGCAAATAAAGGTGAAACATGTCCTTCCCACAAACACGTCATAATGAGCCCAAGAGCCACTGAAGTCACAGCTTCCAGAAGGAACCAGGGCTTTTGCTTTTCCCGTGAGGCCAGAAGGGATACAGATGCCCTTCAACAGAAAGCAGTCAGCTGTCACTCAAGCAACCTTGCTCCTCTCTACTCGAACAGTGGTGAAGTCTGACTTAGGTAACACACACATTTATAAACCTCAAGGACCAGAACAACAGAAAAACAAAGCATGCAGACTGCTTCCCTGAAGTAATTAAATACAGCCCATTTAAATAAAGAGTAGTTTCTTTTCCTGCTTCTAGGATTGGGAACAGCACCAAGGAGGGACAGGTATATAATAAATATCCAAAATACAAAAGAGGGTGGAGCCTGGATCCGGGCCCTCCCAGGGCTTTATAGCCTCATGGAACAATTGGGAAAAAAAAAACAAAAAACAACCCATTTTCCCTTCTAGAATGTACAGTGATGTCAGGCTCAGGGTCTTGTCCACAAATTCCTTCCATACTTCAGAAATATCGCAATTAAAATATGACAGGGAGATATAGGTGTGTTTTCCGTGGATGGGGATGGGGCAGGGGCAGGAGAGCAGAACAAATAGCTGCATAAGGTGGGGGGGGGGGGGGAGAGAAGGCTTGACATAAACTCAGCAGGACCCTGAGCGGCAAACATCTCCCCTGATTTTCCCTTCATAGTGTTCACAGCCAATCGGGTGTGGGAGTGAACTGGGGTTTAAAAGTCACTTTGGTAGGGTGACAGTGAAGAGAGACAAAGAATAAAATAACATGAATAAAAAATAGCAAAAACAAAAACAACATAGAATATGCTTAAAAGAACTTGTAGAAGTTACACTGATTTTTCAAATTATTTATTTATTTACATACACACTTATTTAATTAGCTTAACGAGTATCAGGTTTCCTTATGGTTGGCTACACTCTCCTCATTTGGGCTGACACTCCTCTACTTGCTTCTCTCCCATCCCCCATCCCCCCACCTCACTCTCCGATTAAATCATTTTATGGGACCACAAGGGATGTTTGGTAGTTAAGAGCATTTGGTGCTCTTCCAGAGGACTCAGGTTTGGTTCCCAGCACCTACCTTGAGCGGCTCACAACCACCTATAACTCCAGCTCCAGGGATCTGATGTTCTCTTTAGGTACTGGGACTCAACTACATAAACCCACATGCAAACACACAGAGAACACGGGTTTTTTTTTTTTTTTTTGTTCTTTGAGACTGGCTCTCACTATGTGACCCTGGCTGTCCTGGAACTCACTACATAGACTAGGCTGGCTTTGAACTCAGGTCTACCTGACAACACACACCACCAAGTCTGGCACACATACACATAGTTAAATATTAAAGGGACAGGAGAGAGAGCTCAGGGGTTAAGAAAGAACACTTGTTGCTCTCGCAGAGGTCCTGGGTTCGAGAGCCCCGGCACTTACACTTACGGGATGTCTCACAGACATCTGTTACTCCAGTTCCAGTGGATCAGGAGCCTCCTCTGACCTTTGTAGACACTGCATGTACTTGGTGCACACTCATAAGCAGGCAAAAATGCCCATATACATAAAATCTAAAAATTAAAAATAATCACACACTCCTAGCTTCTGTTTTTTTACTTTTATTTTTAAACTCTATTTTATCATTATTAATGCTGTTAATAGTAAACTTTTTTTGTGAGGAAGCATCATATTACATAATGAATTTATGTTTTGTATATGGACCAGCCTTAAGTAAGGGCATACTGAATCTGCAAGGCATTACCTCCATGATTTTTCTGCAGAGGACGATTAATACATACCACACTAAACAAAGGGGTTTTTTTGTTGTTGTTGTTTTGTTTTGTTTTAAGTAGTTTTTTATTGTTTTGTGTTAGAGACAGGGTCTCTCTAGGTAGCCCTGGCTGGCATGTAACTCTCCATATAAATAAATCATCTCTGCCTCATGTATGCCCAGATTAGAGACCACTATATCCAAACCCCTTTTTTTCTTTTTTAAAATTACATTTCTGGATTGATTGTATGTATACGTGCATGTAAACAAGTGTAGAAATCAGCGGATAGCATGTACCATGTGGGAGCCAGGGATCGAACTCGTGTCTTCAGGCTTGGCAGCTCACTGAGCCATCTTGTGGGCCTCAGTTACTGCTTTTATGCTTGCCAGCAATCTTTCTCACTTCTCAAAACTATCAGAGATTGCTTCTCTCGGTCAGAAGTACTGGTTGATTATGTCACAATCTTTAGATTTTAAGTTGATAATCCTTTCCCTCCTATTTATAGCTCCCTATATAATGGGCGTATCTCTATGGCTTGGACGTCTACCAAACAGAACACCCGCTGGGGTAGGGGTAGGGGGAGGAGGAAAGAGGAGGGAAGGAGTAGGGTTTGAGAGGGGAGGGGGTAGAGGTGGAAGGAGGGAAGGAACAATCCTAACAAGAAGTCACTTCGCAAGCACCTTTTCTGTTTACACGAAAAACGTATTTAGGTCTGATCAGAATAATTAAAAATATGGAGAAACCCCTCCGGGGTCTGGGAGTGCAATCCACCGCGGTCCTCACCTGGGGTCCAGGGAGTAAGACTGGGGATGCGGAGGAGGATGGAGTCTAAGGATGCGAGCACCGCTGGGCGAAATGCAGAGGCTAGGTCGAGCTGTCAGGTTCTCCGCCCTTCTCTGCACTTTTTGCCCCCCACCCCCCGCCCTCGAATTTGCCCCGAGTGTGCAAGGCTGTCGGATTGCAACACGCAGCCGCAGTACGGGAGGGGATGGGCTGGAAGAGTTGTGGGGGTGGGGGAGGGAGGCACCACGTGATTTTCTGGAACACAGCCTCCTGGCTTCTTTATTTTGATATGGCAGTAAGCTAATTTCCTCTCTCCAGAATTGGGTGAATGGAATAACCAAGTGGCGTTCCTCCGGAAAGGATTGCTTTCGAATGTCTTGAAGGAATTTGTCTTCAATTTCCTTCCTAGCTCTGAAGAATCGCTCCCCGTTCAAATCGGATCACATGATTTGTTTCTTTCTCCGCCTGAGAAACGCTTTCTAGACGAGATTTCCCTTTCGAAAGAAAAGCTTCGAGTTTTTCTTTTACTTTTTTGTCCCACAGAAGCTTTTCTGAATGGTGAAGGAACCAGAGAGCTTGAAGAGTCACTTTACACACTCTGTCCTAACGTGGAGTCACAGCCAGACTACAGTCGAATCCCAGAACCCGGAGGTAGTGCAGGACATACTGAGTTCAAAGTCATCCTGAGCTACGTAACCGAGTTTGAAGGCAGTCTGGGCAATATGAAACCCCGTAGACCCCACCATGGACAGATGTTCAACAGGCTACAGTGGAGATAACTCGATATCTGGTGTCCAATACACTTCCCTCCCTACACTTATTCATAGAAATAAAGTCATTTCTATTGGACGAATAAAAACTGGCTTTTAAATTCACATTATTTTCTTGACTTCCACAGAGCCACTTGTGGTGCCCTATGCCTGTTATCCCAGCGCAGAGGCAGGCGAATGATGAGTTCAAGACCAGCCAGAGCCACATAGCAAGCCTCTGAAAGTCACAACAGCGAGGGCTGCGGAAGTAGCTTGGTTGTTGGGTTATGCCTAACATGTAAGACTCCATGCAGAGATGGGAGTCCATAATTCTAGCACTTGGGAAGTAGAGGCAGCAGAATCAGAAATTCAAGGTTATCCCCAGTTACATAGAGTTTGAGGTCAGTTAGAATTATATGATTCACTGTCTTAACAAATAAGCAAATACATATGTATTGCAAACATCCATACAACCATGCAAGCCAGTGGTGGTGTATTACCTGATATGCCTGGCCAGGACACTTCAGGTTCATGGAATGTCACTTTAATTCCATTTTGCATCAGGGATGTAGGCTGTGGTGGGTTGTGTAAACCCACAGTGGCTCAAAACACCAGCAACTCAGGTCCCTCAGCATTGAATGTGGTGTTTGACCGAATCCACAGCTTGCCTTAGAAGTTCCTGACTGTTTGCTGCGATCTGTCTCAAACTGAGCTGTGTTCATTCTCATTTCAATGCAACATTTTTCTATTTCAAAAGTTGAACGTGGCTCAAGGAGGCCGAGCTCTCCCCCTCCTTACAGATTTTATTGTCCTATTATATCTTTTTGCTTTTTCAAGTGATGCCAAAGATGGGTTCCTTACTTTGTACAAAATGTTTTAGTAGATGAAGAAAAGGGATTGTATGGTTGAAAGGTGTAGAAATGGCTTTGAAGGCTGTAGAAATGATTTTGAAAGGAGAGGAAATGTTTGAATAAA